>CM029359.1:13803274-13815672 GCA_017140985.1 Hormaphis cornu
AGTCCGAACGGTTCCGTGTGTACATGTTCCACCGCAGCCGTGATGGAAAAAACAAAAATTAAACAAAACTCGTTGCTCAACACGCGTTTTCGATTCTGATTTAAAAAAAAAAACGGATTACGGTTTTAAAAGTCCTAAGAACGGCGATTTGAAATATGTATCATTTTTTTCACTCGGCCCGAACCGCGGTGTACGACTACATAGGGAAGAGCGTGGCGTTTGAAAACTGTTGACGCAGCCGTTGACGTGCGTGCAGTGTGGCCGAAAAAAAATAAAACTTTTGTAACGTCGTATTGTTTGTTTTGCCCGTGGATAAAAAAAAATATTACGCTGACGTTCCTTTTGCTGTGAAAAACATCAATTGTATCGACGTGCGTGAAAATTCTACGGTGTAAAAAAAAGTCTCGCCGCGGCGGTCGGCGCCCCCGCGGACTATGTGTTTAATTTTACCGTAGAAATGAAACACCGGAGTGAAACGTCCGTACCGTAGAACGCACATAGCAGCTACTAAACGGATGCCGTTAAAACTTTAGGCGAATTTTTTTGCAAAGTGTAATTTCTCCGTGCGAATCGCGTAAAAATGTTTGCGAAACTGCCGAGCTCTGAAATGCAAAAGTTTCCGGCATAACTGACGTTGTGATCGGTAGCGTTGGAAAGTGTTTTGACAGTAATCCAGAATTCGGTTTCGCGTAGTGTTTCGGGCGTTTCGCGTGTTTAAATCGACAGAAAGTGTTGCGTTCAGTGTACGCAATCGTGTTATACTGCGCGGAGAAACAGCCACGTTCTGGCCACGTTTTCCGCCAGTTGCTGCATGACGTTGTGTTTGGGACGTTGTCCACTCAATGTTATAACAATTATATCGTTATTATTTCGACAGAATACAGTAGATTATAAATAGCCAAACTATAGTATATCGTACCGTATTTGTACTCATCAAAATACGGTACAGGTACACGACTAAAAGGTCGTTAATATCCCATGATTTGTTTTTTCTGCTTAAATGGTTCGGTCGAGTATGGTTGATACTACGGTAAAAAATATTAATATTTCGTTCAACCGCAGTTAAAAAATCAAACTTTTGCGTATCTTTCCCACTAGTTTTGTCGCTATAAAAAACTCTGTGTAACTTGAGAATAGTAGGTGTAGACGCTTACGACCAATATTTTAAACGCGTCGACTGTTGATTGTCAGATTGTCAGATATCGATTTTTCGGTTGGATCAATTGTTATCCGAATGATAACTATTGTGTCACCAACGACAATAATAATGTGCAAAAAAGTCAAATTTGAAAAGAATGTCGCCTACGCCCTTTTACGCCTTCTAAACAAAACAAAAAAAAGTTCACGCTATTTTAGGTACGTTTTCCTTTATACTGACAAAACAATGACGACGAATGAATACACGGCAAAGGGCCCGCGACCTCTATACGTATAGAGGAAATTAACCCCATTACGGTCCTAACGGGGAGATCGCACAAAGGCCAATAATAATAATAACCTCTAAATCCGTTTCGACTTCAAAGTGGCCGGTCGAAAACCGTGGGTGAACTGCGATAAAAGTTAATGATGGGTAAAACTTACTCCCGAGCACTTGAGCAAAACGATTTTTACCGTACGAGGAGTAGACGCGGTGTTTTGACCATTGTTTCGGTCGATTGGAAATGACTTGAAAACTTTTGCACGGCTCTCCGTAAATAGTCATTATTGAATCAATTGTGACTCGGAAGAACGTAATATTCGATGTGAATTAACATAGATACACGCGGATAGTTTCGAAAAGTGGTATTGTCTCTTTGTGGCACAGGAAAAAAAATAAATGTGAGGTAAGTACCTATAACGCACGGCTGAAAGTTGAAGGTCTCTAAAAAATCGGCAAAATTAACGAACTGAAAGATTAATTTTTTCACTTTTTTAGATTCTTAGCGTCAGCGAAGAATGTATTGTTTTTTTCCCCGGGAACACGTTTAAGGACATTCTCCGATTTTTAACATCAGTACGCCTAATGAAAGATTATTGGACTCTAATTATTATTGTTCTTCTTATTGTTACAATCAAAATACTAAGTAAAATTTTACGAAAAACGATAAAAATTACGGCTAACGTATTTTCTGACATAATCGATTTAGTTTTTTGGCCATAACTTCCATAACAATGGACGGAACTAGCTGAAATCGGTAAAATATGTACATGTTTGGTCCAAGTTTCAAGTGATATCGAAATTTTTGAGCTAAGTATAGATCTATAAAATTTTAGTCTCTAAATGGTTTGAAATGTTCACACGATATTCAAATCAATATTCTTTACACGTGGACCCGTTTTTCGGAATTTTCGGACTATTTTTATTGTTAAATTTAGTATTTACCAGGACGTATACTAGACAACTGAGCTCGCTCAGAATCGTATTTTCGAAAGCAATGGTTTATCATTGCTTTCAGATATTAAATAATGCATTTGAATGACAACTTTTAAACAAGTGAGCCACCCAAAACGTAGTCGCTACTCCGCCAAACTACCCACGCGAACTAAAGTGAGCCCAGCTTTTTTTCCTTTTTTTTTTTCCATCAACAACTTTTTGTATAGAAAAAACGCTCCAACTTTCAATGTCAGTACCCGTAACCGAAGGTCTATGAACTCCAGTGGTACTTAGGTTGAAGTATTTTTTGAAATGTTGCTTACTTTTTGAGTTTTACCCCAAAAACCGAAAAAAAACAATCGAGAATTTTAAGGCGAAAAATTTTAAACTTTCAGGTTTGTAATGACGTTTTTGGGTAGAAAGAGTGCTCCAATCTTCACGTTGAATACCACGTACAAGTTGGGATTTCGGCTTTATATTTTACATTATTTTAAGCATTTTTTGATTATCTTCCGAGTTATGTGCCAAAAACGACGAAAATGGCGGAATTTGGATAACATCCAAAATAATGATCGGAACAAGCTAAAGACGTTTACGCAACGTTCAAAATACGTATAAGATACAGAGATGATTTAAGTGATATCGAAAATTTTTCGAGCTAAGTATAGAAATTTGAAATTCTCGAAAAATTTTCCCCACGACGTACACGTGAGTCACAATTTCCATACCCGCCCAAAGCGCAGTCGTAACGGAAATTGTCAAACTACCCACGCGGCCTAGAAGCCCATCCGGCTTTTTTTCTTTACATTCAAGATCGCATCCCCTTCGCGAACTACACATTATGATGGCAAGAATTAAAATAAACGAAAATACACGGCCCGGCAAAGTGTTTGTCTAATGAAAAATAAATATTGTATGTAAACCGTGTGAAAATAAACCGTGCCAAATGAGTGAACACCGTGTATGCAGGATTATAAAGTCAAATAACAAATAACAATAATAACATTGTCAATACAATTCAAGAGCATTAAGAACGCGCGTACGCAGCTGCAGTGGCTAAAAGGTAGTTTTTTTTTTATCACAAGTGTAATAGCAGTTAAACTATATTACTCAAACATAGGTGATATTATATACGACCCTCGGCACAAATCTAAATATATATATTATTAAATTTAATATTTTTTATCGCTCGAGCAGTTATTATTATTTTTTGTTCTTGTTTCTTTTTTTATTAATCTAGTTTCTGTTACATCATGATGATGTTGTATACGTGTTTTGTTTTTGTGTTTCGCTCTTTACGACCGTCCAAATAGAATATATATACGTACGTACCGAACAACGGTGATGGGAAGGACGCGCGAAAGCTGCCGAGGGAAACACACCAACAAACCTCTGTGCACGCGTTCAGTGCAGGAATTTTTATGACGTCATTAAATTTCAAGTATTTTCGCCGTGTATATAATAATACTTGAAACGCACACACACTGCAAGTACACAAAAGAACTTTAATCGAGGTATAACTGCGCTTTTCGTTTTGACGAGACCCTTTTGACGGGACGAAATACACGATTTTCAGCGGCCGTAAACGTAATACATTTTTTGTTTAATTTGTTAATTTAGGCTCCAAAAAAATAATGAAATGAAACTTTTTTTTCGGAGGTTTTCTAGAAACTTGTACGACCGTGGAAAAAAAAAGCACCACGTTAAAATATTGTCGTGTGCCTCACCTATAAACAATTTCTGTTTAAACCATTCACGTTGCGGTATAAAATAAAATTTTCTCGCGGTACTGTCGCATATTTTACTCCTAGTCGATAGTTTAATGTGAAGCGGATAAATATTAGGTCCGACTAAAAAAATAAAAATGTTTTTTTTTCTCCCGCGAGACATCGTTTTTTTTTAAGTTTTTCACCTTAAATTCGCGCAGTTTTGGAGCATGTGAAAGTCCATAAAGTTATCGTTTATATCGTCACGGTAAACCAAACATATGACCTGTCCGCGTACACATATTCTACTCGTGATAAAACAACGAGTATATTTGTATCGTTTTCGTATCGTTTCTAAAAAAAAAATACGGCGATCGTATACGTTTTCGTCCGGCCGAATTTGAAATCGGTCCCAGTGCGCGCGGAACGCACTCCGGACGCGCGAAAACGAGCGCCGACTTATTGTATTTTCGGCTACGCGGGTGCCCGCCGATCGGTTATGCGCGGGAAGTCGACCATAACAACAATATTATACACAATATTCGAGCTTTTAACCCTTTTTGCGCGGGTTGTGATATATTTTTCACATTCGAAATGCGTTTTAGCTGTGACGGAAAAGTGACCCATCCACGCGTCACTCGTGCGCGGCGTACAAAAACATCAGACGAGAGTACACAGAATCGTCCACCAGCATCGCACTGTTGTACAAGTATGTACCGCGTTCAACAGTTTCTCCGATATTATAGCTTACATTCCGTGAACCGACGATAAACGCGCCGACAAAAGTGTCCATGGCAATTATTAATGACGAGAGAGAGCACCAGACCGATTGGTATGGTTCTTTTCCCGACGATCCTATCTGCTTGTAGAACGCCAGAGACAATGTCACTTCCCCCCGAATCTGCTCCGGAACAGACGCGAGAAAAAACTCTGGGTCGGCCAACCGACGAAGCAGTGACGGAATCGACCGCGAGACGATAACAATATCCGTTGGTTGGTTGGCTGGTATTATAGTATATATATATATAAAGTGATTGAGTGAAGCGCATAATATAATGACAAGAAAATCGAGGAGGATGCCGGCTAGTAAAAGTGTCAGTTTCTTCCGAAACGGAACTGCAGCATTTGTCGAGAGCTGACTGACGCGGGGTGCGAAAACAAAACTGACGAACCCCGGACGCGCGCGCCATGATCCGTATTTGTATGAGCCTCAATACGTATCGTGTACACAAATTCGGATCCTCGATTCATTTAGATTTCTGGTGTGTATGCCTTGGATTGTGTCGTTATAAAGGCCGCTAAAAAAAATCTTGCACCCCGGGCCTAAAATTCTCAAAACTCGGACCCTCGTGCTAAACTTCTTACTTGTATGTTATATTGTATCACGTTACCGTAATGACATAATATTGAGCCACACAAAGTACCTCCCGACCTATATTTGATAATTTAAAAGTTATATTTTTTTTTTTTCTTCCGTTTTATTGACTAAAATAATAATTGAAATTTAGCAGGCTTGATTTTTTTTTTTTTTTAGTCGTTGAAAGCGTTATTATTATCATTCATTCATCGCGTTGGCGCTTCACATTTTCAGCGACGCGGTACGGATAAAACTAACGTACCCCTGAACAAATGCTATTGGAATGAATGAAAAAATAACCTAACCTAATGGCATCCCCCGGGGAGGGGTGGCCCGTGATGGTTTTTATCTGGTCTACCCAGCGCATCGGCGTTCTCCCGCGGCATCTTTTCCCCTCAATCTTTCCTCCGACCATCGTCTTCTTCGGGCTCATTATGATATGACAAAAATAAACCTCGCTATCTGCTGTTTGCATACCGCTTCCAGCCTTATTTTTACTCTAAGCGTGTCTATACAGGATTGAGATGTCAGTTCTAACAATAGGATATTGTATAATAGCTACGGTATTTCATATTTTAGCCTAATTTTGTTTCTTTCTGACGTACCGGATAATGGAAAATGAAAGCTAGATCAATGTCGTTAGGCGTTTCTGAGTGCTACTCAGAACACAAAATCAATTATCTCCCTAATAGTAGTGATATTCACTATTAATAATGATGACAAACTTCAAAGCGAGTTTCACTGACAAACAAATTTCGCCCGCAAGCGTAAACTTCACCCGGAGGTATAGGAAACAGTGTATAAAGACGTCGTCGAATCGTTTAGTTCATTCGGATAGGTACGCGGTTAACCTAACCTGAACCCACTCTAAAACCACTTACGGCCGAAAAATTTGTAAAATTGCCTTCGCGTTGAACCAAAAATATACTTAAAATATCAATTTTTTTTTTTTTTTTTTGAAATTACCTCCCCCAAAATTTTCGACCGTGTAGTTGCGCCAATGGACTGTTGAAACATCGAGTAAAAAAAAAAACTATAAACGAACTTCCCTGACCGCTGTGATGTCAGTTTTGAGGAACCCGGGGACGGATTGCGACAACAACCACATATATGTACAATATCGAAATGGCCGTATCGGCGCCAAAGCAAACCTCGGCGACGACGGTCGTCGAGAAGACGTCGCGCGACGGAAGAGGATTTTACGCGTAATGAAATAACGTGTCCTTTCATCCGCGTGCGTTGACGTTGATTGCGAATCCGTTTTCGCGCTCGGCCGGTCTAGTTTGTCTCTCGTTTTCTCTTTTTTTTTTTCGTGACGCACGGCCATCTTTTTGTTCGGCTGCACTTTGTGTACGTGATTCGCAGAGGCGGACATTTTTTTTTATTCATTCGGTTTATTATTTTTTACAATTTTCCTCCTTTCTTTTGAATTCAATCCGAGTACCGCTGGACCAGTACAGCTGCGGCGCGCTATACCTACGACGAGCGGATACCAGCTGCGCGCAATAACGTCGGCTATACGTGTAATGAACGCAGTTCAGCAACCTCTGCCGCACCGAGAAGAGAATTGATTTGAAAATGTGTTCTTCCGTACGTTTTGTCCGATCAATTTTGAAACGACAACCACGCCCTTGAAGCGGTAATACGCGTCCTTTACGCGCACAATACGTCGTGTTTACTCTTACGAGTCAAAAACCGACATAACTGACGAGCTGCTAACGTATCTACATTGTAGCGCAAAGCAAACGTCTTTTCAAAAGACTCTTTTGGATGTTTGTCCGTTGAGTTCGAACGAAAGGTGCACCGCGAAACGTGAATTCTCGCTAAACACAGAAGCAAAATCGATATACATGAACGTTTGTGCTGTACAATCAAACAGTTTGAAGGTTTAACCGAACACATCGAAAAACGTGTGTCAATGTTGAAAATTAAATACAAAATCAGCTGATAACGGAAATCTTTTTAGGAAGCACCTGGGCAATGGATGGATTTACTAAAAATAATAACCATAATATTATCTCTCACGCGGTTTGTGTCAAGTTTTGTGTATTTTAAAATAACGAGTAAATCTAGGTCAGGTGAGAAGACTATTGGGGTAGGCTTTTAAGTATGTCGCTATTTTGGGTGAATTGTAACACAAGAACCGGCTTGGAGTCACGCTTTGGAGGTAGTATGTCGCTTCATTTGGTGGGTACATCCGTGTCGGTTTGAACGTTATGGATCTTACCTATCGTCCCAATATCTGAAAGCGATGGGGTAAACCATCGAAAAAAAAAAAAAACGAGCGAGCTTGGTAATCTGTTGTACGTTCTGGAGCAAAAAAAAAAACGTCCTTAAAACGCATGTCAGCTGGTGATTTTGAATAATTATTTTACTCGAAACACGCTATTTGTTCAACTCCGTGCACTGCGCGTGGCGTTCGGGAAAATAAACGCCACTCGACGGTCGTTCGTTATACCTAAGACAAACGATCAATCATCGCTGTCGAAGACGGCGGCGCGTGTTTTACTACCGGAACTGGTGTAGCCAGCGGAGTTGCCGGCAGATTTTGAAGATAGGCGAGGAGGAAATCGGAAGAATTTCGGCTGACGACAAAACGTCATCTGCATTTATCACACATACCTAACAACAAAACTAAAAAAAAAAAAAAAAACAGACTTAATTAACAACAATGACAAGTGTGTGCATACTTTTAATATCTCGCTAATATGAAATAAAAATGTTCATCAACGCGGCGGGTACCCTACACCTCTGTCGGAAAGTGTTTTCCTTTTGAATTTTGTGAAATTGTTTTCCAAAAATTTTAAGCTGCAGAACAAAAACGAGGATTTTTCGTCAAAGAGCCTAACCAGCTGCTGGACACATACGCGGCGCTGGCGACGGCCGCGACGTGTTTTTGTGTGGCAGAGTTGACTTCGATTAACGAAATTAGATTCTGCCCGGGCAGCACTAATGTTTCCCGAGTGATTTTCCCCGAGAACTTTTCGGCCGCCAATTCAATACACACGGCGATCTTATCGAGATTCGAGGGTCCATATCGCACACACACACGAGCACGATATTTCGTAATCGTGCCGTTTCAATCGAATTACCCCTGCCGAATGGAGCAGCTACCCCATTCGACCGACTGAAACGCAGCGTATGGCGCGGACTATTTCAAATATTAAGAGGCGAATTCAACCTGACATTTAACCTGACGACAGCCGAAATGTTTTAAACGATTGAAATAAAATTTCGGGTTAAATATTTCAAGGGCGGGCTCCCCTAGGGACTCCTCTAGTAGGCACCTCTGACCACAGTACCAACGATGTCCCCTTTAATCGATACGCGGTATAGACTGTGCGAAAACGATCGTTGTTCACACGCGGTACCCGTTTGTGGCGAAATACTTTACAATTTTTTTTTTTTTCAAACAAATTTACAATTTACGACGGACTAAACGGATTATCGTGAAAAGGCCGTGAATTTAAAATGTACCGAAAAAGATATTTTTGTGAAAAAAAGAATTATAATAACACACACATTCTTCGGCGGCCAAAAACACATAAAACAAAAATACTACGTTAACGACATATAGAGGTATGGAAGTTACGCGTGTATACGTGTATTTGTCGAGAGGAATATAGACTGGTTTTCTCGAAAAAATTTCATCATTATTTACCCCGTGTTAGTTGATCAATAATAATTAGCACATTCCAATCGTCTAGACCGGATAAATGCGTTACAGAAGTTGCCCGTACTTTGTCATTTCAGGAGCCATTTCATGTTCTCTCGTAGTAGACGACCGATTTCGACTAAAAAGTGTGAAATAAATGTAAGTAAAAACTGCGACCCGATTGCGAAAAAATCAATAAAAATAACGTCAACAAAAATACAATCGGTAGGTATCGTAGTACGTATGTAAAATAATCGTTGTACGAAAAAAACGTATTTTAAGTAAATACCAAGATGACTTGTATAAATCAACGGTAGGATGTTTTGTTTGGTTGAATGAAATAATTACGTGTGAAATACGTGTGCCCATTGTATTTTCATTAAAGATGGGTTATTTTTTCGCAGTCCGGTCTTAGTTTTTGTTCAAGCCCTGCGGCCGCGCCGTGAGTTTGCGCCTATCCGATCAAACTGACAACATTATTGAAATTCATATGTGTAACTAAAATATTCCAATAGGTATACTTACTTTTGTAATACCTACGAAAATATTAATTATCGACCGACGAAAAGTTATGGGTACTCAGTTCAAAAGTCGTTTGCGCGTGCTAATGGTTGCAGAGAGTAATCCGAATTCTGTAATGGATTTAATGTCAAAACCTATACATACATAAATGTATACATATTATACACACAGCTAAATGCCAATTGAATAATGATACCGCGGTGTATAAACCATTATGTGTAGGTTGCGATCTCTCTAGAATAATTCGCTACGATTGAGCTTGTGAAGCACTCTAAATTGTTATATTATACTACAAATTATAGTGTAAATGGAAACCCAAGCGAAATGTGTTAATTACATTATAATACGGTAATTCATTAGTGTTTGAACATTTCGTAAAACGTAAAATTTTGAAATATTTCACGGTCAAAACGAACAACTACTGTCTGGTGGAGTCGGTCAATGACGGGTTAAAAAATTTAGTTAAACGTTATCTATACCGTGATCAAACTGAGAGTTAAATACTCATTAAACTGTAATTTTCAAAGTGTTTTTATTTGACTCGCATTAAGAGATAAAACTTTTTTGTACACGGTTATTTATATTGGATCCAACAATTTCTATTAGTTGATAGATTTTGAAAAGAGTAGTTTTCAAAAATGAATGCGACAAAACAATGTTTCAACGTAAAAACGTTCATAACAAATATTTCGACTATTGAAATTTCTTATCCTAGAACGAAAATAAGTATAACGTTTGGACGATCGTTCTACTAGGGTTAGAGATTCTAAATTGAAAATCATACAAAAATTTACGAAATTATAGGTACCTACCTACAGCGAAAAATTGGATTTTGGATCGTTATTTTAAAAATGGTTAAAAAATAGTAAATGCTTCAAATTAAGTACCAATCTCGGGTCGACAAAATTTACGTATGGATCTTTTAAATTCTATACAAGTATATTTATGTAAAAAAGATGTTGAAAAATAAATCACTATTGTATAATGCTGACAAACGTCTTAGATATGTGACAAATTAAAAAGAATTTAAAAACAACTTATTAATAACGAACAATATTATTGAATAATAACAAAAAATCCAAATTTCTATACTTTCAAGAAAAAAAATTGATTTTTAATAGAATAAAAATATTATTTTAAACCTATAACTAAAAAAGAAACCCTAACGAATTATATCAAAATCTATATGAAAATCTCTATTCTTGGAACACGGCTAAAAATCGTCAGGATGTTCCAAAACAAGGTTACGAATATTTTTCTAGAAATAAATCACACACATTAACTATTTCGCCGATTTTCCAACTTTAAGCGACTGAAAAAAAGATTTCTGTCGTGCGATTTTCAAAGGTTTTGGTCACACGGTTGAAAACTATTTTTCGATAACTTTGTGTTAAAATGTCAAAACTTTTTCTCGAAAATTAAAGTTTTGATTGAACAAAAAAAAAAAAAAATTTCAAAGTTCTACACTTTTACGCGTAAAAACGCATGAAATATTTTTTCTTATTGATACGAAAACCGTATTTTACTTATGAAAATACTGTGTGCGAATTTCGAGTCTTATTAATTATTAGTTTTGTTATGTTATGACCGATTTATAGCTAAAACGATTTGATTAAAATCATGTTTGCCGTACACTTTACACCGGGTTTATTTCTGTTTTTTTTTTTCGTAGTATAACTCTTTCAGAATGTTGAAAAAACGGGTGGTATTGTGCACCAAAAATATAAGTTCAGAAAATGTTTCAACCGTTAAGATCAGAGAAATTCCCTACGCTACGCGTGGACACCACAAAAAAAATTCCTCGGCCGGGTCAACGTGTTGCTTACCAGGGGTGGATTAACACAGAAATCATACCCTCTAAAAAAAAAACATCAGGGAGGCTCAAAAAATACAAAAATATATATATAATAAAAATAGCTCACCCCAAATCTTATCTACACGAGAGTTCATGATTATTGAAGTGTATAATAATAGTCAAAACACTTTTGGTAGTGGCCGAGGGCTATATTTTTGAAGCCCTCCTGACTGCGTTTCCTCTATGGGAAACTGTTCTTTTTGACCACTGACCGATGTATATAGAATAGCTTGATTCGACGTCGATTCCTAACAAATACTTGATTGTGTGAAAAAATAAACAGGCCGCAGAGTAGGTATTTTATTATACCCGGGCGGCGGGTTCGGAAAGACGCGTAGTTTACCATTCGTTTCATGATACGGCAGAGAAGGTGATGAAATTGGTTTAAAAAAAATAATACCTTAGGACTTTATACACTGAGGAGGGCACGCGCGCGATGAAGATTTTCTATAAGTTGTTTTTGTACGGATTTTTTTTTCACAAAACTATACCTAGTTATTACGGCTGTGACGACATCTGGTAGTGAAAACTAACGGACCACGACCGCAAGCGCCGCGACAAGCCGTCGTTTGCGCGATCAGCCGCGCGCGGAGCACGGAAGATGGCGCGCGCGGCGGTACCGTCTGTGCCCTCAATGTTATGCCGCCCCTAACGGACGTCCGACCGCCTCAAAATGTTTAAAAGGTCATGTACACATACGCAAGAGTGTATCTTGCAGACGTGTTACCGATTAGTTTCTCCTTCGGCTCTTAAGTTAAGAGCAAAGAAAGAAGAAAAAGTGAAGTGTTTGAGTTCTAGCGACTAATAAGGTGCTGACTGCGACGACACACTTATATTTATCTTTGAATTCTCGTTGTAGGTGGGCAGCTGTGTGAATGCAGTGCCTGTGGTTAATTATACATGTATGTGTGATTGTTGAGCAGTTTTCTATCGTTTCCGGTCATCATATA
>CM029359.1:13830672-13930175 GCA_017140985.1 Hormaphis cornu
TTTGAAGACGCCTCAGTTGATGTTGAAGTGGAAACACGAAAGCGAATATTACAAGACTACAACAAGACTGAAGATGATTTTGATACTCTAGATGAATATAATAGTTATTTAGAAGAAATCGAAGATATAATTTATAATTTAGTCAAAAATATTAATGTAATTGAAACAAAAGATCGAATTGAGCAGTATAGGAGAGAAAATAAAGATACAATTATGAGAAACAGAATGAAATTGAAAAGAGAAGAACAAGCTCTAGATGAATTAATTGAAGAAGAAAAAATGCATACTCAGTATAAAAGAGATGAAGTTTTAAGAGGTGAAGCCGAACAAAGAAGTAAAAAACTTCGAGTTGATGCTGAACTAATTGATAGTTTAGCTCGCTCCAATTCTGATGCTAAAGATATTATTAATACGTATGCCCATATTAAGGAAGAAATTCCTACTTCAAAACCAAAATTGAATTCTAAACCTCCAATCAACTTTACAAAGTTTTCAACTGGTGTCAAATTTAATCAGTCTTCTACATCAATTCCAATTAAAGAAGGTCCTTTGTACAAATATGAGCCAGTTTATCATCAACTTAATGGACCTTTCTGTCCGAGTATTTCTCAATTAGATTCATTAGGATATACGACTAAAATGCGAACAGAAACAAAACAAGAATTGGCCGGTGGATTTATAATGAAAATTTCTTGTTTACATTATATACAAGAATGTGTCTCGGCATTATATGAAAAGAAGACTGGCAAAACATAATGCATTACATTTTTTTTTTTTTTTTTACTTTGAATTCACATTAGGTGTTGATTACCAAAGCTAAAAAGTTATGTTAATTAATTTCTATGTTAAGCTTGTACCAATTGTGTTATTATCTTTCTATGTATTTTCTACTATGTACACATGATTTGAAAAAAAATATAATTTTGTATTTGTTTCATATATATACTAGAGATTGAAAGTGGTTTGAAGAATATCAACGTATAGTTTTAAGTATAAAATGATTGATCAGTGTTCTTAAAGAAAAAATAGGCTCACAAATTTCTCCATTTTGAAAAAACATACGATTAGTAATATATCAAACAAACAGTTGTTAAGTTAACCAAAATGTTTTTTGTTTACGTCAAAACTGGGCGATCTAAAGAAACAAAAGATAACAATATTGTTGATGGGGGATGAATTGCAACTTCTAAACTCGTACTTTGCTAGTGAGATCAGGAAAATGAATGATTTAAGTTTCTAGCACCTTGTGAAGTGCAACAAGAATTGTTGCATTTTTTTTAATCGCCCTCGCCCCCAGACCAAAGACTTTATTTTAATGTCACAAATTATAGTTAAAAGTTACCTTCAATATGATTGGTCAGGAATTTTATTTTGTTTGATTATAATTGGTCGATTAAATCATATTTAATTATATTAATACCTGTACTAATTTGTTTGAGTACGTCTTGTCAATTAAACTAAACATTTGTTTCTAAATGTATTTCTAGTACATTTTGATTTTATAACTATAGACACAAGAATAGAGTAAAAAGTATTTGGGAAAATAGGAGGGGGGTATAAGCCAAAATAATTTTGTTTGTGAAAGACTATATATTTTTTTTTTTTTTTTAGATAAAAAATTTTTGGGTGACAACTTAAAAGCTTTTTTTATTCTATTAACACTGAGTTTAAGGAACGCTCTAATTTTAACGAGTAACAACACAAAAAATATAAGTGTTCAGCCTTAGATGATGTGGTATCTTGGTTGAAGCTTTTTTTTTTAATTAATTATTTTAAATTTTTTTAATTCAAAAACAGAAAATTACTCTAATTGACTCGGAATTTTCACACATCATAAGTTTACAGAACTTTGAAATTATATTAAATTTATTGATTTTCGCAGTAATTGTTTTGTGAAACCTAAAATTTATAGTTTAGGTTCTTGAAACTTCAATATGAGCTAAACAACTAACTGGGTAAATCCAGCGGAGCACCATGACCATCATTTGGATGTGCAAACGACTCGAAACAAATATCAGTCTGCTACATAACAATTATATATGTATTCATTTATTGTGTCATAGAATACAGACAATGGCCAGTATTACTATTGTTTTTAAGCTAATTTTAGAACTTAAAAATGTTCAAAATCTTACATGTTATGTTGTTTTACAATGGTTATAGTATACTTTAACACTAACAATTGTTTTGATTTATATTTTTATTTGTACAATATCTTTGACGATTATTTTCGTTTTATAGCCCTTTTTATTATTTTTCTCTGTGATGATCTGAATTTTGTGTTTTTGTGGACAACTGATTTATTAATTTTTCCAAACAGTTAATTTTGACTGTACAATAATTGTGTTGTTATGATTTTAAGAAACATAATTAATATTCATTGTGAAGACCAGTTAATTTTCTATGCAATTTACAGTTTTTTGTGTACCTACAATAGTATGATAACTATTGAACTTCTTGATTTTGATTTTAATCATACTTGTTAGTTGTTTATAAAATCATTTGTAAAAAGCAAAACCATGTGAACTGAAGAGGATTAATGTACAAGAAAAAATTGGACGATTATTCTACTTGTCTGGTGGATGTAATAAATTATACTAACAATTACAATAGAAATTACCTGTTTGTTTGGAACCTTAAAGTATAAAAGTAAACTGATTTTGTTAACACGATACTTAGGTATACGTGCAAATTATCATGTGCATTATTTGGCATAAATGTTAAAAGTTGTGATTGTACAACTATTACCCATTAATTTAACTGTCTAAAAATATTGATGATGTCATTGAAACTTTTAAAATATTTAAACCAGCAAACAGGCGAATGGAGTTATTGTAAAATGAACTTTTTAATTGACTGTATTTTATAATAATTATTTGTTGTGATTTGAGACAGTTTCAAGTTTGAACCGGGTTCAACTAAACTGTAATTTTTTTCATGTTTATTGTATAAGACCTACCGGATTTTAATCAATTAATAACTTATAATATTATGATTTAAATTATGCGTTGACAATTCACATAATATAAGGTATGATGTATTGAATTTATAACTTGTTATTTTTTTTTTTTGTAATTACTATCATGGTTTGTTTATTTGAATTATCAGTTGTCATAAAAATGTACAAATTTATTTTTAATTTGTGTAAATAATAGACGTGTAGAGAAAGTTGATGCATAATATATAAAAATTAACTAAGTAACACAGATTAGTGAAGGTTGGCCTTATTTATTATACTATGTTATAACATAAGAAACCGATTTTAAGATCATAATTATATCTATTATTATGCAGGCTGAAAAATTGCCGTACCACGTCAAAATAAAATAGTCACAAATATAGACATTGAGAGTTGTAATGAGTCTTCTTCGTCGTTTTCCCAAATACTCGGGGTCGGCCACCTCCGTCCTATTCCTGCACTTGCTTATCGCGATCATTCACATCACCCTTACACACACGTTAACAACCCTCAAATATTTTCCAACTGTTCTACCTCTTTTTCATTAAGATAACATAATATAGAGAGTTGTAATAAATAAAAATTTAAATCTTTTAACTGGCCCTACCGGCCATGGAGGTCTGGGCACGCCTATGATACATACCCATACCTACTATAATTTGCGAATAAATCAAGTAAATTGTGCAATTATTGTTTTTTTATGACATCGGTAATAACAATTAACAAAGGTAAGTGGGGAGGGCCAAATTCACGTAAGTGGGTATACAATTAGTTTATCATATAAGTACATATATTTTTTAATTATTGTTGTAAAAAAATTGGTTGGTAGAATATTTTTTGATTCTAAAATATATTGATAATAGTGTAATAACGTACAAATAAAGTTTCAAAATACTTGACGATTGCAATAGCAATTATTGGTCTGTCGGTGTATTTTAAATATTCGATAATACCAGGGGCGCAGATTTGAAATAAGAGTGCGATGCAGGCCAATTAATTAAAAAAAAAAAAAAAAAAAAATGTTATTTTGCCAAGTTGGGACACTCGTTTCCGCTAAATATATTGATAAAATCTTCTATTTAAAAAAAAAAAACATTCTATTCACCGAAATTTTTAACTCGGGTAATTTCAGGACGGACAAAAAAAAAACCGTGGTCCCCCATACCATATTATAACAATAAATAAAACTAGTGAAAGTATAGGTGTATCGAAATCTCGGTTAGAAACCTATAATATCATGTCCATCAAGAAAACGAAATGTTATTGTGTGCCAGCTGCTGTAACACCATCTATTAATATTATTATACTAGGTATTTATATATTATTTATAATAGGTGTTGGCATAACTAATGCCTACACAATCGTTTTTGTTGTGCGAGGCTTGCGAGCGGTTTTATAGTTTTCAGGTGAAAACGATATAACAAAGATTTTTAAATTTGTAATCTTGATTTCGACAAATTCTTTGAAGAACACCGAATATAGCTGGGTGTGTTTATTACAAGTATGTTTTTTACAGTATTGTTAACAAAATATAGCAGTTACAGAGAAATTTCAATTTATAAGATGGTCAGACTAGAGTAGGTAGTCTATAATATAATACATAAAAGTCTACTATGCATAAATAGTTATCGTTGTAAAATTTTTCACACGAAAACGTGTGATACCTTAATTCCATAAATTAATTAATATATTAATAAAATAAATTCCATAAATTAAAATCGTTTCGACAATTATTATAATAATTATAAGGGCGTTTAAGTGCTCTTCGCACGCTATAATTTGTGAAATTTTCGTCCGGTTTTTTTTTTGGTTGAGTTTTAGCTGCTATAATACGTCGTATGAAATGCGTTTTCAACTTTTTCAGCAGAATTTTAAAATTTTATACGATTTGTCGAATTTTCGCAGTAGGATTCGTACATTTCGTAAAAACTTTTTGTTTTTCAATCCCGGGTTATCGCGCGTATAATAGGTAACTCCCGCCAGGATTTACGCCACTGATCAAATACATTATTGAGTTGTTATGACTACGTTTAAAATTTTTATTGTTGCTCATTACGCGACTCAAATCGGACCGAAAATCGAAATCACTGAAACCTTGTATGGTCTGAAATCGGAGCCGTTCCATAATGTACATCAGATGACGCATACCTACCTATACATAGAATTATACGGTTCGAAACGAGAGTTTTTCAGGGTATCGGACTACGATAAGACGTATAATATATTATAAACACCCGTATAGTTGGGTTTGGGTACCGAAAGTGGCGTCATCGGCCATTTGAATATTATAAACTTACCATGGGTGTCTGCTACGTATATTAGTTATGAGAATTGAAAAATTGCGAGTTCGATGAAATGATAATTTTTACCTTTATCCCTCTAAGCATGTATTAATATATAATTATTGTTGTAGTTGTTTATGGTTCAAGAAACACGTTTTACATGCTTTATACAACCAGTGTTTGTTTACAAGTTACGATAATTATTACACCCATACGATGTTATACTACCGACGCGCGATATGCAGTTGCAGTTAACTACTATTTACGCAATCCTACACACGGCTGGCCATTATAAAATAACAGTATCACGTCATGGCTGTTGCTAATTTTTTTGTAATATTATCACAATAATAATATTTTAATAATAATTATATCTTTGTCACAGCGACACGATTATTATACCCACACTTATTTGACTTGACAGACTTAACGTTTGTTATAGAAATCAATTCAGCACTATTTTGTACTATACGATTATTATAAACACAATGCGTATCAATTAATCGATTCAGAATGTACCGCAGAAATGGTTATTCACGTATTTTGGAAACCTCTAGAAATCCGCTCTCTATATAGCAGCTATATATATATGTGTAGTTCAATACGTGGGAGCGATTTATATTTGTTTGATTTTGTAAGTACCTGCTCAAAAACAACGCGTCAACTATTTGTCAAACGTAAGCCACCCATAATTGTTACCATGACTCGTATCAAGTTATTTTAATGGATCATAATATAAACTATAAATACCTAGATTATACCCTTAAGTTCTCGGATCGTTATATTCTGAATCGCGGATCGTTGAACGAATTAATTTTACGGACAGGTGTACTTGTCAGTATACCTAGCTGTTTAACTGTCACAGTTTATAATAATTATGACCTACCTAGACGACGAACGTCGTTTTTTTTTAAATTTTAACGGGTAAGCAGCCGTTAAAATTGTCTCGTAAGATATTTAATTAGTATTACTTGATAAATGTTACTTTTAACGTACTTACCGTATAAACCTCAATCAGGCGTTATTTTAAGATATCTTTAGACTTTTAGAGACGCGCTATGGTGGTTCATTGCCGCCGCCCATCCTCGACGACTAAAATTTACCGTCAATAATTTTCGCTTTGGTGCTCTTTGGGTGAAATTTTCCCGGTACTCGGGACCATACAGTTATTGTTTTCCCGGCATTCTATATCCTCCACCCCATCGCCGTATTTGTGGCGATCGGTTCAGTATAAATTCAACATTCCGGAGAGAGGAAAAACATCTATAATCGCCCTGCGCCGATCACGCGATGAAAAATCAAGCGTAGTCGGCCATTCGCAGTACCTACTTCGAAACGGCTAATAAATATTGCGCCGTGTACTACTGAAAACTATGTATAAAACAACGATCAAAAATGAAACTGATCCGTTTTGCGGGTACGCCGGCGGAGAGAAAAATATTCTATTTTGTGTGTTTACCGTCAACGGGATTGTAATTATTCTTTCGCTAAAGGATCCGCTATTATATTATAAAATGGTTTGCATAATTTGTCTGGTCATATAATGAACCACGCGGTCTACACCATAAGAAAAACAAAATTTATTGACAAACTTATCCCCCTTAGATTTCTATAATGGAAAACTGTTTACAAAGTCTTGATAAATCCTAGGATCATCTCCGTCGTTCTTTTCCGTTTAAAAATTCTACACGATATGGTAAAATTAAATACACAGGGTCCCTACCTGAGGAGCTCTAGAGGACTTTTTTGGCGGTAAATTTGTTTTTTTTTTTTTCAAGGACGTTTTTCATCTACGATTCTGCGGAAATCGTCTCGTCTACGACTCCGTTTTTTTTTGTAGGTAAACGATTAAAAAATTGTTTTTCGACCCGGGGGGACTCGCAAGAGCTGACGACGATTGCCCCGCCGAGCAGTGGCGGCGCTAGGCGTGGGCGAAGTGGTCCATTGCCCACGGCCTCGCGTTTCAAAGGTTTATTAAAAAAATTAAAAAAAAAAGGGCCTCTTTAAGTCTACTTCACTTACATAAAAAATTTTACCTCGCGCCAAGGTATTAATACTTAATACACTGCCGCCGAGTGTGGTCCATAGAGTAATATTAGTAATAGTAATATTACTCTATGGTGTGGTCTTCCGATAATTTATTTTTATTTTTTATTACAAGACATCGTGGGCGGCGGCGGAAACCGCGATTAAAGATATCTAAATGAACGCGACTCCGAGGGCGTGTGTTTCTGGCGTTTTCGCTGATTACGCGACGGACGGGATTGAGTGATAACGCACGCGATCTCGTCTCTCTCTCGCCGTCCGTGTGCGCGCGTGTTCTGTTCGCGTCGGTCGTCTCTTTTCGACCGCTCCGTATTTTCTTACTCGCATTTTATTACTACACTCTATTTAAGCGGACGGCAGTGTCAATCACTTTTCTGTTTGTTTTTTTACAATCGTCGTTCTAATAATAATTTCCGTCATGCGAATTTCGCTCCTCGATCCGGCCGCGTCGCAGTGACTCGCCGCGCGACGACGCCTTCTCGTCACGAATCAGGTAAACGAAATGGTTTTTTTTTCGATCACGAAAATCCGTACAGTATTGTAGAGCTCCAGTGCTGACCGCTCTCTGGTTTTTTAAACCGTCGCGTGTTCCCGCGAGAAAAAACGATATCGCTCTGTGCGCAAACTACAAATCGTAGGTAGGTACTAGCTGGCTGGTATCCGAGGCGCAAAGTGAGTAAAAAGTTATAAAAACGTTCCGATTTCCCTGCACGGTCGGACCACAAGCTGCAGTGAATTTGAAAAAAGGGGTACAATGTTTTGTAAAAAAAACTCCGTTCCCTACCTACGTTCCCTTATTGTTTCCGTGTCCGTAAACGCAAAATGGGGAGTAAAAATTCTGAATTAATTCTGCGGTTGTACTACCCTTGTTCGGATGGAAGACCGTGACCCAAGAAAATCAGCCCATAAATCCAGTAGCAGGTATTTAAAATATTGTTGAACACCACTTCACAATCCTAGGATCTGAATCGCTACTTTTTTTAAACTGCGCGAGACGGTGGAAACGTCATAACACGATGAATCTGTCCAAAAGCTAAGATTGGCCCTTCAAGATTGTCTATCAAAAAATCGTAGGCTCCTTCCGGCCCTGAAGCCGACACTGTTTGGCGATAAGATTCGACCACGATCGTGTCTCCTCGCAAACGTATCCATCGGTAATAACTATAAGGACCTCGTCCGGTCATAGGCTCTACAGTTATTGCTGGGCCGTGGCGTACGCAGGATTTCGTAATGGGGGGCGTGAGAGAGACGAAAAAATGGTTTACCCCTGCCCGTTTGTATCTGAAATAAAATAATGAGGTGTATTATACATAGGTACACTTGTTTTTTAGAATTGTGTATAAAAAATTAAAACAAAAACTGTTCAATACTCTCTTGTAAATATTTTTTTTTGTAACACAATCTTTTCAATATTATTATTTATATAAATAGAAAGTTTTATAGAAAACGCATGAAAGAAAATGATTTATTCGAGTTACGTTGGTGCAAAGAAAAGCCAACGGCATAGAAACTTGGGCAAGAAAATATGAATCAAGTATATATATAATTTTATAAAAACTATTACCTATAACTGACATAAGAAATAAATACAAATAGGTATCCTAAATACATGTACCTAATAAATATTATATAAAGAACTTTGCCTGGAGTACTGTCAATATTGATTGTGTTTACGACTTAAAAAGTCACCGGGTATTATCGCTATCAAAATATAATCCCATATAGTGAAATAATTGAATACAAAGATCTGTTTTACACGGATGAAGTATAATTTCTATTTGATCCATGTAAAAAACCCGAGGTGAAATCCATTATAAGATATTTGTATTAAAATGTGGTAGTTTACTATGTAATTATATTTTGACAGTGTAATTAAATCACGTGATATTACTCTAAATTAATTATACCAAAATATTTAAGAGTCACAATCCTATTAGGTGTTTGATTGTTTTAATTAGGCTAAAGTATTTACCTCGGTATTTACATTTATTCGATAGGCGGGCAATTTAAATAGTTTTAGTAAAATCACCAGTTTTGTTGTATAACGTAGGTATCGTAGGTTAGGTAATGCCTTTATGGTATTTTTTAGGTATTATAAGAATACATATTCCTATAAATCACAAAATAAATTTTTATTCGCGAGTTGTTAGTAAAACCAAAAAAAAGTTTTTTTTATTGATAGCTTTAAGTTACAACTAATACAGCTTAACAATTATACATAGTTAGTATAGTCTATCTAAATTTATTTTGGTAATAAACCAAAAAAATTAAAATATTTTTCTCGGGCTTAGTAAAAAAACCTTCAGGGTTTTTTTTAGTTGGATTATTTTAAAAAAGTTTCCATGGGTCGGGGTCTAAATAACCCACCCAAGTTTTTTAAATTGGGCTTTTTTTTTTTTTAACTTACATTTTCCTTGGGTTAGAGTAAAAAAACTTTGTGGGCATTTTTGAGTTTAGCGTTCAACGCTGATTGAGGTCAGGGGTCTTGGGTGTATTTTTAGAGTCAAAGTTATAGAACAAAATGTTCAACAGTATATGAACTTTAAAATTTAAATTGCCATTTGTAGTTTTTCGTTCGTTATTTCTGTTTATGTTTCGTTTATAGAGTTACAATGAGCTAAATTTGTTCAATTAATTTTAATAAAAACAGTTCCTGTGTTCTGTGTATAGTATAATTGATGTATAGTGTACACTGTCGACACTTACATGACTTATTGACTATTATTCTGTTTGTCAGTATAAAACTGTCCAGTTATCTAACTGAAGGTTCAAATAATTTACTCGGAATTTCTATCAACACATTTTGCATAAGTAACAATTACCTATTCACATTTGGTCCCTACTTATTTTTGTATGAAAATTGTACTGTATAATTTTGAATGTGTCTAAAATGAATGTGTAATATTATTTTTGTCAGCTGACCTTTAGCCGAGCTTTTGGCACTCCTGTCCATAATGAATTGTATTATGTATTAAATAATTTGTTCAATAATACTTTCTGTTGATTTGGCGAGTATTAATATTATTGTACAATAATATTAATACCTGACCAGTTTTTAGTTCTTAAAATTTTCTTATTCACTTATTAGGTAGGCATCAATGCTATTTTATTTTAATACATACTCGTATGTTGTGTAATTTTTTTTCCTCAAACATATGATTTGATAATAGGTAAATTGACTAGGTTTGGTAACCATTAATCAATACAAAAAGTTTTAAAAAAAAAAACAATTCACTGAGAGTAAGTTTTTTTAAAATAAAATGTTAGGTAGATTAGGCGTAGGTAGAATTTAAACGATTCTAATTATTAACTTTTTAATAGTATTTACATACATGTACGATTTAATAAAATTTTATTAAATTTATAAATAGCATAACCAGTATTGGTATTATATTGGCGCCTTTAGGTTTTCTAAGTATCGGTTTTTGGTAACAAACAAAAAATTTGTATTCAAAATTTTCTTTGAAAATCAAATATCAGTAGGTAGGTATCTTAAAAAACATTAAAAATAGCCAAGCACAAGTGTAATAAATTTGAGCTAGTATTACTTGGTACCCATTTGAGTAACTTTGTTGCCATAAAAAGTACATTGATTACTTTTGCTTTGCCTAAATTCAAAAATTGAAAACTAAAATTTAATCAAATCATTTGCGAAATTTTAAGATTGCGTCATAAAAAATTAACAGTTGTGAGTAAACTGTTTTGCTTACATTGGTGTTTTTATGATAAATAATCAAAATACATAAATCGCGACTGGTGGAGGTATATAGGATAATGTTGGCCGACCCTCAATAGTTGGGAGGAAGGAAAAAATGTTGATGATGATGTTTTTATAATAATGGTTATCAAAATATTTACCATAACAACTTTGTTGCAATGTTGCATAGAGTTTTTTTAGAGAAATAGTTTTTTAAACGATCCAATATTATTTTTATTTATTTTAAATGCTTAGGTATTTGTCTTATGAAATAAGACCTTGAATTATATTTTTATTGTTTGAAAATTGTTAGAACTTTTTGTTCTGAGTTAACTCTAAAATGAACCAATTACCTGTGCAGTTAGTAACATATATAATATAACATTTTTTTTGAGAGTTAGTATCTAGTTGTATATTTTTTTTAAATAATTAAATTGTATACCTATTTTTAAGACCTAAATCCATACTACTTATCCGTGTGCCTATCAAAAAAGTATTACAGTGGCATTTAAACTGATATCATTGTTATTTATTATAATTTATGCTGAATAAGTAATGGACACTTATACAACTAAACTATGTATCTGGTGTATACGTATGTACATGTGAATCTATTTGTCTTGTTATTTTAGAAGTTGAATATAAAGTGTACACTTCATTGTTTTTAATTTTGTAGATACATAAAATATCAATTTTGTTAGTTTTACTAGTTTTGCACTGGTGTTTTAGAAATCAATGTAGATGTGTTTATTCTCTACAGCGCAGCAGTATACTCTCACTTTAAATTCAGAAGTTCAACATTACCAAAACGTCAGTGTAAAATTGAAATTTGGATTTACTTTCAATTAAACAATACTGTACCTATATAATCTATAAAAGCTTAAATCAACTCACATTTTATTTCTATACTTAAATTATAGTGTTGATGTAAACCTACTAATAACGAGCTATTTTTATTTGTAGATAATTAAGATAATGAATATCAGTTACCTATGGCAAAAATGAGGTATGCAGATATGCCCAGGGATGTTTCTATTGATAATTTTCCTTCACTCAACGTGTCTGAGGTAATTATTACTATCCAATTTATTTTCATTAAGTCTTTTAATACATTTTTTCAACTACCGTGTTACGGTAAGTACTTACCTAGATATGTACATTTATGCTTGGATTACATTGTTAAGTATACTTATCTAATTTTAGTATTTAATTTATTTAATCTGTATTGTTTGACTCTGATGTTGAACTAAATTTTTAAAAATAAATTGTTAAACCAATCTTTACTTTAAATTTTACCAGTGTTCTTTCGATTGTCTTTGTAATAAACTTGGCTTTTTTTTTTTATAATTTATGATGTACCTAGGTCCAGTTGGGAAATTTAATTTTGCACACGTTGAATTGTGAAATTTTTAAGTGGTAAATTAATTTGGATATACTTTTTTTCTAAAACCATTTTTTGTAAGATCTTAAATATTTGCCAGTTTTTAATAACTGTAGGATGTAGGTATATAGTTGTATCTAATAGTTGGTATCATGGTAAAAATGTTTATAGAAAAAAATGTGATAAAGTTCTTTTCCTGGGTGTACTTGTTTGCACTTGTTAAAATTGTATTTATAATAAACGTTTATTTATTTATTTAACAAACATTTTATAAGTTTTAATATTTTATACGCTTTTTTAAAGTTTTTAGTAATTATTGAAGCTTTTAAAGCTGTTCATGATTTTTTTTTTTTTTGGGGGGGGGGTGGTTTTTTTTTTTTGGATCAATACTATTTTTTTTATAGGCATTTGAAATGAATAAATTTGTTGCAATGTGCGTTGGATAATTGTTAAATACCTTCCATTTTATTATATGTTTACTCTTTTTCGATTACCTAGGTATCTAAGCATCATAAAAAAAATTTTTTTTCCTTTGATTTTTACTGTTAACATTCCATAAATATTGTTTCATATTTGTAAAACTTTTATCTTAAAATTTGTGACTGGTTTTTGTGTTAACAATTATGAAATATCATTATTGTAATTATAATTTTATCTTTTATAATCGTTTACCGTTACCTTTTTACTTGTTTTAATTTTTTTTTCATGTACTGGTGTGTTTGTCCATATAGACATCAGAAAATCACATAAGTCAAACTAATATTTTTTAATTATGGAGTTATTTTTGTACATTAATAAATCCTCCATTAAAGTCCATTAAACTATTACCAGTTGATCTAACCTATCTTATAATTATTAATGTTATTGCATAATCATTAAGAAGTAGTAGGTATTGGTATTTACTGTTTAATATTTTATTTAACTTAACGATGCGTACAAAATCCACTACCTACCTACTCTACTCGATTGTTGTATCATCAACTTTCAACAACTAGAAAACTTGTGTACCAAGTAAAAATTTAAAGATTATACATTCATTGCACATTAGTGTTTATTAATACTTTTAATTTTTTATACAAATTTTTTCTTTTTAATCTTAATAATAATTCATTAAATTCTGTTTCTCTTGTACAGTATTTGTTGACTTCTCTATCTACCATTGAATTTAGTTTTAAATTTGTATTTTAAATTGTTATGTTTTTAATAGGCTTATAAATACAATTGTAATACTATAAAACATGTTTTGTTGTTGACAGAAAGTAAAGTCAAAAGCATATGACAATGATGATGAGGATGATAAGTTGGAGCATTTGGTTTCCAACACAGAGTACAGAAAATTAACTACTTACAATTCTTTAAAAAAGCATCCATCAAATTTATCAACTCCATCGTGTGAGCAAAGGCATAGAAGACGCCTTTCTGAAACTCTAACATGGTGAGTTAAGAATTTACATGGAATGAATTATAACACTTAATGTAATAAACACAAAAAATACAACTTTCTTCATGTTTCTAAGTTCTAATCTAATGGTGGTAAGTTAATATTTGTTATAAAATTTGTTTAAAAATCATGAATTGTATAAATGCCTTTAATAGTTTTTAAATTGGCGTCACAAACTCGATAGTAAAAAAAAAAAAAAAAGTTGCGACTACTGGGTCAAATAGTCAAGTAGCTTTTTGGAATAGTGACTTTGCTTTGGGTAGTTAACTGATTTGGAAGTTTTAGGTTAATGTTTTTATTAAATCTGTAAGCAATAGATTGTTTTTGAAAATTTTGGATTTTTAGCAAGCTGAGAGAGTCTAATACAAAACAAGTTGTGAATTTTAGTTTTATATTTTGTTCAAATTTTTTTAAAACTTGTGACGTTTTAATTTATCCATTCTAATGATGTGTGAAAATTTCAATTAGTTTGAATGGTTTTTAGAAAAGTAGTTTGAAAAAACACAAAAAAGAACAAAATAATAATGCAATAAATAAGAGTAAGGAAAAGTTATTACTTAAGTATTTTAACAGTATAATATAGAAAAAATATGTTTTAAAATTTTAATTCTCAGATTTAAAAACCGTGATTTATTGAACCAAACATATACAGTTATGAAAACTGTAAAGATCTATTAATTAATTAATTAAATTAATTACTTAATTAAAAAATGATACCAAAGTTTAAAATTTCATAAAAAAAAATTTCATTATTTTAGCCTATTATTGATGTGTTTTTAATATTAATTTAATGTTGAGTTAAATATTAACACCAAACAAGTAAAAGAAAACCGCATGCGTGGTTTTTAGTTGGTTTACTAAAGATCTTTGAAGTTGTCTACTTTTTAAGTATTTGACTCGCTGAGCTCTCATTATTGTTATTTTTGTAATTAATGATTTATCATTGCTTCAAATTTGATTTAAAACATTAAGCTATATAATCTTAAACAGTACCTAAACTACCTACTTCCTTTTTATTTATTTATATTTGATTACCTGTATGTTTTGTTTACCGAATTTGAATATTTATTAAATTGATTAATTCATTGTTATTATTTTTTTTTTTTTTTTAGTGGTTTATCAAGACAGTGTAAAACTCATAGTCTTCCTTGTAATATGACTTTAAAACACCCATATAGCGTTTCGCCAGTCGATGAGCTAGATATTGACAAAACCAATGGGGTTTTATCTTCTGGTATACCCCCAGAAGATTGGGCAGCACAGCTTACACTGTTGGATTTAAACATATTCCGTGCAATTTCACCAGAAGAGCTGTCTTCGTGCTCTTGGAACAAGAAACAAAAACTGGAAGTTGCACCAAATGTAGTAGCATTTACTCGGCAGTTCAACCATGTAAGTAGTCTAATACTTGTTTAATTTAATAACTCACCAATATTGTATTTAAATTAAATACATAACTTTAGGTATCATTTTGGGTTGTTGAAGAAATATTAAAAGGCGCTACTCCAAAACTGCGCGCTGATCTGATAACTCAATTTATAAAGATCTCTAAAAAATTATATGAACTTAAAAACTTTCATTCATTATTTGCTGTTATCTCCTCTCTTCAAAGTGCCTCAGTTTATAGGTAAACATAATGATTTATACATATTATAGCGACAATATTTATGGAATTTAATTATTGTTTAATTGACTATCAGATTATCCAAATCTTGGCATTATGTGTCAAAAAAAGACCGACAATCTTTTAACAAGTTAGCAAATGTGTTCTCGGAAAGCAGTAACTGGAGCAATCTTCGAGAACATCTAGAAAAATGGGATTTACCTTGTATACCTTATTTAGGTGAATATTATAGAGTATAGACAATACACATAATATTACTATATATAGTTGCAGTAGTTGTGATACCAATGTTATTTATTAATTTTTTTTAAAATATGTGTATTTAGGTGTATTTTTGACTGATTTAGTATATGTTGATATGGCTCATCCACATAAAAGTACTGGAATTTTAGAATCTGAAGCTCGACGACTGAAAATGAATAATATTTTGAGAGTTATATCGCATATGCAACTAAGTCGATATGGTTTAGAACCAAATCCTAAGATAGTCAACTATTTTAATTCTATTAGGTATATTGAAGAGTTGCAAAAATTTGTACAAGATGACCAATATAAGTATGTAGAATATGTGTATAAGTGTTATCAATAGTATTTATTATAGTGAATAAACTGAAATTTGTATCAATTTTTAATTTATTAACAGTTAAGTTAACTCTATGTCCTAAATTTTATACCAATCGGTAATCATAATTATAAATCTATACTGACAGTTAAATGTAGTTTTCATCAATAAAATAGGTTAAAGAAAATGTTATTATACATAACTAGCAGTAAGCAGATGTCTGATCTGGTATGCACTTGAAAGAATCTTTATACTATATTTTTTTAATGTTCTGTGGACAGTGTGATTACTCAGATGTTTTGTAGTTTTATCAACCAACCTAACAATACATTCAATATTGTTTTTTTATAGAAAAAATTTATAGGCGCTACGTTCGAGTTTAAACTATTTGTGTATGTAAGCCTACTGTAAAATAACTATAAAACAGAGTCATTTTTCTAAATATTCAACTGTATACAAATAAAATAATACTACCAAAATTTAAAAAGTCTCATTTTTGCACCCTACAAATATTGTTCTCTTCTACATGATCATGAAATCAGATTTCAAAAATATTCGAAATTAAAGCTGTAAGAGTTTTTCTCGCAAGACTGTTTTTTTTTCGTTATTATTTACGGCATACACATTGCCCTAAGGTATGCTCAAATCACAGATACCAATTTTAATTAAAAATGTTTTGACATATTTGTCTTTGAATTTTAGGTTATCATTAAAATTAGAACCACCATCATGTCAAAGAGAAAACTCTAAAGGTTCCAAAGAATCTGTTAATCAAGTGTTGTTAGATTCATTAAGTTTATCTCCAGCAAAGTCAACAGATTTAATACGAATCAGGAAATTTTCCTTATGCAAGCAGCAGCAACAAAAATCCAATTGTTCAAAGTAAGGATTATATTATGCCTAAGTTCTATTGTTGTTATAATTTTGTCTAGTGGAATTTTAATACATTCAAGTAAATGCCTTTGACACGTCTGACACCGTTTAAAGATTAAAAAAATTATGTTATCAACCATTTGTGTTTTTTAAACTCATTTATTTTTAATCTCAGATATCGCAGTGCAAGTCTACCACGTAGTTTTCTTAAAAAACCTGTGGTTCAATCAGCAGCGTGTAATAATAATAGGTAAGCAAAGAGTCAAAAAAATGTATTGCTTTCATTATGCTTAATGAGTAAATTTATTTTTATTGCTTTTGCACGAATCTATTGTTTTATATTTATTTGATTTTTCTTCTTAATTTGTTACCTCGTTTTTTGTTTTAAGTATACATTGTTGATATTGTAGTTTTCTTCTTCAAATTATAACTTTGTTTTTCCCCATAAAAAATACTCATAAAATAACTATAACTATAAGTAGTTTATTATAAATGTTACCCTCTATTGGGTTTTGCTGCCCAAATATGACATTCCTAACTTTGTTTCTCTACCTATAGGAATGACTTACTATTGATATTACAAGTAGTGCGTTCCAAAATGCAAATCAAAAGTAAACTCAACAATCAACCTGTTGAAATGTTATTAAATTTGTAAGCAACGCTGCTAAATCATTGCCCACAACAATTATGGGTCTAAGCAAGTTCATTAAGTCAAACACTCAAAAACTTGTGAATTTTAAAGTTCTATATTTTTGATTTTTTGCTTAAAAGTAGTTACATACATAATGTACGCTTGGTACTGTTATATTTATGTAATTAAACAAATTGCATTAGGCCTAATTTGAATCAACCAAATTTAAAAAAAGAGTTTTGATTTTTAAATATAATTTCTGGAAAACAAACAATTTTATATTATTTTTACATAGTATATATGTATGTGATGTCTGTAACAAACTAATATTATATTAAGGACTTCAGGATGGAATTGTGATATTTTTATGAATTATAATTATTAATTAAGCATTTTATGCAAATTTAGAAAGAAACTGTACTTTATGATGGAATGTATAATATAAGGCTTTTATAACGGTTTATTATTTAGTGTTATGCGTATTGTGTCTTAAAATACAATTTTAAAATCCTACACAATTACCCAATATTAATTTCATTGAAATTTTTTGTTATGCTTAAAAAATTCTCATTTTCAGTCTGATTCATAAATCTGATGAAGGAATATTGTCTACTGTTAACTCAAGAAATTTGTTAGATGATTCGTTAATAGAAGAACCTAGTACATTAGATTTATCCAACTTAAATCTATCTCCTACGCAGTGAGTATAACAACGGTTGTTATTTAATGTAACTATAACATATGATTGAAAAATGTTCCAATTATAATTCAATAGAACTTTGAAAGGAGCTCATAAAATAAGTTTGGAAAGTTGTTTGAGACGTAAAGTAGTTTTAAAAGACGGTCGAAAACCACACGTAACAAGGTGGCAACGGTATTGGATTCAGCTGTGGGCTTCAGTATTAATTTATTACTCACCTAAATCGTTTAAAGGGTAAAAATATTTCTAAAAGATAATAGTAATAACGTGTGCATAGTAATGTTATTGTCTTTTTATTGTACAGTTGTAACAGAAATGACTTCAAACGGGAACCTTGCAAACTCTGCCCTTTGAAAGGATGTACAATTAGTCTGGGTGACAATCCAGATACATTTTTAATCAAGAACCCTGATCAAAGTATGTATTTGTAACATATTGTTTGGGTTTTTTTTGTCTTCATAATGATCGATCTATTTGATTTAAATTGTTTCGGTTACAGGAAACACTTACAAGTTCCGCGCGGAAAGCGACAATACAGCGCTTCAGTGGTATAGACAATTGTACCATGCAGCACAGTCTGTGCATCAACCAGACACTAAATTACCCGATAACCTTATAAGTTTTGACTGATTAGTTTTAAAAAGTATGTTAGTTTTTTATACAAGAAAAAATCAGTATAGGTTAAGAATATTTTAATTGTTTTACGAGTTACAATAACCGTTAAAACACTATAAAATTATGTTTTACTAAAAGTGATAATTGTTACCAAAGAGAATATTTAGTTAGTAGGCAGTTGGTAGGTATTTAAATAAATTTGAATAAAGGTTAATTTAAACTTTTAATGTAATATGAAATTGCAGCTAAACAAATATATAATACTGATAGGATTAAGTATATTATATTAACCAAATAATTTTGTATTTCTTCATTAATAGAAACGAGCATGAATATTAGATTATTAGATTATCTGAAAATATTATTTTTATTTTTTATGTTTTCGGGGATTTGTATTTGAAATTTAAATGATTAACTACAAGTGTTCAATTGAATTTTAACTATATAATTTTGGAATAATATATTTCAATTTCCTTTTACTTTATTAACTGGCAAAAAAATCTTCAATTTTAATGTAATATTGCGCTTTAATAATTATATTGTATGTTTTCTTGGTTCTCTGTATTTGCTATCGATTTGGACGGTTAAAACATATTTTTCAAATCAGTTTTATTAGTAAAAGGTTGCGCATCAGTTATTACAACAAAAGACATGATTTTTAGTAGTTTGTTCAATTGTCATTAATTAATAACCAATTGGCATGGAAACTCTTGTATATGCTGTTTCTTTGTTTATTTGATAAAATATGTACAGTTTGTTCAATATGTTTGGAACCTTAAATTTGTTGAAAGGATAAAATAATGCAAATGTCTAATTTAACTCATTATCTTTGGCTTATTATTTCTCAGTGTTGTTATCCTTTGATTTGTGTGTTGACCTCCCCCATTGCAATTTTAGAGGTTTCATACTTATTCAACACCCTGCATATATTTAATCATTCACTTCTAATCTGATGAGTAATTAAGTATCATATCACTCTGTATTTTATATTCTGATTAAATTAAGTTGGTTATGAGTTATGACCAACGCCAATAATTTATATTTATTATTTGAATTCTTTTTGTACACAATTTGTTGTTTTTTATGTAATAATTTTAGAGAAGTATACTTTGCATGTTCTTAAATTAAAATTAAAATTATTACAATCCATTTAAAAATAAAAATGCCTGAAGCTTAAGTTTCTTTTATTTGCATATTCAATTTTGAATGTTTACTATTTCCTATAAAATTGGAGTCTTCAACAATGTACATTTTTTTGATATAATATTCATATTGGCAACATATGGATATTTTTTATTTCCATGTTGACAAAACAATACCAATATCTGTATATCTGTATGCGATAAAATATCTTAAGAATTAAACAATATCAATATTGAGAAGATTATCGTTGAAGACCATCCCTCTACCAAATCAGTATTCCAAATTATAATAATAATGTATCTGATTATTTGTGAACCCAAACTTTTGATTTTAACTGGTTTTTAATATTTTACTGTTTTTACTTACCAAAGTATGAAATTTAAAAGTGGTCACATTTTTTATACTTAACGCCTTGATTTATTTTTGAGCTTCCCATTATTAATGTTAAAAAAAAAAAATGTTCTTTTATGAAAAGAAGTATTTTTGTTAAATTTTAATTGAAATTTAACATATCCTAAAAAAATTATTCTGTTAATTATAAATATTAATGAACACAATAAATTATAAATAAAATAGAAATTTAAAAATTGTGATAGGTATTCACAAAATACTTTTCACTCCTAATTCTGTTGTTTGTGATAAGTTTTTAAATTGATTGTTAACCTGTGTTATGGCTTTTGATTTAAACTATTCCCAAAGTTCTTATAGACAATTGTGATTTGTCGTTTGAAATATATTATTAGATTGAATTCGGATTTTTTTTTCTCTATTCAGATGCAACTTTTTATACACCATTTAATCATTTGTTATGTACATGTATAAATTTGATTTGTCACCTTACAAATTGTTATTGTACCTGATTTAATCATTTTATAGATATTGCTGTTTTGTTTATAATTAATACTGTTTTTCCTCTCGAGTTAAAAATAGTAGGTAAGTACATGTGCCTATTACTAAATCTAAAATCATAATTAAATTGATCTTCAGTATTGTTTAAGATCTCTCATAATGTGTACATAAGTTGTAGTAATGAACTAAAAACAAAACGCAATAAACAGGTATATGCATTGATTTTGTAACAGGTAGGCAAGTTATTCCATAGTAATTTTTGGGGAACGACCCAGCTATTTCAATGGTGTAGGAAACTTTACCATTGAAAGTGCATGATTGGTTTTCAAAAATTACTATAACATTGCCTATCTGTTCATTATATAATCGATGGTAAAGTTTACTTGAGACTTATCTTAGGTGCTTTAAACGATTTTTTTTTTTGTCTCCCTGGTTCTTAAAACAAATTTTTTTTTTAACAGAAGTTTTAAGTTTTGTTGTGTTCATTTTTTACGTAATATTTAACATTGTTATCAACTGGTTAATTATTATTTCATTTATTACTATAATAGTACCTATTACTGAGTTGGGTTAGAAAAATTAAATTTTTGAGTTGAGCCAAATTTATTAATTTTTTTACGGTGTTAAATTCCCAAAAATAAGATGTGTAATCATGTATCGTTATTTAATATATTTTTGGTCTTTATAAAATGTACTATAAATTAAAATATCATAACAAGTGACTGCGCTTGTGTTGGATTTTACAACTCCCTGATTATAATATTCGCAAGGCATCCATAAAAAGTTAATTCATATAAATAAAGCGACTGTCTTATTTTGCATTTTACCAGGCAACGTTTGAGGATTGTGGCTAGCTTCTCGCCTTTTGCTTGCTCTGCGTAATGTTTTTATGATATTGTGATAATGGATTGCTTAGTATTATTTTTTTAGATTTGTTTGCTAAATAATATATTTTTAACTTGAGTTTACTTTTGTTACGAGATGCATGTTATGTTTAATTAGTATAAGGAATGTTACTAACAATTGTCCTTAATTCTGAATATTCTAATATACATAACTCTTAACTGATATTTATGAAAAACATCATAAAGAAATCTCATTATTAACTTGAATACCGTACAGAAAACTGAACAAATTATTTTAGAATCCTATTTTTTTTTTCTTAAAAAAATCTAACAGCTAAAATGTGGTCCATAGTATATAAATTTGTAATCATCAACTCGCTAGCATCTTTTTGTTCTTCTTGATTGCGTTTTTGACGCACAATACACCCAAAAAGATGAATTATACTCTCCTTTGCTCGTATTAATATTGTTGTACTTTATGGTCTGTTTTTACATGAATCGTGTAACAATTTTTAAACAATTTTTCCTCGTAACTGGTGTTAACAATGTGTCTTTAAACACGGTATAGGTACCTAGTATAGTTAGGAATGACTTTGGAAAGGGATAAATGAATATACTATGTATTTTTTATACTGTAGAGATTGTCAAGAAACGTAATGCTCGGGATTTATCTGTCATTCATATTTCCCTTCCTAAAAATTATCGTGTAATTGACAAGTGGTATGGTGAAAAAATCATTTTTTATAAATGAGAAAAAAAAAAGTAAATTCTATTTACAGTACAATATAATTTTCAATTTTGGACAAAATTTTTTGGTTTAAATTGAAAACAAATCAATGCCGAGTTAATTTTATTTTAGATCAGAATTTTTTGCACATTTTACCACAGCTGTTGTATTTGTATATTATTGGCTTTGGTATCGTGTTGACCGCTATGAATACTATTATATTAAATAATATATAATACATTGAAAAATTTTTATGTATATCGGTTACTATTATAGTTGTAAAATATTAAAAAAGTGGTCCAAGAACAACTAATGATGTTATATTCAGATGGCCTAATGTATTATTACCTATAACTGTTAAAATATTTGTACCTACACTATTTTATATTATACATTTATAATTATTAAATATTGTTCATGCCACTATTTATTTTTTTATACACGTATATAAGCAATAAAGAAACACTTAAGATTATTTATTTGTACAATGTCACAAAAAGTGTTATACTGTCCACACGTGTTTAAACAATAAAATGTTCTCCATAGTAAAATAACGCATTTTTAATTTACTACTTTACTACTTTTTAATTTACTACGAGATCTGCGTTATTTTTGTTGGTAGGCACTCAAGAACAAATATAATATATGAGTTGAAGTGCCAAACACTTTCAGCACAAATTGAAATCTATTAATTTGTAACGTGGGGGTGCGATTAGCCAAAGGAGGCTTTTTATAATGTGTCTAAAATTTCCTCTAACAACTCTAAACAAATGTTTTTTTACTTGGGTAACTAAACCGTTTATTTCTGTAACACGAACAAAACATTTAATATTTAATGAATATTTAATATTCATTAAAGTATTATTTATACACTTTTAGTTTAATGTATAAAATTCGAACATGACTTTTCTATCAACATTTTAGCCGGTCTTTTGTTTATTAAGCGCACAAAAACTACACACTGAATGAGTTTAAACAAATGCTTATTTATTCGTGTCTCAATTTGTTGAAAATTCGTTTAATTGTTTTCACCCATTTTTCGGGTGCCTAACTAGTTTTTTTGGCTGTAACTTTGTGAATTTCTTGAATTTCAAAATCGGAGAATTTTGGTGGTTTCGTGACGATTGGAAAAAACAGCGCAAACAATTACAACATTCTTGGCTACACTCAGACAGGGGCGGACTGGGCCGGTGGGCAAAAGCCCACTGGGCCGCTCTGCAGTGTTGCCAGTTGCATTTTAAATAAGTATGCGGTTTCTAGCGAAAAAATATGCTATCATCGTTAAAAAAAATGCCAAGTTTCATCATACACCATAACGTTATATAATTATCATCTTTCGAGATCCCTCTTAACCCTACAACGCATAGTGTTGCTTGTGAGCAACGATGTTTATAATAGCATCTAATATCTAAGATACTTCTCGTAGGATGCCTGTACGTTTTTATTCAAGTATCTAGTATAGTGTGTATTCGTTTTTAAGAGAACACAACAATATTTGAATATTTCAATTTTTTTCTTTCGTAACCAGCGTTATCAATGTTATCGCTGTCGTATACATTTTCCAAAAAAAGCCATTTTTCAAGCAATATGCTAGATGGTATTTTCACTATAGCTTTCTGCGGTTGGAAATATGCTAGGTTTAGCTGTAAAATAGCCAACTTGGCAACACTGCCGCTCTGTGTATTTTTTGTTATTGGATATTAATTATGGAAGTGGTGAAAGATAAAAAAACAGCACACTTTATCCATGGTATATAGTTACAGATTTAGTTACATTTTGTAGATATCGCGGGCCTTTACTGAATTCGACAGCCTCCAACATTTTGTAAATTAACCGTAATGACCAGCTGTTCGTGGTAACGCGTAGCTGTACATGTTATCTATTTTAAAAACAACAATCACGGGTTTTCCCTAAAAGACAGTCAGCAACACCGCTAATGTATTTTGATAGTATAATGAAGGGCTGGAGCAGCTGCAGGCTGTTCTCCCCAAAGGTGATAACAAGCATTGAAGACAAAATGTCATATTGGGGAGAACAAAAGTCAGTGTTGCCAACTTAGAAAAACAAAAATTCCCAAAAGGTTTTTAGGGTTAAGTCGCGTAAAGACATTTCTATATAGGTTTGGATGCAATAGGCTATTATCTGTTAGCGGAGCAACGTGACGGCGCCGAGCAAGCGCAGCGAGCGAGCGCCAAACACGCGGTAAATCTGTTCGGTTACACTGTTCCAGTCCGGATCGGTTGGTAAAAATGAAATTCGATCAAAGAAAATTTAATATACTAAGTTGGTGTTATTCAATTTTTTTTTTGAAGTTATGTGCTCTCCCCAAAAAATATTATCCGTCATCAGGTATTTTTCTTATCAATAGGGAGAACCGACCCCATCCCATGTGATCGTGCGTGATTCGATAAGCAATAAATAAATAATCGGCCTATAGATTTATAGTCCGCGACGGGAAAAGTGGCCCCTGTGACCCGTTGCCGCTTCCTCACCCGTGAGCCATTGGTTCTCAACATATGCCGTATACTGCGCGGCTGCGCCACTTGTATAATACACATTTTATAAAGAAACATAGTTGATTTGTTTTTTTGGGGCACCTTACCGGCTATCTACGTACTACAGCAGCTGTGCAGACTATATATAGACTAAAAAAACCAGTTTTTACCGGAGTGTGTGGAAGACAGCTGCAAAACGTACTGTGGTAGGGATACAGTGATGCACATAATACATATATAGACCCTCGTCTTTTATCGTTTAGTCTGTTGTTCACTGTCCGTTCGTAAACAACAATTTTTTACGCTACTTTTTCTCCTCATTTAACGTTACTGTAAAATTATTTAAAAATGTCGTTTGTCGATAAAGATAGCCTCATAGCCGGAGTAAAAAAATTATTTATAGTGTGTATATATTTTTAAAACATCTGTCAGAGAAATCGGATTTAACGGCTGATTTTTTAAAAAAGTTCTCAAGTCATTACAGCCCAAGCTTGTGGAATCGTACTGTAAAACGAATTCGTGCTGAAGCGAGAAAAAGTGATGATCCAGAAACACCAGATGCGAGTCCTACGTTTATTTCTCCGCGTAAAGGATACAAACGCGCAAAAACGGTTTCAGAGCTTGATGATGATTTTGATTCCGATATTGTGAGAATGAGAACTGTCTACGAGTTTTATGACCGGGGTGAGTACCCAACCGCTCAATTAATCCTCAATGCTGTGAGAAAAAAAACAAATTATAATACCGGGTGCGTTCGATCGATGCAAAGGCTCGTTAAAAATTTAGCTACAAGAAATGCAACGATGGTCATTTGTTTTTAATGGAGAGGAACGCGATATCGTCGCGCTTCGGTGTAAGTTTTTAAGACAGACGAGTATGCTGCGAGAAAAAAAAGACGATCGGCCTGTTGTTTACCTCGACGAAACGTGGGTAAACCAAAATCGTGGGAAAAACTTCGACTCAAAAGGAATGCTGGGTTAAAGGCATCAGCTAACGGTCCAAAACAGAAAAAATTATGCTTTGTGTCAAAAAGTATTACCTCCACTACTTCGTTAAATTTGGTAAGTTTTACTTTTATTATTATTTATCTAAATGTTTTATTTAGCGTAGGCATAATTGACTGGTCAATATTATTTTGGTCAATTGACCACATCAATTTTGACCCGACAGGTCGAGAAAAAGAATTTTGTTTTAGCTAATAAAATATTATATTTTTTAGACCGCATTGTATTCCATTTGTTAATGTTTCATTTTCAAGTTCAATAATACATTTTTAAAAAAGTCAATTTCAAGAATCTTTGTAACAAAAATGGCTTGAAATTTAAAAATATTGAGGTGACAGTAGACATTTAGTTTTCTCTATACGTGTGATACGTTTACTTAGTTTTTTTTTTACATTTTTTTTTTTTTTTTAAACACAAAAGTTTTGTGGCTTTAAGATGGCACTGATGTAGTAGTGGTACCAAGTATCTATGTTATTCTAATGGATTTCCGTCAATGGTGCAAAGTAAAACCCGACATCACATACAACTTTGCACCAACCACTGTTTGTTAAAAAACTAAAAATTAAAAAAAAAAATATTTGAAAACTCTTAAAACTGTCATTATTACGAGTATTATTACCTATATTCTAATGATATCAATCGTGTATTTGTATATTACAATCATAAAGTTACAGTGTTAGTTTAAGGTTAAAAAAACATGAAAATTGGTGCACATCATTTTACTGTGTGTGGTTAGGGAGGGTCAAATGCACGATTTTTTGTGTATTTATAATCTAAAATATCGCGTAACGACTTCACAATACCCGTAGATAATTTTTCTTAGCACATTAAGGTGTACGTGTGTTTGATTTTTGTCCAATTCATATCACGCGACACCTGAGTATTTGTACAGTTTTTTACAATATAGTGACCGCGACTTACACTGACGTTGAATCAATGTTTTACGGTTTTTTCATGGATTCATTTAAGGTGTAGTCAGACGGTTGGAATGGATCACAGTGGTATGGTCGATTTTTTTTTTAAAGTTTAGACGTATAGACTATTTTTCGTTTAAAATAACATATAGGTACATATCGATATAACATCGTCTTAAACATGCGACGTACGTAGACGGATTTGTGCGCACACATTTTTAGTGTCGAATTGATATTTTGTTTAACAATAGGTATATAGAAGTAGCGGCGTATAGAAAATCAATGTCACTATAAAATCCTCGAGCAACTGCGCAGTCGACGATCACGTATTCCGAAAATATACGGGACGATGCCTTATTATATTTATCAAGCAATCCCGTTGTTGTGGTTCAGTACTTTTACAAAGCAGCGTATGTTGCCCTCGGGTCTCGTAATATAACACGGTGTACGTTACACGCGCCGACGCAGGATAATGATATTTTGTTTTCATTATAATACTATTAAAATGATTGTACGTACGTAAATTCATTTTTGCATTAGTTATTAACATAATAGTGTGCAGATCAAGAGATATTTTATACGTACACAGATAATATACAGTCTTTGGCAACGCGTATTTCTCATTCATGTTTTTTTTTGAACGAAACGACTGACGCCGTACCAATAGGGATAAATTTTGTCCGTATGCCACGTTTTTGATGTCGCATCTTCTTTCGTGTTCTCATCTTATTGATCCGTCTACCTATGCGTGGTTTAATTGGTTTATAATTTAAGTTTTATATTTATCACATTGATAATATCGGACTTTTTTACACATTAAAAAGGTGTTGATGGTTTTTTTTTTTGTCTTTTTCGTGATGGTATATCAATTCACAGGTTTTTGTTTTTCTAAACATAATACAAACAGCATTAAAATAGCCAGGATCACAGCTGTAGGTTTGACGGAGTGGCGACTACGTTTCGGGCGAAGTTTGGAAGTTGTGATTTAATCATTGCCTTCGAAAAAACGATTCTGAGCCAGCCCAGTCGTATGCGTGCTGGTAAATTTTTCGAGAATTTCCGAGTTTTATACTTGGCTCAAAAATTTTCGACACCACTTCAAACTTTTTTCAAACCTTGTCTACTTTAATCGCAGGTATGTCAAAATTTCAGCTCTTTTCGATCATTATTTTGGATGTTATGGCCAAAAACCATATTATAGAGAACTATTTAAGCCATGATATTATAATATTTTGTCTTTCTGTGTTTTCATTAAGTTGTTAATCCTCAGAAAAAGTCAACACAAATTTGAAGAAAAAAAAAAATGTAAATTATTTAATATTTACGTCACTGAAATAAATGCGGAAATAAACCTCCAAAGGCACCTTGCCGCAGCCGTCAGTTGATACAAGTCGACCAGATCGTAATGAAAATGTAGGTATTCCGTTTTTTTTTCGTTACAAATATCGCAATGAAGAAATCGAGAAATATATTATTGTTATTTTTTAATGGACGCGTACCAAAAAAAGTGTGACAATACGTTTAAACTGTCAGATACTGTCGTAATAATTGATATCGCACAAAAACACCTCAATAAATACAGTGTTAATTACAATAATACGTTTATTAAAAGAAAACAGTGTAGGATACGCTGTGTTAATATCATGTTTTCGTAGTTTTTTTTGTTTTGAATCGAAAAAAAATTTAAACAAAATTGCAGTTTGACGAAAAAAGCTGAGATTCAAATTCGCACACGCTTTTTCAGTCAAATTAAATTTTACTTACAATATAATAGCTAATCAGCTACCGTCGGACGACAGTGTACTGTATAATATTAAAAAGAAAAACATTTTAGTAAAAATATTATATTATTTGCAATAAGTGTGCGAAACGTCTATCCTTGCTCTGATCCACGGGCGTTGAAGCATAATATAATATTATTACGTCGTATAACTCGAAAATCGTTTGTACGACGGCATTACGATTTTTTTTTTACACAAACCTATTACGTATACCAGTCCCGGTCATTTGGTCTCTGAGACTGTAAAAGTGTAAAAATAAATCTTTATAGTATCACAATAATATTCTTGTCCCGTGTTCACGTACAATATTTTCAATTTATTGTACAAAAACACACGGGTTTTTTATTTCGCTACAGGTATACTCTCCCATAAAATATTTACCATCCAAACTGAAATAGATGTGGGTGTGTTGTATACACTATCCATATACGAGCGTCGCTTATCCGTCGGAGACATATTATATTTTAAGCTCGTTGTTAAAAAGAATCCTCGAAACGTATAAAAAAAAAAAAAAATAAAAAAATAAGACTTTTCTCCTTTTAGTATTTGCAGCGTTCGTCTGAATAACTCTTTGGTATACCAGAGTTTGGATATAAAACTATTTTTGTTTTGAGATATTCCCACAAAAGTTCGCCTTACCTAGGTACTCCAACCAGTGACGGGGAAAAAAAAACAAAAAACAAATCGTGTTAAAAAACTTTGTCTCTAACGTACCTGTGTGTTATATTTTGTTTATACATAATATATTGGTCGGGAATTGATTCACAAATCCGATTCGTTCGATAATCATCGTTTGCGTTAATCGATATAATACAATGTAGTGTTTGTTTAACCGTCCTGTTGCTAAACGGTTCGCAAATTTGAATATAATTAATATTGATATAAACGCATTGCCGGGAAACGCGCACATTTGGTTCTTATAAATCCCCCTTTTACGCTGAAAACTTCACAGAGTTTGAATCAAACGACGTTAATTTCGTAGTTTTGTGGGAATCGTTTAGACGAATTCACCCGTTCTCGTGGGCGTAACTAAAAATATTGAGTTGTTGATTATATAGATATCATTTGGGCGTAGAAATTTAAAAAATACCCATTTAAAAATTAATAAATGGGTTTTCATCGCTTCAAAATGTAAATTTTCCTCTTTTGTATTAGTTTAAACTATGATAGTATGATTTTCCTTTTTAGAGACAATATTGATACAGTTTGAGTTGGAAGACACTTTTTCAAAAACAATTTTTTCCAACTAACTCCAATTCCCTAAATTTGTTTTCCAAATAATTTACAATTCCCCAAAAAATTTTCCCAACAAATTCCAATTCCCAATACATTTTTTTTTCAACTTATTCATGTTCTCAAAAAATCGGTAAATTCTAATTTCCAAAGTAAACATTCAATTAGGTACCTAATATATTTGCATAAATGAATACAACATTTTCAATTTTAATTTATTGTATAAATTATGTGTTTGAAAAATTTTAATTATTTTAATTTGATAGATTTTAATGTGTTTTAAATACTTAAAATACAATAAAAAAAAAAAAAATAAATAAATGAATAATAATTAAAATAAGAATAAAATAAAATGAAATGAAAATGGTGCATAATTTGTCTCAAATGTGTAAAAGGTTGTTCTAAAATTTACTCTATTTTTCAAACACATAACGAATGAACATTAAGAATTTTATTTTTTTTTCAAACTTTCAAATTAATATAATTCATGCAAATATTATTACTAAAAACTTTTGATTTAAAAAAATTTTGCAAGTTGGAATTTGTTGGGAAAAAACATGTTGGGAATTGAAATTGGTTGGGAAAATTGTATTGAAAAAAATTGTTTTGGGAAATGTTATTTTGGAAAAAGTGTCATACGATCGTATTTTGTTCTAACATTGTTAACATTTATCAATTTATTTTTTTTTAATTGTTAATAAATTAGTCTGCTGGAAAATTTTTTGAACACTGGCCGCATATTGTTATAATATTGCTGTACACAAAATAATATGTTCCTCAAACCAAATAATAACTGTTGTATTGATTTAGCGTACCAATCGTTAAAAATTAAAATAATCATTTTTGTTTTTTTAATATTACCGTTCTGTATCATTAATTTATAAAATAACCAAATTCTACTATACCTAACTATTAATGTAACATTAACGTATTTAAGAATATACTTAAATTGCACGAAAAGTAAAATTCAACTACTTTGCGTGGACGAATTTTTAAGTTTTATTAAAAACGTACAAACTCGCGTTGCTAAAATTATTTTCCTTTATGCGTGTGTAATGGTATATTCATATATGTAGTTTTAACTTTTAATTGTATTAATGTTTGTTTTCAGAGAAAGTTTTACAAAATTACTCGACACTCAAATACTGTGCCGTAAAATAGGTATGTTTTGTTGTGCAAACGTTGTATAAATGAAATTCGTTTATTTTGCAATGATTCCGTTCATAATGTTATGATCCTTCGGTAACGACGCACAATACGACCACGAATTACCGTCTTACAAAATGATTATTTAGGAAATTTAACCCCCTTAGGCCCTACCTACTTTTATCTCTGCTTAAACTTCGCAACAGATATCATATTTGTTATAATTTATAGCACGCAGGGTTTTAAAATATATTTCCCGACAATAATTGGATACAGGCATTTACAAAATGGTAATTTTATCATTGATCATGTTTTATGTTAATTATTTAAAAAAATTAATTTTTTGTACTTTATATAGATAACTGTTTATTGTCAATAGACAGTAAAAATATAACAAAGCGTACATACCTACCAAGTGTTTTTTTTTACACGATGTTTAAGTTTTTTAACAGGATTATTTTTTAAAGATTAGACTTAAAAGTTTTGTAATCGCGGTGTTCCCGCTGTTATTATTTTATACCTGCACAAAATATCTTGCAACAGTTCGAGTAAAACTATTATTTTATCATTTGTTTAACATCTGCAGGATATATGTTTTTTAATTTTAAAACAGAACCTGTTTACCTTAAATTTTTTAGTTATATAAAAAACATTCTTTCTTAATTAAAAATCTATTTCGCAAGTATAATTGGTCCCTTTGACAGATATTAGGTAAACATAGTAAAATCGAGTCTTAGTATTATAAATATAATGCGAATCGACTAGTGTATTAACTACAATTTAATGCGTGGTTATATCCAAAATAAATTAAACATGGTCGTTTGCTAAAAATCATTTAAAGTTTTTAGATATTTTTTTTGTATTTCCGATTTGACTGCTCAGTTTTTTCTTTTTAACGAATCACCTACATAAAATGTATAAAATTACAGTGGTGTTTACAAAACATTTTGCTCAAATTCGCAAAAGAAAAGAAGTAAAACGAGATGTTTCTCAGTGAAAACTAAGTTACAGATTTTAAGACGTGTAAAGTTATTGTACACTAAGCCTATACTAAAAAAAGGGTATCAATTTGGTTTGATTAAAACTTATTTATATAATTGTGTGGGTGCCAGCTTCGCACGTTTGTAACACTAAATTGTCTTCCATAAAGTGTCAATTATGGATATATGGATTGAGTGACGTTAATCATAATACGTTTTCTTCTGTAAATAATTTTTCGAATAATAAAGGTCAGATCTAAAATATTTTTACTTTGACATCTCAATACGGTGTTAGTATTATGTATAGTGTTAAAAATATAATATTTTTAAATCGTACCAATCGAAATATAATATTTATGACGATGATTTCGAAAACAAAAATGTTATGATAGTGAATAAAAAAGTCAAATTTTATACAAGTCAATAGACATTATAGTTTAAAAGTACTTTTTTTTAGGTATTTAGAATATTATTTATTCATTTCGTTACCTCAAATATTGACTTGGTTTATACCGCACGGTTATCCACCGTAGACAACCGCGGTTTATATTTCGTTGAATTTATATTATATTAATATTTTCTCTACACTCAAACTTTCTTACGGGGGGGATTTTTTTTTCAATAACAATCTGATATGTTTGAAAAATATACCTACGAGGTATAGTCTTAAAACAAAATATATTCAAAACTAATACTAAAAATATTATGTTGACAAAATATCTATTATCCGACAAATAATTTTATCTACTAACGGAATCTCTTCAGTTCTTAAAAAATGCAATGTTCCGTTTTTTGCAGATGGTTTAAAAATATTTTCTCGCATCAATAAATGACGGTTTTGTGTTACAAAAGGAATAAAATATTTTATCAGATCGGTGCTATATATGAATGCATTTACCTAACACGAATAAATGATACTCAATGCGTTTTTACAGATCACGGAAACACATACGAACCATACATATTATATTATATGAAAACAATGTGTTAAACTTTGTTCAGTATTTTCAATTAAAGACTCACTTACAGGTATGATATTAACCAGCAATTCACGATTCCTAAAACATGGTGAGGGCGTTGTAAAAAAGTCTCTACGAATTCTAGATTTTGTTAAGCGCCAATCATCAGAATTTAGAGATCATTCGAAACTCTGTAGGTACTGCTCGCGGTTAGTGCGGTCCATCTTTGTAGAATATGGATCGCCTATTATTTTGAAGTCCATATTCTAAGACTGACATCAGACACCTACACCGAACGCTTTCAAAATCACTTTCTTAAATGTATAGCCTTTAATAAAACCGTCGAGAATCACGTCCTTCGTTGTACGCTCAAAGTATAAAAACGTTAAATTAAAAAAATTATAACAATCTCTATGCAGTCCAATCATAATGTTGTTGTTACTGTATAATTTTAAATATATTGCGCTATTTTGTTCGGTTCAGTTAACGTCAAACTAGAGGAGCGCTTTTCCACCCAGACGGCCGAGAAAGAGAGGATCAGAGAAGAAGAGAGAAAGAGAAGAGAGAGAGGCATGACTCTTATTTGTTCGCTATACGCAAATGTCGAAAATCGGAGCGTTTTTTACCATCCTATTAAAGTTGTTGACAGAAAAACAACATCATCGTAAGAACAATACATTTTTTGCTACGCTCAAAATCTAAAAAACGTTAAATTTTTGAAAAAAAAAAAAATCTCTCTGTTACAATCATAATATTTTTGTTGCTGCATGGTTTTCAACATAACACGTTGCTATTTCGTTCGGTTCTGTTAACATCGAAACACAGGAGCCGTTTTCCACCCCTGAGAGAGAGAGAAAGAGAGAGGAGAGAGAGGGATGACGCTTCTGTGCAATAGCAAAACGTCCCTCGTTTTGTGGTATAGACCATAACAATAATGGCGCGCGTATGCGCTCACAACGGACGTGCACGTATTATTAAAATAATAATAATAATTATTATTATTATAATGCTACAACGCTCTATGTCGTCTCGTCCATCCATACGGATATGATACGTACAACGAAAACAACTATTAATTAAAACCTGTAATTGGATCTCTTAATCTCAAACACCTCCACAGCCGATGAATAATTTGTGTAACCTATACTTACGACGCACGAGCAGTGAACGCGGCGGTGTTTTTTTTGTTTTTACATCAAGTTTCCGGTCAAACGTCGGATTTCGAGTTGATTAATCGCGGCAAGCCGAAAATGCCGATTAAATTTTACGACGTAATTATTGATTTTTACGATTTTCGGATATAATATTATTTATGACCGTATATAATTCGTCGGGTCAACACGCGAAAATCGACGGGGTTTTACTCGAGCACTACTTAAACATTTTAGATACTTGCCGTATTTTACTGTTTTAAAATTTTAAACTTCACGTTTAAACTCGTAAGTTTTTATTTGAAAGAAATAATAAAATGTTCGAAACACAATATTGGAATAGTTTGTCGAAGTACGATGTGTATACTACCATGATTTTACTAAAACTGATGCAGTACAATATGGACAAATATAGAACCTTGTATTGTGAAGGGTGAGTCGTTTGACATCATAGATCGGCGGCAGTCATGGACGAAATATTTAAATTTTACTTTTTTTCCCACGAAAAACACTGATTTTATCATGGACGAAATAACTTTTATTAGATTTTTCCATGAAAAATAATGATTCTATCAAGATCCATTACGTACGTATTACGGAACATTCAAATTAAATCATTTTTCATCCATGATTGCCCTACGTTTTTTTAGGCGACTCAATTCCGTATCAAAGCGCAGTCCGTAGGCTTATACGTCAATGTTTGAGATACATTTTCTAAAGAATACCATCGATTTTGGTGACTTTTTCAAGCATAGGTACGTAAAACATATAAGAAAATAAAACACCGTTCTTGAATCGAACCGGAAAAAAAAAATCATTTTTTTTACCAGAAAATCGTGATGAATTTCTTTTCAAAATTTTTTTTCTCTATCTGTTTCCTATTGTATAAACTCGATCAAGTCTTCACGATAAAAATCTCGTTGTAACACGATAGGTATTTTTATAATTTACAAAAATTGCAAAAGTGTAAATAAATTGTATGTTTTATGCATCGATTTAGATTTTGAGCGTCAGCGAGGAAACTAGTGGTTGTACAAAAATGTTTTTTTTTCTTTATTTTTTTTTATACTCTTAACTAAATTTCTACCAGAATGAGTGCACCGATGTCTACACACAGTACCTTTTCTTTTAGCAATTTGGATCAAGATGGCGCTTTAGAGAGGTCATTTTTCGATTTTCTCAATAGTTTTTTAACGCCACGGGATAAACCACCGAAAAATTTAAAATCTCCGTAAATTTGAAAATAATCATTCAATTATCTTGAAATTTTTAACGAAAAAATGTATCTTTGTACTGTAGAACTATGAAAAAATTTTCAAAAAGTTTCATTCAATTTTTATCGTTAAATTTGAGTTTCACTTGCAGGACGTTTGTACTTGATAACTGAGCTCGCTCAGAATCGTTTTTTCGAAGGCAATGATTTATCATTGTTTTCAGGTATTGAGTAATACGTTTGAACCACAACTTCCAAAACAGTGACCCACCCAAAGCTCAGTCGCTTCTCCGTCAAACTACCCACGCAACCTAGAGTGATCTCGGTTTTTACAATGATGTTTTTTTTTTATCTCGAACACCTAGATCTTTGTTTGCGAGATTTATCGGATTGTTTTGCAGCCTTTGACAAGGTAAATTATAGCCGTGTTTGAACATTACACCGTCGGTGAGTTGATCTCGGTTTTATTATGCGAAACGAACAACGTTTACAGACAACTTCTACGGCTAAGGTAGGCCGACATAAATTGTGCATTACTTACTTACGTCGTATTATAATATACCATATTGTTCTTCTGTAAGTACGAGTATATAACACCATTGTAAGTTTGAATAAAAACAAAATACCTATATTAATCTTATATTGGCTTATACAAGCATGTTTTTATGGATCAACAACGTTCTCTTCGTTCATTCAGTACATATTTTTAAAAGGATCTCGATAAATTTTCTACTAATCATTTTACTCAAAAATATACGCATTTTGTTTGATCCAATGGTTGTGTTGCATAAAATATTGTATACGAATAATAATATACTGATAAAATGATAAATAGCCACAAATTTTTTGGACGTACTCGATTTTTACAGGTTTACATTAAAACGAATTGGATATTGTAAATTCCTATTGAAATCAGTTAATGTTTGGTAAAATTTTGATTTAAAATCGTCCTAAATGTAATTTCTACATAGGTAGATAATCAGAATTAGGTATCATCGACAGCGATTGGCTTACCAAAATCGATATGATAAACGAGGAAAAAAATTAATCAAGAAGCAACCCACAATTAAAATTCGTTTACATCAAATTGCCTGTACGTAAAAAGTAGATATTGTACATTATAGGTAATGAAAGAATATGTTGTAGAAATAAAACTGGGAAACGTCCCATTCAACTACATATTGACATATTTTTGAAATCAAATCAAATTAAACACTTAAAAATTCATCGTGGTATTTTTTGTAATAATTAGTGCCATTCACGCAAATATTTTCATGCAAAATTTTCATTTTTCTGTAAAACGTGTATAATATAGAATGAATTTAACAATATTTTTATAATATTTACTAGGTGTGAAAAATTATAGAGGCGTAAAACAATTAATAATTAATTCTAATCGACATTTTATTAAATAAATGTTTCTCCGTGCGGGGTTTTGGTTTATATGGTATTGTCAGTAAAATTGTTGAAATATACTAATTAAAACATACTTTGTTTAAAATAAGCTGAAAACCAAACGTGTATTACTGCAACAACGTGAGGTTTTATTCATATTAGCTGTAGTTAGATTAAAAATTTAAATTATGGTTGACATTGAATCTAAGGTAAACTATGAGTAAAACAAGTTACAAATTTTATTAGAGTTTTAACGAAATCTTATACAAATAAACAACGCACAGTTGTTAGGATATATTTTTTATTCATTTGATTGCAGTATAATGTAATATCAAACATCTGCAGAAAATGTTTACGAACATTCCGCTGAAAGAGAAAAAAATCGCTTCGCAAGAAATAATTACAAATCGATAAGTCATCTTGAAATGTAATAAAACTTCTGGTACCTATAGGTACTCTTCCCAAAGGAATAATAGATTGAAATGGATTGACGAACCAATTCATACGAACTGTACATGCTCTTACTACTGTTACACAATAATAAAAAAGTAAATACAACAGCTTTTCATTTTTGACTCGTAAAAATCTAAAATTATTCCGACCTATTGAACGATATTACTTTTTTTCACTATTGTTTTCAAACATTCTTGGTTTTTTTTTTTTTTTATAATCCAACAGCAGTATTAAATACAGGTGCGCATAAAAGAAAAACCGCGAACAAAAGATTCGCTTTTTACAATTCAAATGATCGGTATCTAAAATGAGTTAAACCTTAATTTTGAGGAATAATTTTGTTTAAATAGTTACTCAGTATAAGCTGTGCTCAATAGGTACTCTGAACAGCATTTATTTGTGTATACACTTTTGCTGCAAATGTTCCTCCTCTAAGGATCATCAATACGTTTAATTTTGCAGTGGATTTCGTTTGGTCGATACCGAACAATTTCGCAATAAAGGCAAACAACATATTTGCGTGGACCATAATTATCGAATTTCAAATTACTTTTAATGTCCGATAACAAGTAAGTATTTTGACTGTAACTTTTCGAATTCGAGACTTCTCGAAGTGCAGTTATTGGTGGGTGTTGGACGTGAAAATCGGAGCGTTCCTTATACCCTAAAAAGCGTTCACAGGGAAACAAAAAAAAAAAAAGATAAAAAAACGTCGTCGCAAAAAACAACGCGTTCTAATTCGGATGACCTCCGGAATCTAAAAAACGCATCGTGAAGATCCGTCGTACGCCGCGGGTCCGTGCACGAAACCAAAACGAAAATCAATATTATAAATCGTACGATAATTGAGGTAATTTTTTTTTCAAATGGTAATTATTATTTGCGGAACCTAACCGCGTATAACGAAGGGGGGGGGTGAGGAGCAGGGGCGGGTTGACCGGGGTAGGAGGAGGAGGAGGAGGAGCGTATATTGATTAACGCGTTTCTCCGGTCAGGTGAACGTAGCCGCCGCCGCCGCCGCCGCCGCCGCGAACAACGCGAAGAGTACGTACGCTAAACGTGCGAGAGCTGCAGGGTCCTACTGCGCGTAAGAGACCGAGAATAAGGGACGGCACTCCGGAGATACGCGCGCGAGCCGGCGGCGCACGAACCGATGGTGGGTGACGGGCGAGGGACGGGGGTCAGGTGCGAGAGAAACGGGGAGCCGCCGCCGCCGCCGCCGCTGCGAACGGGTAGCGCGCGAAAATCCGGCGCGAAGGACCGAGAAAAACGCCGGCCGCCGCCGCCGCCAGCGCCACAGGGCAACTTGTTGGTGGTCGTTCGCAGCCGCCGCCGGTCGGCCAGCCAGCCAGCCAGCCAGCCTGCTTGCCGGCGGACAGTGAACGCGGTGCGCACCCCGCCGGAGTGACGGTCGTCGCGCGCTCCCGTCACCAACGAAGTTTGCCCGTCGTCACAAAGTGCCCCCGCGAATAGACCACCCCCCGTCGCCGCCGCCGCCGCCGCACTTGCTGAGCGCACACTTTGCGCGTCGCCGCAACAGGTGAGTCCAACAAGTCCGTACGCGCGCGCGGCGCTATATTTTACGATTTTTTTGCCGTTCGTTCGGTTTTGCGCGACGGTCAGAAAAGCGTTTCTCAATCAGTGCTCGGTCGATGTGGCCGGTTTTAGTTTTAACCTTAGTTGAACGACAGTGTAATATAGCGATAACTTTCCGACCCGAGTCTTTCAGCGAGTTTCAAAACTCCTATAGTATAAAATAGTATAAAATAGGTCCGTCAAAAAACGGTTCTTCTGTCGAACGATCTTACTGTTCGTTCCGGTGTTTCTGCTGTGATCTGCAGTTCAATAACTGCGTTCTTCCGCCGCCGCCGCCGCCGCGTCGCAACAGGTGCGTCCAACAAGTGCGAGCTACGAGAAAATAAACACGATGGCCATAAATGTATTTTTTCGTTAATTTTGGCTGCTCGAATGTAAATGCCCTCGTCGGCCGGGCCTGTAAAGGTGGTACGTGTCGTTTTCGACTAAATCGTCTTACAAAAAAAAATACAAGTCCAAAACTACGACATCAAAATCGAAAAACCGGAGTCGAATCGGTTCGACCGCGGTATTATACGCGCACGTTATATGGCCGCCGCCGCCGCACGGTACTATTATAATCGGCGATAAACTATAAGATCAGTTTCATCGAGAACTGTTTTTGGAAAAATTGAACGATATCGAACTACTTTGAACGAACGGGGACATGTTTTTCGAAAAACAGAATCGGTTTTTGTCCGATCAACGGAATCACACACTCGCCACCATCACCACCACGGCTCTGATCGGCGATGAATTCAAACTTATATTTTCTCAAAAACCATTCGACCGATTTTGATAAAAATTGTATAATACGACGCACGCGACGTGCGCAGCTTTGTTTCGCGCTGAAAACGGAAACCGAACGGGTGATTTCAGAAATCATTGCCGCGAAAAATAGGTACTCCACACGTATTGGTTTCGGGGGATCGGCAAACACACAAAAAATTATCGTTGAATACGCAACAGGTAGATTTTTTTCTATGGAAAACTTCACACTCAATAGTGAAATAAATATTTTAAGTTTTGTCAAGGATTTTATGTAAGTATATAAAAAAAAGGATACTTAGGTACAACTAGAAGAAGAATTACGTTTTCACCCGTTTTCGACGATTCACTTATAAAAAACGAACTCGACGAAATTCGTACCTAAAATATTTTAACGTTACGATGTATACGGTACAGGATTTTAGAAAACACTTTTATCTGATAAAAATAAAAATGTGGTTTCGCGCTACGATGTTGACGAATTCATACTTATTTCTAGATCATTTCGTTTAGGGCGAATGAAAGTAAACATATTTACGTGTACAAATGTTTATTTGAAATGCAAAAACTCGAGATCATGGCGTACACCAGGTGTAATAACTACAAAATCGAACACTTTTATTAATGTTTAATAAGATTTCGTGAAATTTTTCGGTTTTTCATCAGTGCGATGTTATACAATAACGTTGTGTTTTTTTATTCGTATCGGCGAAACGAAGTATTATATTGTAAAGAAACAATATTTTTCATCGATTCGGACAAACTTTATGCCCGTTAGGTGTAGGTTAACATCTGGTGAAAATTGGTGGAACACCGACCGATACAAAAGTATAGTTTTTTTTTTTACACTTGTAGTACGTTGTACAGTCGAACCAAAATATTACGAACGTATTGCATAAAAAAAATATACCTGTTGTATAGCTACGTTTTTTTTTTTAAGAGCTCTTACACGGAAAACAGCGCGTCAGAACCGGAAAGGATTTCTGTTTGCCGTGCCGAAATCGAATCTCCGTCACGACGGCGTTCGCGCGCCAATGTATGTCCCGATTTTCCCGACGGGATTGTGTTTGGAAATTATTTATGTTGTCTCGCTGCGTGTGGATTACCCGTTACCCGTTATTGTTATTAAATTTATACAGACGCGATGTACTCTGAGAAAATATTTCACGAGCACAATCAAGACGCGTACTTACTGTACGATTTCGTTTGTATTGTTTCGAGGAACGGTCGTCCGAAAAGCCTATATGGACGACCTCTCCGATTTCTAGATTCCGAGCGTCGTTTCCGAGTGAGCGAATACGATACGCACGTGGACGTCCGGAGAGTTCGATTGAAGTTTTTCTTCTGAATTTTGTCCGCTTTTTGAGTCAAAACCCACCAAAAAAATCTGGAATAATTTTACGGCAAAAAGTTAGAAATTTTTTGAGTCTTGCGATCGAATTTTCGCGTAGAAGGAATGCTCCAAAGCCAGTACTTTTTTAATGAAGGGTCTACAGACTTTGATGATATTTCGAGGGGTTTCAAAATCAAAAAAGTTACGATAAACAAACCCAGTGAAATTTAAGAAAAAACGTTTCGTTGACTTATTTTTAGAAAAAAATTCGTAACAAATTTGATATTTGAAATTAAATTTTGTTACGTTAAACAAAAACAAAATTTTCTACCTGATAAAGAAGATTGAAAAAAAAAACCATCCGGTAGATTCTGAAAGCGTAAAAAAAGCGTTGGAAAATGATTTCATTTGGTTATAACAACAAAATTATGCACTATTGTGCCATTGACACTAAAATTGTATCAACCCCTCAAATAATGGTCCGAATGGTTCACACGTCGTTTAAATTAACATTATTTTGTATGCGGATGTGACTTTTTAGACCAATTTTATTGGTGAATTCGGTTTTTGCCAGCACGTTTACTAGATAATTGAACTCGCTCAGAATCGTTTTTTCAAACGCAATGGTTTACAATTATATTTCAGATATTAAATAATACGTTTGAACCACAACCCCCGAACCAGTGACCCACCCAAAACGTAGTCGCTACCAGTTACTACCCACGCACTATCGGCTCTGAATTTTATTTTGTTTGAAGCGTTTTTTGTTATTCCGATTATTTTCCAAGCGAAAACGACAAAAATCGTCAAATCCGGCGTCACCGAATACTCTGACCTAGTAAACTATCGTTATAAAAAAACTATTCCGTGTTGTTTTCAAACTTTTATGTACTAAATTAATTTTATACTCAATAAAAGATCGTAAAAAGTTTTTGCCGAGTATAATACACCATTTCCCCCCCATGTAGACCACTGCCACCTACGTTGTAATCCACGATATTTTCACCACAAAGTATATTTTATTAATAAGTTGTTTTACCACCTAGATTTTATTAACTTATTAGATCGGATAGCTCGCTCAGAATCGTTTTTTTTTTTCGAACGCAATGATTTATCGTCGCTCTCCGATGTTAAATACAATACGGATAAACCGCAACTTTGAAGCCGACGAGCCCACCCGAAGCGCTGTCGTTGCTGCGTCTTTACCGCTTTTTTATTTTTTTATATAACCGCGTGTTCTGCTGACGTTACACGTACCGAGCTGAAATCGATCCTTGACGACGAAAATAATTCGATTCGGAGCGGTGACTTTTTATGTACACATAATAATATGACACGTCGTATTATTATTCAGCGAGCGAAGGTTGGGCGTGTTTATCGCTACGAAATACAGCGAAAAACTCCCGCACGGCTGTTATTTTTCACGTTTCGTTACGATACTTAACGGCGTGTTTGTTGAAAATTTAGCAAAAACCTTGTTTTTGGTGCTCTGTGTTTTTGACTTTATTTTTGTTGAATCGTTTTTTTTTCTTCTTTTTAAACATAGGTATTGACAGTGAATCAGCAATTAGCATCGAAAATATTGTACCGGACACGAGACTAATTTTCTATATTCTTACGTTATAATTCGTGCTTTATTATAGCTGTGTTAAAATACATAAATTCTTTTTTCACTTAATATGATTTTAGAATTCTAAACGTACTTCGAATTTCGTATGATCAATATTAATTCTAATGCTAGAATATTTTTTGTCGCATTTGGTTTTTACCTATTAATTATTAAGTATTATTTATTATTAAGTATTAATTAAAGTATATTTTGTTGAATATTTTCATGATTTGAATGTATATGAAAATACGAATTTTGAACAGTTGACAAGTACATTTTGAATCTCCTCAAAAGTTTGACGAAATGTTAACTTAATATTAATACACTAAAAATAGTTATTTATGGAATCTTCACGTTATAGCACAACTTAAAAATATAATTTTATAAAAAAAATATGTTTTTTTTTCCGTTCGGTTGATGTTTTTTCAAACAGTAGAGTCGTTCAAAAAATGTTTTTTAAGAATTTCTCTCAGCGCAAACGAAGCATTTAGAACACTATATTCATTCACAAAAATAATTTTTTATTTTTTATTACTCATGTTGTTGGGATAATCGTATACAAAACAACAGCGTAGTTTACGAGTTTGGAGTCATACATAACTATATAGTACTAAATACTATCTGCCTAAAGCCTGTATGAACTTTGAAATTGTTACGTTTGTTTAACTTGTATACTGTTTTCCGGGAAGACGTGGGAAATAATATGGATTGTGCAGTTTATATTATCGAGTTCCTACTTCAGAAGTATCAGTTTTATTATATAACGTTGATGTTTAAAACCAAAATTATTTATTCGTAAAAAAACCTTCGACAACAACATATAGTTTATTATTATATTTATTCATATATTTATTAGCCGTATGACGAACAGATGGTGTGTGAGGCGAACAAGAAACAACTTTGAAAATGTCTACATATTTTGTTTTCACTATTTTTGCTCCGTGAAAACTTTCATTGTTTTTTCTAGTAAACACCGAAGAAATATAAGAAAAAAAAAAAAAATTATATTTGAATTTTAAAATGAGAAACGGCAACACTTTTTAATACGAAGCGTAAAATATAACATTTCGATTTCCTATAATATACTTCTTGTATACAAACAAAATAATAATAACAGTTTATAAAATAGTTTTAACATAAGAGTTCGTTCATTAAAAATCCATATTATTTTAATCCACGGGTGTTTTGTTTGAACAAACAGGTTTGAACATTTTTTGTTTGAACTAATACGATTAGAAATTAAAGTACCTATATGAAATATATTATAATTTTTTTCTAAATTTTTTTAGAGCGTCATTTTTGATCATGTTTTTTCCGGTATTATCTTTAATCGTAATTCGCGGCTATCACATAGGTACCTATTTGTGTTTGCGTGATTCTAGTAAAGCCGTTTATTCGGTTGACATTTACCCGACGGGCGGGTTCTCCTAAAAAAATCATGACCTTATAAAAGATAGTGGTTGTAAAAAAAAAAATATTCTAAAAAAACATACCTGTATATAAGACACAAAATACAGTTTGATGATTGACGATGAATAGTAAATTATTAAATATTATTATGCGGCAACGCGGTATAAAGTATACATATATGCCTTTTCGTAAATATTATGTTCCATCCAAAATCTAATTCTGGTGCGGTTTTGCCGTTTTTGAGAAACTGTCGGTCGTCACTACGCAATGCTCTAGCATTATGATTCGTGTTAAAAACGCAAGATGCAAAATAAAAATAACTCAAAAACAACGCGAATTATTTGTTCAGTATGATGTGACAAATTCACTAAGCAATTCATTAAGTCACTTTCAACGTAAAATGTTTACTTCTTTAATTTATATTGCACGTGTAATTGTGTACCAAGGCAAAATGACAAATTATTATTTCGACTTTTGAGAACTTCCGAGCTTGTCAGTGTGTAGACGTGTCAAGCTAACGTTTGAGTTGAGTAATCACTGTGTAAGCAACGGAAGAACTTATCTATACCTACAAAATATATATACATGTATACTATAATATAAAGAGAGTTTCCTCGATTCGGTTTTTTTTCTTTTCTATTAAAAACTTCAATAAAACAAAAAAAAAATTAATTTTTTTTATTTTTTGTTTCACTTAGAGAGTACCCGAAAGTACGCTGCGTTTCCTCGGCTCTCCGCGCTTCCACAAAATCATTTAATTTAATTAAAATCCCGTTGTTTAAAATGCCGTGTTTTAAATAAAAATTCAGTGTTATAGATTATTTTATCCACTCGGTTTATAATATAAACCCTTGTAAAATATTCTGTTTACCGAGTATTATCGTGTTCAAACTTTATAATTATACGAACACAAAAATAGACCGTCTGTTTGAATTGTGGTTTTCGCTCAGCGGTTTTAATGTTTTAAAATACGATATTATAATTTATAAATAACAATAGTGGGTCAATGGTGTAAAAGTTGTTTTTTGTATTAAAATTTTTAGCAATCGATTGCTTACAAACACCATTACTCAGAGCGAGCTGAATATACTCAACATAAATAAATTTAAAAAAAAAAAAAAAACAGAAAAAAAAAAACACAAATAAATTTAAAATAGTAATGGAATTGAACCCGTAACCACAAAAATTAGTATATCATTGAGGCGCCTTATAGCAAAATAATTCTGTTTTATCGATACTAATTTTGTAGGAATTTAGAATCTACTTGTCGGATTTTATAAGAAAATTGAGTTAGTTACAAAATTTTTTCTAAAAGAAATCACAAAAAGGCCAATTTTGGCCGATATTCCCTGATTGAAACGACAAAAAAAAAATAAAAATTCTTAAGTGTGATTTTCAAAATTTTTTAGTCAAATATTTAACTACGTATTTCCAACCTTTTGTTAATATTTCAAAGCTTTTACTTCAAAATTAAACTTTTTATTGAAGAAAAACCACCAAAAATATGGAAATTGTTAACAATTTCAAAGTTAAATTTTTTTTAATTCTATTGAAGTTAGTAAAAAACATGCATATTGTTCATATAAACATTTCGTAAAAGTTTTAGGTTTTAGAAAAAATTATTACGGAAGTTATGACCATAAAACGAAATCGATTTTGTCAAAATCTTATTTGTTATACTTTTTACCAGTTTTTTCGAAGTTTTCTTTTGGTTTTTAGGGTATAACTTTTTTGGAATTGAAAATGTGGCAAAACGATGAATTTAATGTACCAAAGATAAGTTGGGCTTTCACAAAATGTATTATTTGTTAAGATCAAAGCAATATTCAAGGCACTATGCATGTCATAGACAAAAAAAAAAAAAAAACACACATCTTTGTAAAACCGATAGCTACTTCGTTAACGCTCAGAATGTTTATAATTTTTAACTAGCTCAAATTTTTTTGAAATTTTATCTTTTCTAATAATTTGTTAAAATTTTAATTAGTTCAAATAATTTTTAGAATTGTTATTGCCAGCAAAAATGACGAAACAGACCATATAATATATTATAATACGCGACAAATAGTGGTAAAAAAAAAAAATAAACCAACCTGTTACTAAAATTGTTTGACAGCGTATAAAAAAAAATACAGTTTGAAGCTTGTGTAAAAGTTTCTTATCTAAAATATGAAAACTGCGTGATTTATTAAAGCAATACCCACATAATTATGAAAACTTTTAAGTTCTATAATTTTTGCTAAAAAATGATTGAAACTGATTGAAATTTTTATCGCTTTTAAACATCATCGCGTCTTCATCCATTACAATAACGTGTAAACATTTTAATTTATTTGAGTTATGGCCACGACACATAATGACAAAAAGAAAAAAAGAAAAACGGTTGTAAATAAAGATTTTGGGAAACGTTCCGTAATTTTTTTAATACATGTATATGTATATATTTTGAGTTGGATTGTATAATGTTTAAAATTCTTTAATTTTAAACTCAAAGATGTTCTGAAACAATAACTGTGAAAATCTATTGATTCTGAAAATAATAGCTGTGTAACTCGTTTAACAAATGTCCAAAATGGATCCAATCTTACTTAAAAATGTGTTTGACCCTTTTAAGTGATGTGTGAAATATTATTAATTTTAACTTTTTAACTTAACGGCCGACTTGTGGTTGTAAATCAACTTAAATTTTAACTTAACATGTTTCTTGATTAATTAACTCTGACTCATGATAATTAATTTATTTAAACCCCTCCAATCAACTACATAAGATGTATTATTTGGATTTCCATGGTCGGATATTAGACGCAATCGATCGTAGAGTTCTAAAACCAAATACAATCATAATTTATTGATTTTTTTTTTTAGTTTGATGACATTAACTTGAGTAAAATTAATCTTTTTTATCACATACCTATCTTTAAACTCAACAGATTAACTTAAAATTTAAAATATATTTTAAGTCTTAACTAGTTTGAACAAATTCGTTTAACTTAATTAACTTATAAACTTATCCAGCCTTGGAGATGAGTTGTAGGAACGCTATGACAGTCGGAAGACCGAAAAACCTAAAGAGATTTTGAGACACTTTTATTATTTTTACTAATATCTAATTTGTTATTACTTATTAATTGTCTAACCTGAAATCAACGTCCGGTGAATAAAATTTTTGCTAGGTATATTTTATTCTACTATGGGACCTGGGTCACCCGTTTAAACAAAGATCGGATGATTACAACGCGAAATATTTTTAGTCGTGATACGTATGCCACAATATAGAATAATCTATAATCTTCTTTATTTTCTTCTGCTTCGTCTTTCTCTCAAATATTTGGGTTAGCCAACCTTTGTCCTATCTCTCTTTTTATCACGATCGTATACATCCCCTACACACACACACACATTAACAACCCTCATATCCTATATCCTCATATAGGATACGTATCATCATACGAGTAATTAAATAATTAATATTATTAGAATTGTTCGAATTCCAATTGATGGATCGGCAACGAGTTACATTAATAACGAAAATCAATAAAATAATTTATTATTAAGTTAGTTTTACCACCATGACTGTCTACATTTGTGTATGGTTAAACACGTCACATGAAAGTTTCGCAAAATCACATACGGAAAAAGGGATCTGCCTATTGAGTTCTCGTTAATTACGTAAAGTGCAACAGCAATTTTAAAAATTACAAACACAAACACACGGTTTGTCTTTTATGATAAATAAATACGACATTTTAGTGCGATGTAGGCTTATTTTAATGAGAAATTGAGGTGATTTGGATGTGTAATATTTTATTTGCATGTTTTGTGATTTATTTCATTACTATAGAATTGAATACAATGAAAAACATAATCGTTATGTTCTATATACAATGTTTACTATTGTTCAAACGTAAAATATTAAAATTGTTCGCGTCAAGGTATTACAAACCATAGTTTAAACTTTAGAAAAGTATTAGAAGAAATAAGTGTATACTTGGTTGTATTTTGTTCTGACAAAAAAACATACTGTACCTATAAATGTTTTAACATATTTGATCTGAGGGTAATAATGTATTTGAGTAAAGTTTATGTTAAAACAAGTTTTGGTATTCAAATACGTATTAAGCTTTTCGTTGTTGACAATAGAGGATTATAAAATATTTTTCAGCAAAAACATATTATTTTTAAGCTCATTGTGAATCGAAAAATTAAAAATAATATTTTTTATTTTAAAAATGTTTTTTATAAAGATATTATTTATTTTTAACAATTTATTATTCGGAACCTAAAAATTAACATTATAGTAAATTTTTCATTCTAAATTTAGAAACATAACTTACATAATATAAGTATAACGTTATAGTACAATAACTTCAAATGTATGAATATGAATTAATACGTTTTTTGTTTTTGTTTGTTACCCAATATTGTTTGTTACAAATAATATCAATTGAAATTTACATGAAATACATTGGATTGGATTGACATTTTAAGAAGTATTCAAACAAAATATTATTTAAGATTTTGTATATGGCAAAATTTTCAAATTATAGTTTCCTAGTACGATACACCGAATATAAGTAATTTATAAGGCCACCGATTTATTTATAATCATAAATAATGGTTATTTAGCAACCGAAATGCAAGCGGTTTATTTATAAAATGATAAAATCAATAGGTATGCAATTTAATTGACGTTGGATGAATTTAAAACACTCGCAAGAATCCAACGTTTGTCATTTGTGAATTATTCCGTAGTTTTTTTCTTTAATAAATCATATTATACTTGCGATTCATGCGATCCTGGTACTGCGGTGTAATAAAATATATGAATTGCGAGATAAAAGTTTTATAGTTAATTCAACATTAAAAATTATTTGTTGATCTGACTATAAAATTTAGTCAGTTCAACTATAAAATTAGTCGATTCGACAATACAATTTAGTTAAATCTACTTAGTTTCATACTTAATTTAACTTTAAAAATTAGTTGATTCGACTATAAAATTAAGACAACTCAGCTATAAAAATTAGTCGATCTGACAATATAATTTAGTTAAATCTACTTAGTTTTATAGTTTAAAACTATAAAAATAAGTAGATTTAACTAAATTTTCTAGTCGGATCAACTATTTGTATAGTTGAAGTAACTATAAAACTAAGTAGATTTAACTAAGTTATATTGTCAAATCGACTAATTTTTATAGTTGAATTGTCTTAATTTTATAGTCGAATCAAATAATTTTTAAAGTTGAATTAAGTATAAAACTAAGTAGATTTAACTGAATTGTGTTGTCAGATCGACTAATTTTTATAGTTGAAATGTCTTAATTTTATAATTTTATAGTCGAATCAACTAATTTTTAAAGTTGAATTAAGTACAAAACTAAGTAGATTTAACTAAATTAGATTGTCAGATCAACTAATTTTATAGTAGAATTAACTAAATTTTATAGTCGGATCAACTAATTTTTATAGTTAAATTAACTAAAAAATAAATAATAAAATAATAATAAAACTAAGTAGAATTGAGTTAAATTGATAAAATATACATCATTGTAAAAACAATATATTATTTTTTGCTGTGCTCAGAATCTAAAAAAAAAAAACAAAAAAAAATTAAGTTTCAAACATTATAACCATAATATGCGTCATTCTGTATTACTGACAACAGTTTGATTGTTCAGAACGTCGTTTGCGGATTGTCTCGGCCTATATATATGTATCGTAGAATTCGTCAACCAATATTGTCACTTTACCATACGATTGTAACTCGTTTTCGATTAGCTGTCTTGACACATCTTCGTTTTAAAAGGCTCATCATCGATCACCGTCGGCTGCAATTGAGTTAACCGATAGTACAATCTCTGCTACGAAAAAAAGAAAGAAAAAAATAACACACACAACCCAAAACAAAATACTGGAAGAAATATGACAAATACTGCGCAGTGACGTGAATAAAATTTACAAAATAAAAATGTCTTCAAACGCATAGAACTATTTTTTTAAATCGACTTTTACTATGAAGAGTTCTTATCGGTCTCGTACCGGTTAAACGTTCTTCGATTTTGACGTAAATATAATTTACCGCGCAAAATGTTTTTTTTATTTTTTTTAACTCATAACGCGTATCTACTCATTTTTTTTCTGGTATACATTTACAAGTATTGTTGTAAGAATAGAACAAATTATACATATTTGTTTCGAATTTTTTTTATATAGAACTATATATTACGACATGATAATCATTATAGATTATATTTTAAACGACAACATTCATATTTTTGTTAGGAGTCGATAATATTTTTCACCTACGTGAAACGGTCGATACAATCAAATTAAATTAATTTTATTTTTACGGTTCTTGATGATTAGTCAAAGAAAATATTTGTTTTTTTTTTAAATTTTTTTTTTCGATAAGTCGTTATGAATATTAATGGTAACAATTATTAAGACAATACGTGATATCAAATGCTCGGTGAACTCTGTTGTAGGGAAAATCAGTCAGTGCTCGATTATGTTTTTTTTTTTGTTTTTGTAACCGAATTTGATGATTCTTATTTCGTTTGATAGGTCGTTTAAGAGGTGGTCTCTCCCGTATACCTACATTTGATCGAAACTGTTTAAGCGCTTTTTTGAGCACGTTAAACATATTTAATATATTATTTATATTAAATGACTAGCTGACCTCGCGCACTTCGTTGCCCGTAAAAAATAATAACTCTTAAAAAAATATTGTGATCGTTCAAGTACTTTTGGGTGTACTCGCTGCAGTAAGTGCGACTCACGGCCACCCTGGCGCCTACCAAACCGACTGCGGACTAAGTACAACTCGTTCACCTTGGTGAAGGGAAAATTCGAAAATTCGATTTGATGCAATCTTGTTGTACCCGATCTGCCCGAATAACCAATGGCAAGCGATAACAAATAAGTACTAATTTCTACTAGTTATTTCTCCTATAACCAATAGCAACCATTACAATTCACATGTACAATTTTGTTTTTTTGCCCATTTTAACACCTTAAAATCAAAATTTTGCAAAATTCTTCCCTAGTGCACAATTACTTTATTTATCTACCCTCAAAATTCCAAATCCATAGCTCTAATAGGTTCGGCTCTGCGTAGTTGTTATGAATCAGTCACTCGGGACAGTTTCGTTTATACGAGACACTTGAAAAGTTATAAATACCCAGGATTTTGTGCACGCTCGATCAGCCCGATTAAACAATGTAAGCGCAAAAAAATGTGTTTATTTACGACATCACGTTATAAAACTTTAATATTTACGGTGTTTCTCTACTATATTATGCATGTCAACCTTCCTCTTGAATGACTCTATCAATTAAAAAAAACCCGCATAAAAATCCGTCGCGTAGTTTCAAAGATCCAAGCATGCACAGCGACAGACAGACGAGAAGCGACTTTGTTTTATACTACGTAGAGATGTACCATAAATTTAAACCTATGTATAGTACATTTTTTTGACCTAAATGCTTATAAGATATAGTTATAATAGTGTTTTCACGGACCCGAATGAAAATTGCTCGCTCAGTTTCTACGTAAAAATTTCGACGACTTCGCGTCGTTATAATAATATATTCTGAAATACTAAGTATAGGGTGCTAAGTAGGCATGCATAGCCTGGTAACAACAACTTTTCAGCTGAAGACTGTGATTAAATGTGCGGTGAATTGTGTACGAGAATTATTTCTGCACGAAAAGTTATGCGTAACTTATTCAACAACGTCTCTTGTTTTTATTCTATACTCTCGTTTCGCCGTAAACTTTATCATTTTTCGGCTCGTAGGAGCACAAAGGTATATTGCGGGATATTATTCGATAAGATATTGCTATAATAATTCATGAAAAAAAAAAAAAAATCGTACAATATAATGTTTTATGAGTTTATAATGTACATACAGAGTGTTTGGAAACATTTCACCCTCAGCGGGAATCGTAGTGTAATATTAACAAAAAAATCGACCTGAAACTAAACAGTTCATATTAAAGATAGTAGGTATAAAAGACGACGGACTAATTTGAACCGGACAATCGACACGCTAAACGATATTATCGTCTATATTAATAAATTAATCGCACATTTTTATTATATTTCGTATTATTATGTTTGTATCTCCAAAAATATTCAAGTATCATCTAATAATATGCGTTTCGTACGGTGTGTTATCCATTATATTACGCATTATATAGTGCATCGGGGTTTTAGTTTACGTTTAAACTGCAGTACTCCTTCCTGTTATGACGCGTAACGACTGGTAAAATGCTTCCAAAAGACCCGGAGGATATTGTGACAATATCAAGAGTGAAACTTAAATTTGACGGCAAACAAGTCCTCGCTTAATATTTCGTAATCTCGTCAAAAGTGTTTGATCTAATAATCTTTCTTAATTTATGAAGGGGACATTTTACGATAAAAAAAATAACAGAATGATATTTAAAAAAAATAATTTGCGTTTTAACAAATAAGTAGGTACCTAGTATTATTATTAATTGTCCGTGTAATGATTTCAGAAAAAAATCGGTTACCCGACAGCCATTAGTGTATTCAATTTACAGTTTAGTTTTTTTTTCTTTCAAAATATTCTAGGATAATGTCGAAGTAGGGATGAACAAATAACAAACAAATTATGTTTTAAAATTAAAATCGGATCTGTATTCGGTTGTTTTTGTAGGAAGTTGATAATAATTGTTTAGTTTTACTTGGGCTTTGGGCCATAGTCTGAATCAAAGTTTTCGGTGAGTTTTGGTCGAGACGGTCAGTTTAGTATTGGTTGCATTCGGTCAACTCGGAAGAAGTTTTTATTACATTATTGGGTAAACTATAATAATTGTTCTAGTCTAGATTAACCTTTTTGGTTTTGAGTTGCGAGGGTAAAAAGTTGGTTGTCAAGCTAAAATAGTTTCGCTTAAGTTTTCTAATCTCTAAAAATCACAATATAGTGTGACATGTTTTGCGAGTGTTTATGTGTACGCTATTGGCAATTGAAAAATGTTGGTATGAAGTCAATTTAAAAACTGATTATAAAAAACAAAATCTTAAAACAGAATTATTTTTGATATTGACACGAATTCAGAAATTTTTAACGGCACAGCATAATAATAGTTCATGAGAAGTAAAATTCAATTTTTATAACTAATCATTTAATGACTTAAATATTAGTACTAAAAATGTTTGCTCCTAGGACAAAAAATGTGTCAGCACAGATAATACCTTTAATTGTATGCTTAGCTATTGTCCATCGTCGTTTATTTTTCATACTACGGTTCTCCTTTGAAAATTTAATCAAAAAGTTTTTCAATAATAATAAAAAAAAAAAACCGTTGACCTAAAAATTTACAATAATTTCCACACAACAACTATCTATTTTCTTTATATTTCACTCTATACAGAAAAAGTAAAAGTTATTAATCAGTAACTATCATCTTTTAACGTAGTACATGATTGACAAAGGTGTTTGGATTATAATATTATTTTAAATCAAAATTAACTTAAACGATTTTATGTTATAGATAAATATTCGCTTAACGTGAAATACAAGTATATTAATGTATACAAAAGTTTTACTGTATAATTGTTATAGTTTTATTAAAAAATTGCCCATAAAAATAGTTGTAATAGGCCTTTGTAGTGTAAGGTTTTTTTGGTCGAATAAAAATATATAAAATTGTCTCTTTAAACTGTGTTTGTGTGTCTCCAATTTATTGATTTTAATTTTTAAACACATAGTTTTTGTCATGCTTATCATAATTTGAAATACTACGTAGTACTTTTTAATATATATTTCTTCTATTTCTAAACTATAATTTTAATCGCAAACAATTTTTTTTTGTAATTTTAAATAATTAATTTTGCTGACTAAATTAGCTATTTAGATTTATAGATATTGAGACTGATCATAGCACAAGGTAAATTCTCTAATTCCAAATTGATCAAAATATATTTGACTTGCTAGAAGAGGAAAATAATAATATAATAAAACGAATACCTAGTTACTAGGTACTTTTTGGCCAAACCAACAAACACAGCAGATATGAAAGTGCATATGTACCCAGTAAATAATCGTTGGTCGTTGTAAAATAAATACACAATTTTCGGGGAATAAGTAAATTGTCGTTTAAGAAATGTTTAAGAAAAAAGCTGATTTTGTGAGAGTAAATATAATGATTTGTGGGTTATTGTATTTTCGTATGTAACCAAATACTAATCCATATAGTGATTCTCGAAACAATATATTATACTGGTTTCGAGAAAATACGCCGTATAATATTTTTAATACAAACAAAGGATTTTCGCAAGAATCGTTATATTATGATTACTAACGGACAGAAAGATTCGGTATCAAATCAAAAAGTGGATACGCTCTATTCCGTGCCGCGGTAAAATAATGAAAATCAATTGTTCAAAGTGTTAACGCATAACAATTCGAAAACAATGCAATGTGCTATAAAACAAAAGGTCGTTGAATCAAATCGGTAATGTTCAAACGAAACGTAAAATTACGTTTTTATGTTTGAAGTTATGGCTTGTGGCCATTTTTTATTCTTTCTTATTGCTCCCGGAGAAAAAACTTTGCATTTCACGTGTACGTGTTTTACGGGTACCGTACACGGAAGTTGAGATTCGTAAATCGTGTTATATAAATATATTTTACGTCAAAGCTATAGGTTAAAACGTTAGCGCTTTTATACTGATTGTAAGTATTGACCTATCATAGTATCTGCTGTGTTTTTTGTGTGTGTTTGAGTACTGTTTTTCGGATTAAAAAATATATAAAAAAGTGTTTATCCATAGATCAGATCAGTTGATGATAAATATGTACGTAGTTTTCTTACAATAATATTGAAGTCTATATCTTGTGTTTTAATTTATAATATTTAGAACCCACAGGAATATAAATTTATGTGACTACTAAAAAAAACCAACAAGTAAATAAACGGAAAGTATCTAAAATGTTTAGCGTGAAAAAAAAACAATTTATACGTATTGTACAAAACATAAATATTTATGTCAATTTATAAAATCAGGCTACAAAAAAAACTGTAAATGATAATGAAAATGAAATATGTAGATTTGGGCGGTTTTCCATTTAAATACAAAGTTATAACAATTTATATGAGCAATATGCAGATTTGACAGTAAAAAATTTATGTATAGAAAATTTAATTTTTTTTAAGAAAAAACATTTTTGTTGAATTGAGTTTTCATAAATATGCCAATAAACGTAGAAAGTTATTCGAAAAATTCATTTATACTACGCGTTTGATTTTCCTGACTATTATTTTTAACGCTTTTCGAAATCGTAAAAGGAATATAAATATTTTAATATTATAATTGGCAATATTAATAATAATACTTTATAACTATATTATAATATTAATAAAAATATTATTTATGCGTGAGTTATAGTATTTCGTTACATTTGAAACAAATGTTAATGTTTACATGATGTTACCATTATTTTATTAATAATAATTGTAAACATAATTTTTTACATTCAGATAATTGAATTTATTAGTATGAATTGTTATTGAACGTTTTGTTATAATAATTGTAAGTTTATTTGATTTCAAGTTCATAAAATTCATGTTTATTTATAATTGAATTAAATTTCCAGAAGTGTATTTCTGCAGTTTTCAGGACCTTAGGTAATTGTTTTCCATTATACATTATTATTTTTAGAATTGGTTTAAAAACAATCAATACTTAGCAGTTTGTAACTTGTTTTGCCTGTTTTCTTACAATTCTCATGTTGGACACGTAGATATTAATAAATTACAGAAATCGAATACCTTTAGTATCAATTTTGAAAGTATGTAAGTTATTCTTCAGTTTTCAAAACAATTACTAAACACATTTTTATTTTTTGAATATAAGTGAATTAATTTTTCCGCGAAACATAAAAATTGAACGCTTTTATTTCCTATCAAAAAATAAATATGCCCCACCATTTCTTAGAACTAATAAAAAAAAATAACTGAAGTACATTATTTGTCGAATTTTATCGTAAATAGTTGTTACGTTTTCTGAAATGTATTTTGCTTGGTAAAATAACAACTTTTATAAAATAAAAATTTGTTTGTAAAATAAGCCTTTTCAAACCCTTTTATATTTTCGAATAATATTATTTGAGATGTTATAAACGTAAACACACACACACACACACACAAAACTCAAATTCAATAAATAAAGATGTTTTAAAAGAGCGTTTTTGCTCTATTGATTCATTACTATTGAGGATTTTGTACGTCTCTTTATTCTGTTCCGGCAATACGTTTTTTTATATTTTATGTTCCTCCTTTTGTACGTTGGAATTTATTCTCAAACCGCACAAATGCCAGTATAAATTTAACAAATTAAAAAGGTTGAAAAATACGTATCCACAATACGTTCCTTTCTCCAAACAAGTATGAATATATTTTCATTACTTATTTTTGTTGACAAGTTAGGTACGTTCAATTTTTTCCTGATATTAATATTTACAATAAATTTTAATTTTTTCATTTATTGTTTTTTGTAAACTGGAATTTAGATTTTTTTTTGTTCAATACTTGTTGCAATTTATAAAATACTTTACAAAAGAGTATAATAAATATTACGGTTTTAGTATCGGTAAAATACTAAAAACCTATAGTTGAAAAAAATGAAAAATTTTAGGATAGGTGGAAAGATCAATGGAGTAGGTCACTGTTTCGAAAGGTTTAGTAAGAAGTTAAATGTTAAATTTCTGAAAAACTTTAAATTGCTTACGAATAGCCTGGTTTTGGGCGAGTTCAGTTTATTTTTGGATTCAAATCTTAAATAATAAAATTATCATAGTTACACGTTTTTTTTGAAGAATGAATTTCAAATATTACAGAATTTTGTTTAGTTTCTCGAATTTGAACAATTGTAAAAATTAATTATATTATATATATTTATAATTTTGTTCTTGGTAATACTTTTTATTTCTTTTTTTTTTAAGTGTTTAAAAAAAAAAAAAAAAAAATTAACTAGTCAATCAACTTAGTTAAAATTTACTTAACTTTTTAACGAGTTAATGCCCAGCCTTGCATATTTAAGCGTCAAAAAGGGTTTTCTTAGATTCACACTGCAATATTGACGCGCTCTTATAAAGTATTGTGTGTCTGTGTAGACCGTCAATTGCTAATACATTTCTAACGTATATACGAATCGGTTAAACTTTTTTTAATCATTCTCTTCTGCAGTCTGTTGTTTGCGGAATTCTCTATAAATTCCTACGTTTTTACTAACGACATTGATTGGAAAAATCTACTATCGACTGCTGTCAACTTGATGGATTGTTCATTTGCTTCCCGCAGTCCTTTATTCTCGTTTCTTATTTTTTCGCCGTATGTGTCGGGATTTATACTCGTCGTTTCTCCTCGGCAGACTATTCACGTTATCGCAGGCGCATCTCACACAATTTAATAAAAAGAAAAAAAGATACCTGCTGAGATAATTACTATAGAATGTTGTTACGTCAAAAGACGTGGATGTATTTTTTTTTAGATTCTGAGCATAGCGAAAAGTGTAACATTGTTTTTATATCTATCTGAATATACGTTAAATTTTTGTGTTTTCGCTATTTAGTAACGAATTAATTATCATAAATTATTGATATTGGTGTAAAGTTAAAATTAGTTGTACACAATCATATGATATGACTAATTTTGGACTCGAATAATCGTGCCGTTTTATGAAAATCAATCTACACATTTTCGGCAGCTTGGTATTGAAATAGCTAATAAGTCGTTGAACATTTTCGTAAACGTTTGATGAGCATTTGGATTTATGCTGTAATTGATTTAGCCGGATGACATAAGGGGAGTACACATTTTGGGCCATCTTTCAACATTTTACCCCTTTCGGTTTGCGTGTTTAATTTTAATTTTTATGAAACGCATATTTTTGATCCAAGATTCGGATAAGAATATTGTTTTTTCAAGCAATTTTGACGAACAAACTTTTTCTTATCTCACAAATCGGCTGAGTTACTACAGTCTTAAGTTTGAATTTTCCCCGACATTTCAAAAGTCCTATTTCAAACTCAGGTCGTCCGGCTGAAATATTAAGCGTAACCATATTTGACGAGAACACACTGTATAGACTTTAAGTATAATAATATGAATAATACGCATTTCATATTTTTACAACTTTATATTTAAAGAATAAAATGGATTCTCATTGACCGGATTGATTTTTTTTTAATCGTGTCAAGTTTTACACGAATGGAGTACAAGTAAGAAATACTTTTACTGACAGATGTATTATAATTTTATTTTTCGAAACAGTTTTATGAACGATTCGCGTTTGCTGACCTTTAAGTGCCAGGCTTAATGCTTCATGATGCTTATAGAGAGTATTGTTATAAGTGCTTTCCGCGTCTTTGGTTTTGTTTGAAAAACGCAAAATAATAGTATAATCTCGACATTTAGAACATTAATTCCGTGTACACGTTTCTTTTCATAATACTTTTTACTTTACGTTAAATATCCAGAAAATATACGTTCATTGAAATACGGGCGTTAACTACAGTATAATATTTGTCGATAATTAAAAAGAAATTATTATTTTCCGTGGTTAATAGTAGACAAACAAATTACTGCGTAAAATGTGTATGATAAATTATTAATGTACATATTTTGTGCGAGTTATATTATTGTGATAAAATTACTACGTATTTTGAATTGTAGATGTTTCGTCGAATAAGGCAGATGTATACATTAAATTAAATTCGTTTTTGTTGTTGAATCTGAATACAAACTGATGATTGGGGGTGGCAAAGTAGAATACTAATAGGGTAAGTTCGATGTATGGAAATACTAAGCTTTTCCCATGATACAGCAATTTCGTTGTCAGAAAAACATCGGACAAATTATACGAAAAGGCAAATAAAACAAAATAGAAAATTTTCTATTTATGGTCTTGTAAAAATAAATTGAAGTTAAATTTAATAGAAATACGTTTGGAACTGCATAGTAATAAAACTCTCTACTATACCTACTTGTGATATAAACGGTATTCCACATGAGAATGTCAAAGAATTAAAATATCTGGGATTAATTTTAGATTTAAATAGGATAGCCGTGTTAATTTTATCATTATTATACTTAACATAAATTTTTCTTTATTTTTAATGAAGGTTTTTATACTTACTTACTTTAGTACAATCAATATTTTCCTAGGATATTTCTATTTGAAGGATTTGAAATACCTAACGTTATATCTAAATTAACGGTCACGATAAAATGCATAATTAAATTTTTATTTGGTCTTTCTATGAAAGATCTAATTTTATATAATATAATGAATCTAATGTAAATAACTTTAATTCAATTTATAAATTCAATACGTTAGTAGAATTAGATAAACACAAACACTTAATTCTTATAACATACCACAAAACCAGAGATACAAACAAAATATTAATATAATATACAGTTATCAAAATCTAATAAAATTTTTTGTCAAAAAAGTGATTTGTACATACAGGTTTAAATGTATGCCGTTTGTTTAAAATTAATACTATTGACAAATTTGAAAATTTAAGATTGTTTAAAAAATACATTAGGTACTTCAATTTGTTTAGTGTCTATTTAATTTAGTTGATTTTATATTTTAAAATATAATTTTTAAGATTCTTATAAATTTGTAGTATTAATATTATATATGTTATTGTTGTAAACCGTAGTATTAAGTGTTCCTAAGAATAATTAGATATTAACATGTTAATCATTAAGTGTAAATTAGATTATTTCTCCGCCAGATCAACCTAAGCTTTTAGGATTAGTTGAAATATCGTAAATTTATTCTAAAATTAAAAATGTACATTATTTATTGTTGCAGTACAAAGTTATTATTAAAACCAAAAATAAAAAGTTTGAGGTAGTCGGAATTCACCATTTTTCTGTTAGTCAGGAATAACGTGTTCAACTAATTCAAAAGGGCCGTAAACTTTTGATTTCGCTTAAAATATCGTTTACACGTCGTTGACCACGTCTTGTACAAGGCATTTTGCTTTTAGGCTTATGAGGTTGGCATCAGATTACATGTACAAGTATTAAATAAATGTACATTAATTATATTTTGGCGTTAGTTTGAACGAAATTCGAGACACTTATTTTTTAATTAATTACAGACACTAGAGCGATTTTATCAGTAATACGTATATATTTAGTTATGTCATGTATATTTGTATAAAATAGTGGTTATTTATGACAAGGCCGATTTTTACGGTTTCGCTAGAAAAAAACAAGAAGACGATGACTGTCTATAATATCGTTTTTGGCGTTAATATTTAAAACTACTTTTATAGAAATATGTTTGGTGTATAAATATGAATGATTTTTTTGTATTCGATAAAAAATAATAAAGTATAAATGAATAAATGAATACGAAATTAGGAAAAAGACACTATACGCGAGTGTGTTACAACTTTTATTTTTATATTAAACCAACATCTTTTATGCATATAGTATTTGTATTGCAAACAATGTTTATAATCTTTCGTTTAAAAATAGTAATATGTAAATGTACAATAATATTAGTTTAACAGAAATGAATTAGGATTTTGAATACGGAACATAATTTTAAGTCTGTGTTTGGTACCAAACAAAAATGAGCGCGTCTTAAAAGATTAGAGAAAAGTACTACGATGGATGAAAATATCTCTGTCGGTAATAATTGTGTACTTACATTGTTTATACAATATTAGAATGTGAAAAACATTTTTTTTATAGTATAGAACAGAAAATATATCGAATTTCATACTATTGGGTGCACAAAGTGTCTTATTAATTTGTGAGTATAGCATAATCTACAGTGTCTATTTGTCGATAAAATAAAAGGTATAGCAGCAATGTTGATAAAATAAAAAGCCACGATTACTCTAGGTCACGTGGGTAGTTTGACGGAGTAGCGATTACGCTTTGGGTGGGTCACTGGTTTGGAAATTTTTTTTTGTATTATTTAATATCTGAAAACATTGACAAATCATTGCCTTCGAAAAAATAATTCTGAGTGAGTTTAGTTCTCTAATATACGACCTGGTAAGTTTGTCGAGAATTTAAAAGTTATATACTTAGCTCAAACATTTTTTAATAACTTGAAACTTTTATCGAACCTGTATCTTACCTATTTTAATATTATGTATAAGTTTAAGCTTGTTCCGATCATTATTTTGGATGTTATGGCCAAAAAACTTAATCGATGTATAAAAAACACGTTTGCCGTAATTAATGATTCTTCTAAGTTTCTCCTTAGTTTTATGACTGCTGTAACTTTTTCAATTTCGTACTTTCAAATTCGTGACCACTCAAAGTACTGTCAGAGTTCAAAAGTACTGACTTTTAAAGTCGGAGCATTTCTTATATCCTTAAAGTTGTTCACCGAAAAAAAAAATAAAGAAAAAAAGATCATTGTAAAAAACAATACATTCTTTGCTGCGTTCAGAATCTAAAAGTGTTACAATCATCAATTATATATAACTTTAATTATATTAGATATAAATTCGATATGGAAGAAATATTTTTCTAGACCCCAAAGTATATGGAGTTTGTACTCAATGATTTATAATTATTATTATGATCTTATATTGGGGCGCAAAGAGTTTTATCTACAAAACTTTAAGTCACGTAGGAACCGATGTTGAACTCTTCTGATATTAAAGATATTATTTTTATGAGAATATTCCTAACTAAAAGGTTTTATTAAAGTACAGTTAACGCCTTAAAGTTTGTGAATTGGGTGGTAGGAAACACGAAAACCCGCAAAGTTTTCAGACCTATAGATGGAATGTGATTAGTTGGTAGAGGTTAAATAATTACTTAAATATATTTCTAATTCATATAATGAGTGTACTCGGAATAGCGTTAAAACGTTGATTGCGATGAAATTTTGAAGACGAAAACATGAACATTTCTCAAAAATAAAATTATAATAAAAAAAGCATTTACTAAGAATAGAAATTTAACAATTTAAATTTAAAATGAGAAACCATTTTGTTCGAACAATAAATTTTTTTTTAATATTATAGAGTAAAAAAGAAGTCATTTATATTATTATTATTTAGTTGACTTTTGGTGTAAAAAGATGATAAAATGCTAACTTATTTCGTCACTTTATTTTAAAAGGAAATTTCTGGGAATTGCATTTTATATAATTCGGGGCTACGTCCACAACGACTTTGTTATAGTTTTACTTAAGCGGGAAAATTAGTATACAGTTTGTGGATTATTATTGACAAAGTTTACCTACATCTTTTCTGAATTCGTTATGTTTATCATCCACCGTCCATGACCTTGTCAAGTAAGTTTATGTTTGATCAGTTATTCAGTGAAATACGTTACGAAGTATTTACATTTTTTATTTCGAGTTCCATTCAATTTAAAAAAAAAAAAAAAAAAATATTCTCATTTGTTCACAAACATAATTTTTATGCTTTATAAATTATGTAATTTGAATACTTATGTTTTTAATAAATTCCGTACATTGAAATAATGCAGCGAGTGTCAAACAAAACTGCTTTTGAAAACTACGGGACTCCATAGTTTGGTTGGTTTATAATTTATATTCCATCCAACATCAAACGATCTGCAGATCACTATAATTGTTTGTGATTTTATTTTAATATAATTGCGATTATACAGAAACTTTATACTTATTAGATCTGTATAATAACAATCTGTGTACGTAAATTTTATTTTTCGTAACTTTTTATAATTCGTATAGAAATGTTTTTGTTCGGTTAATTACACTAATTTACTGTAGGTAACAGTTATTAAAATAATATACACGTTTCATAACTGCAGTACACTACGAAAAAATATACAATATTATAATTAACTATTAATCAAACGGCGTTTCGTTGGTGAAAACAGGCTCTTTATTGGTTTTCATTAGCAGTTTTTTTTGTTTTCGTTTGGCTCTAATTAATTAATAACTGTTAATAAATTTAAACGATTTTAACTCCCGTTTATTTTGTATGAATATTTGTCGTTTAAGGGCCGATTTAAGAACATAAATATTTAAAAACAAATTAACTACGCTAATTTTTTTTTTTTATGATAAACATTAACCATCGTTTCAACTCGAATTTTTCGTTGGTTTTTATTTACAGCTTCCTCGTGACGGGCCGTTGCAGTTCTGCGCAGACTCGGTCGGGACGAGTCGCAGCTGGTTGACCGTGTCCCCGGGACCACATCCGGCAAGATAGGTTGGTCGGACTTCCGGCGAGGCAGCAGTCTGCCGTCCGCGCCATCTACAGCCGGCACCATGTTCTCCAAGCTCAAGTCGCAGACGTCTTCCGTCAGCCAGGGCGCTCAGGTGTTGGCCACCAACAACATCGCCAACCTGTTCGAAGTCGGCAAGCTCGTGTGTTCGGCCGGCCCGGAGCTCATATGGAAGGTGTACGAAGGATTCCGGAAACCCGACGGCAAGGTCAGCAATACGTAACATACGCCGAAGGATTTTTAAAAGAAAAATTGTTGTCTTTTATTAATCCATATCGCCTTTTCTTCTTCTCTTTCTTCGCCTCTCTTTCAACCATTCAAGGGGTCAGCTACCCTTGTCCTATACACCTCCGCTTGTCGCGATCTTTCACATTCCCTACAAACGCTGCCGCCTTCATATCGTTTTCAACTGTTGCCATTCATTATTTTTTCGGTCTTTCTCGTTTCCTGTCGAAGGTTCGTGTTTTCATTACCGTTCTTACTGTTTCAGTTTCCTCTCTCCTGATCACGTGCCCAAACCATCTCAGTGTAGTTACTTTCTTCTTGGTCACTATTGATGCAATAACACCAATACCACCTCTTACGTATTTGTTCCTTATTCTATATTATCTTTACACTCCACTTATCCATCAAAGCAATTTCATTTTCGCCACACTCATACTCTGCTCTATTCTCCTGTCAATCGTTCGACATTCCGAATCGGTTATTTTTCGTTATTATTGATTTAATACATCTTTTCTTTGCCTTCTTCCCAACAATTTGGATTCAGATACTCTTGTTCTTTATACCTCCACTTGTCATGACCATTAAAATCCCTTACACACATGTTAATGACCCTCGCGTTCGCGTATTTTTCTCAATATTGTTTCCATCCATCTCTTCTTCGGTATTTTTCTACTCTTGTCACTCCACTCGTCCATCTGAGCATTCTCATTTTTGCCACTCTCATACTGTGCCCTATTCTCCTGTCAACCGCTAGACATTCCGAATCATTACAACTTATATTTTGTCCCACGACACTGCTGTAAGACTTACCTTTTAGTCTTATTTGGATTCTTTTGTAACATAAAACACCCAATGCTTCCTTCCATTTCATCCGACCACACTTAAAATTAATATTTTATACATTACAAAAAACCTATATATCGAAGTATTGTTTTCTACAATACTTCAATATTTTTTCGTAGGTATCGTTAGAATAAAAACACCCGCTTATAAAATATTATGGTCGTTCAGTCGTTGTACATTATAATAACTATAGGAGGGCTCGGAAGTTGTAGGATTTGCACGTTTGTTTTTATGTGCTCGATTTTTCGCAGACCAATATTTGTCTTTATATTTTACAATATTTGTTTTGTGGGCAGACGATGATAAAAATGTAATCTGCAATTGTACATTTTTGTAAGAAAGTGCATATTTTGTAATTGTTTTTGACGTTCTGAACGCGCATATTTTGTAATTGTTTTTGACGTTCTGAACGCGCATTTAGTATATTTTCAAAAAATCACGTTAATTTTCAAAGATAAGCCGGCAAGTAAAAAATTTAAATCCGTTTTTCCGGGTCTGATGTACTAGGAAACTTTTCAAACATTATTGAGAATCATCCGTATAGTTTGGTTTTCAGATAGAGGATTACAATTGTTTTTGTGTATTTTAGCTTCTACCCAGTCCTAAATAAATAACTCACTCGAGATTTTCTTTTAATATTTACTTACGACCATAAAAATATATGATACAATAAATAAAAGGTTTTTACGATTACGAACACATTTTTCGTGTTTAAATTGCGTTATAAAATCGTATCCTCTATAAAAATAATAATTTTTTTCTAAAGAAAAAAAAAAAAACAGATTCTTGACAACACTTTTGATTCGCTTTTGTCGAACAATTTTTTTTAACGCAAGCGCGCATCTGGTATGTGAAAATATAATGAGTTTTGGTATCGATTTTTTTGTAAATATTCTTGCTTATCCAATAAAAATTTACAACCATAAATTGAATACACTTGTATTTGTTGTGTTACACTCTGTAGAACTTTTGATTTTACCTTATAACTGTCGTCAAGATGACTATTGCCTATTTAGACGATTATTGATTCATATAGTTTATTGAGAAAAGATATTTACTTTATTCTTTTTACAATAAACAGTTATTGAATAGGAGTTGTGCACATGAATCATTTACGTTCCCAATATTTAGAACGCAAGTCAATTAATGACAAACGAATATTAGACTTAAATAAAATTAAAGTTCTCAACGCAGCTATGTACTACATTTGCCTATATATGACGCCGTCTTAAAACTTTTATTTTGTTTTCGTTTCAATACTGTTTCTAAACATCGGTTTGTTAAGAAATCAAACTAATGACAGTTATTATTTATTTGGCAATGAAGCTAAATAATAGCAATAGCAATATATCAAATTTTTTTTTCAAAGTTATATCCTCATAACGTTTAACACGTTATGAATTTATAAAATTTCTTTGTTAAGCAAAATCCAAAGTTTTATTTTGTTATTTATTTTATTCACGAAAAGATAAGTTTATGATTTGTAGCAGATGGTCATTTAAATTTGTTATAATTGTAATTTTACGTGATATTTTGTTTTACTAAACAAACAAAAAACAAAAGAAAAAAAAAAATCAATAGAGTTAATACGCTATATTTCTAATACATTTGGTTTGTATAAAATGAATTGTTAAACAAATTATTCTACGTATTATCAACGTTTTGTTTATTTTAAAGTTGAGACGTCCATGAGAGGCTTTTAACTATTATCGTTCCACAAATTAAACGACTGTAATATAGGAAGGTTACAAAGACAATTTTACGCCGAATACCGGTTTTTCACACGCGATGTATACTATACGCAAGTGAGCATATTTTTGAAAATTTATAATCTTTTTGAGTTCAAGAATTTATTTAGTAAAAATTTAGTTTTTGACCACGGTAATTTATTAAAAATTTTACAAAATGGTAAGTTTTTTAGTAAAATAGTAAATAATTTTAAAAAATCCGAAAATCTTTTTTCGTTCTCAGGTGACATATTTCTTTATTGTTTCACACTCACAAGTATTTTTTTATTTATTTTTTTTGTATTGAATCAATGTTTTTCGTTGTTATCCATAGTTTTTATAATTCAATAACTTGTTCACCGTCAAGTTTTTTACGTAAATTCTTTTTGTGTATTTTTACACTTTGGATGGAAAAAACTTTTGTAAAACTACACGTAAATATCATTGGAATTTTTAAAACTTTACTCTGCGTCTCTTGTGGTCACAGGGGTTTTTCACTCGGTGGGGTAAGATGGTTAAATTTTTCCGCGTTTCACTCATCTCTACACTCTTTTTGTCCGACCGAATACCATAGAGTACAAAAATTCAATTTAATATTTACATTGTCAAAAGTGTATACTGTAATTAGTGTTTTAATGGTCGTAGTTATTACTATAATACAGTTTTATAGTCTAAACTGTACTGTGGGTCACGCGTTTATTAACGTAGCGATTTACTGGGTATATTAAAAAAAAAAAAGTGTGTAAAATTTTTTCGTTTAATTAGAGAAAACAACCGAGCAAAAAAAGGTACCACGATTATAAATTAAGTTTATTCGCGAAAAATCAACAACAATATTTGTGTTGCATGATTTTAATAAAAAACAATTATCGTTTTTGCTTATAAAAACTATTATTTACTCTTTTCTAATTTATTCACGAATAGCGTATACGCTAAAATAGAAAATAATTTGTATTTTATTTGATATAATAAATAACAACACGAGCGAACACTACATAACACTTAACTACGGTAAAACGATGTATAATATTTATATTGATCGAATTATAATTTTAACATGAATGTTTTTCAGAAACCTTAGAAAAAAAAAATGAACTGCAGTTCTACTTTCTCGAAAAAAATCTAGGGATTTATACTATATTGTTCTTTGCACGTGGTTCTGCTAGAAAAATCAGAAAATATTTTATATAAACCCTACAACAATTTTGACTTTTACAAATACTTTTTTTTTTATGATTCACAAACAAAATAAAAAATAAAAAATAAAAAAATCATCAAAATCGGTTAATAATTGGTGGAATAATCGATAAAAAAAAAAAGAAATTACCCACAGTCGAACCTCATCCTTTTTTTGGAGTCGGTTAAAAATTAATTGCCAAATCTCTCGAAACGGCGCAGCGAACATTATTACGAGTATACAAGGTTCACAACACAATATGATTTCGTTTGTGACTAAGAAATTTCAAAAATCTTTTTTCTCAGTCGTTTCAAGTTGGAAAATCCGCGAATATCGGACGTATTTGTCACGTGTTTTTGGAAACGAAGTTCTCGACGATTTCGTTGTTTGAACATTTTCGACGTGTTACTGAAAACGAAATTCTCGGACTACGACGCGTTTTACGGGATTTGAGAAAAATCAGCCAACCGAGACGGGTCTGCGTTCAACAAAACGCTCTCAACGACGTGCCGGTTTTACAGTCATTGTCCCAGGCGCCCGGAAAGGAATTTTGATATTGGTAACATTAATATGACGCGTATGAAAATTAAAATGAATCCGCTGCATATTTCTCGAAATTACGTCGTGTTTCACGTCAAAATAGATGCGATCTCATCATCGACCTGCGATGATCATTAAAATACGCTTAAATTAAAAAGTTTTAAATTTTATACAAATCAACTGAATATAAAACGACAGATCAGATAATTCAATGACACGTCCAACATCGTCGATACCAGTTAAGCATAAAAAATTACGCTATTTGGTATCGTATTTTATTTTTATTTTATCCGGGAAACATTATCATTTTACGTAATTATAATAATACGTAGACGTGCGTGCATATAGTTCACGATACTTTTTACAGCCCTATAGTGTGGAATGATTTAAAAAAATATTCTGCTTGGTGGAAAAACAAAATTATGAAAACGATAGGTACACGATATAACAAGTCAAATCAAAATAATTGTTTATTTATACGTTCATCGAAAAATTCATTATTTTATTTTAGTTTTTATAACGTATTACTGTACGATCGCAGCACGTTAAACATCTGTGCCAAAATACGCATTACTATAGTTTTATCGAGATATTTCCCGATTCTTAAAATCCGCAGGAATAAAACAAAAACGGTTTAGAGTATAAAAACATAAAAATAAAAAAAAATTTAAATAAAATAATAACATTAAAAAAAAAAAAAATATTTCATAAGATTGAAACCGTAAAACGTCGGTAAAAGTTATGAAACCTTTATGATATCATTTATAATTGAAACAAGCGTGTATCATTAAAATTTAAAATTTTTTTTTTTATGGTTAATGTTTATAACACGTTATTTTATAAAGTATACTCGATCAAACTATTTAAGCGAAAAAATAAAAATGGGATATTTCTCCTTAAGGCATTTTCGTGGAAGATTTAAATTATAATACGCTTTTTAGGACTATTCGACAAAAAGCATATTCCTTTAAAATGTTTGTTACTTTAATTTAATTTTTAAAATTTTTAAGCTTCCCTTAAAATACAACCCCATCGCCGTCTGTGTCCGGCAAATGCCATTAGTGATTTCGAGGGTTGAAAGGCGCGTAACGTACTTGTTGTCTTAGAAATATCCGCACGCAGGTGTGTGCTATTGTCTAAGACGGCACGAGCTATCGAATATAATATATTATTTTTTATTGTAGTCGTTTCCGACTGTTTACCGGAAGTCTTTTTCCGGCTTCCGTCCCGTTATCGTGCCGAAGGACGATCGGAATTCGAAGGTCAGCTAGTTTCCGTGAGCTGAAAGAATACTGACCATTTTCAGTATAAGGAAAATGCATTTTTTTTATACTAACGAAACTTACACACACGTACGAATTTGGGTGTTCCAGAACAATGTTCGTTTTCACACGTTTAAAACATATAATATGTATATATAAGAAATATTTGGACGTAGTTCTCGGTATTGATTTTTAGAATCCTCGTAATCGCACGATTATTTCAACGTTGTAACTTAAGAGTAGGTCACAGCTTCTGGTGGTTCACTGATGACATTTATATTTGAATGGTACGATATAAACGTGTAGTAGTATAAAGCGATGACGTTTAATCGTGTCACTATTGTGGCATCAAAAGTAACAGTCAAAAAGCTGTTTTTACCATCCTAAATTGATATTCGAGAAGAGAACGCGTTTTTCGCTACAGTAAAATTACGAAGTTTGCTTTTTACTCTACGCGAATGTTAAAAATTGTGAAAACGTAAACGATGTTTCTGGTATAGATAATAGTTGAAAAATGTTAAGGCAAAGTAAATGAAAATGCTTTAGTATAATTTCATATTTTGAAGGTATTGCTGGAGATTTTATGTTTTCCATAGTAAGTCTGGTTTATTTGTTAGTAATATTTTGGTATTTTGAACGTTCAATGTTTCAGTTACTATTTTATTATTGTTTATTTTGCTGTCGATACGAATATATTAATATCCAGTCAAAAAAAGTCTGTTTTTTTATTTTGATTCCGTTTGCAATGTTATTAAAACAATTCTTGATGTCGGAACTAAATTGTTTTGTAGGATTTTTCATAGGATGCGGCGATAAATTGATTTCTGTAGAATCACAAATTTGAAAGGCATTTTATAAAGAATTGTTACTCACCGATTTTGAGTGTTTTTTCCTTCGATCAATAATTTTGACAATATTTCAACATTTAATTATCTACGGCCCAACGTACACGGCTTATATAGTTTTCAAATAATTATTTAATTTACACATCAACAGACAACAATTTTTTTTATTCGCTCTCGTTTACGCTGCGCTCAGAATCTAATAAACTTTCCCAGGGTAAGTAATTATTATAATTAAATTTTTTACTCAAAACTATTTATTAGATCATTAAAAACATACAAGAAATAATGAAATTCGGAATCGGTTAACCATATTATACATTTTGCATTTTTTTGATATTTACACGAACTCGAACTTTATTTTATTGAAAACGAATTCGTTTGTAACAACTCTTGTTGACAATATTATGTAAACGAACAGATATAATGCAACAATATTAATAACCAAAACAACAATAAAAAACCTTTTTTTTTTTTACAAGTTTGTACCCAATTAAAATTTGGAATATTTTCCTTACTTTATTTCTTTTTCGTTTTATTTCGATCTATTCGTTTGAAGATTGCGTCTACGTAGAGCGTAATATAGTGAAAAACGGACGTATTATAATTGTGATATAAATTGTGTAGGGTATTTTTACCATCAATTTAAATCATAAAATATTAATCAACCAACAATGCTCAACATAAATTGCTTTTTCTTATATTTTTAAATTATTTAAATTAGTGTTTTAAAAAGTGTAAATTTTTACTACTTGCGTATGATTTGAAAATGTTCTCGCCTATTCAATCTATTAACGACGCGATTTCTCTACAACACGATGTTGATGAATTTTCGGTTTGGTGTTCATCACAAGGAATGTTTTCACATTTCTTTTAACCGGTGCAGATCTCAAATCATTTCTCAATATTTTATTGATGGTATCCCCGCTCTGTCATATCCGCTCTGTTAATCAAGTACGTGATCTAGGTAATATTCTGTCGGCTGACTTATCTATTTTTAATGCTCATGTGGATATGATATACGAGAAAAGTCTTAAATGTATTTAATGGATAAACTTAAATAAAATCCAAAGAAGTTTTCAACGTTTTTATGCTTATAAAACAAAGATGCTTGATTTGAATGTTGATGGACTTGCTTCTCACCTTGCGGGATTAAGGTCGTTGAAGACTAGACGCTTAGTCTTCGATGTTACCTTCGTCTATAAACGTTTGAACGGATTTATTGACTGCCCCGAATTAATACAAAAAATCGGTCTAAAAGTTCTCTCCTTCAACTCTAGAAATAATTTGCTGTACCCAAGTCCTATAAAACTATTTCACTAATAGTCCGGTGTCTCGCCTACCTCCAATGTGTGCAATGATGTCAAAGACTTTGATTATTTTTTCCAATCTGTAAATTCGTCAATATCATTTATTTAAGTATTTCATACGAAATTTAAATGATTAATTATACTTTAAATTGTACCTATTTCTGTGTATAAATATGTATTTATGTTATTTAAGGTAGATCCTTTGTTTACCATGTGTATATCGTACTCTTACCCCTCGGGGTGTTAATATTTGTTATTTTCGTTTAACAATAAACTATTATTATAAAAAATTATTGTTAAACACACGCACGAAATACAACGAATGGAGAAAATGCCACGAAAAGGTCCTGAAACATGATAAATGCACGGTCACGAGGCCCTCGACACGCCAATACCAGTGGCCTACATATTATAGTTACCTGGTTTTGACCCTATCGAGAGTATCGTGCCGTAATAGATTACGCGCACTGCGTGTATTACTTCAACCCCTCCGCTCGGTGTTTTAATAATGACTGGTGTTCTGGTTCGTTTTTGTAATTTAAGATGTTGAAACTTAAAACTAGCTGACATAATTATTTCTGTTAAGATTAAAACCACTTGTGAAACTCAAGGATCTTACCTTATCAATATCATCGTACAATTATTATTATACGTATAATTTAACAAGCTCATGATGCATATTAGTTGTCTGTTTTGTGAAGATAGTGTTTGAAAATTTTACGATTGAAAAAAAAAAAAATCGTTGGCCGCCATAGTCGAGTATAGGTCACTGATTTGGGCTGGTCGATAGTTTAAATTGACTATTTTGATCGAACCTAGAGTACATTTGATTCAAAATTGAAAACATTTAACTCATGAACGGTTGAAATCGGTCGAAATTTCGATGACGTTTCAATTAAATTCTTACAGTAAATCGTATCGATTTCAGTTAATTTTTAAAGAGTTTTTTGCCAAAAAATAACATAACGAAACAATTTCGACGCACAAACGTCATTATTTTGACTTTTGAAACTGTGTTTAACCTAGTCGTTGAAAAAAATAGATACGTCGTGTGGATCGTACTGAGACTTTAGAGAATCTAAATTGAAAATTATACTTTTTACGAAAAATAGCAGCAAACATTGAATTATGGATCATAATTTTAAAAACGATCGTGGATCTCTTCAAATTAATGGTTTACCATCTCGGGTCACATCTTTTGAAGTTTCGTATTAAAATATAATTATGTCGATAGTATTGAAAAATAAATGATGACAAAAAAAAAAAAAAAAAATTACAACTATTATGCTAAAAAGAACTAACAATGTTGTTTCGTGTTAGATTAACAAGTGACACACAACTGTAATAATACAAATTTAAAATAACTCAATAATAAAATATTAACTTATAAATAAAACATTTTTTAGTCAACAGTAATTTTAAATAACAGTATAAAATAAAATACCAATTAATTTTTTTATTGGGGTGAACGCATCTGTTGCATTATTACCGCTTGCGTCACGGCAATAACTAAACAAAATTTAATGTTTTGTTTTGTTTAGTCTTCTATAAGTTCAATTCATCAGTGCAACAATTTTTATCAATAATAATACTTATAAATTGAATGTGCCTTTTTTTTTTTTTTATTATTGAACATCATATTGAAACAAATTATGTTACAAGTCACAACTGATAATTAGCATAAGTAAGATTCAAGAGTTTTGGACGTAAAAATTATTACGATCTGTTGAGTCGAATCTTCAAAAAATCGTACATTTAAAAATCAAAAAGTTCCTTAAGTTCTATATTGATTTTGAAATTGATCAAGATCAAACCAGGTTATTGATTTTTCGTATGTTTGTTTTACCCGTTCTAGTAACGTATATGTGGATGTTTAATTTTTTGTTTTATGGATCACGTTTCTCAAAATATAAATGAAATTTGAAAAAAAATGTTTTTTTTTGTTAAGTACCGTTACGAGACAAATCACCACATATACAATTGAAGTAAATACCGGAACGGATTTTCTACTATACGTAAATTTTCCAAAAAAAAAAAAAAAAACCATTATTACATCCTTTGCTCTGCTAAGTATAATATATTAAGCGATTAAATTTATTTATGAAAATCTTTTGTGTCGGACGCTATTAATAATCGTGTGACTATATTTTAAAACAGTGCAGTTATGAAACATCTCGTTAATGATGATTTTTTTCCAAAAGCGGAAATTAATTACTTACCTAAAATTTTTTTTTTCGTTTAATGTCTATTGTTTATTGTTTTAACCGAACAGATGTAATGAAGTAGGTAATTTCTTTTTTATTTTTTTTTTAGGTTTTTAGTACTTTTCACGCGTTAAACCACGAAAAAGACTCATTGCGGAGCGTTTTATTTTTTTCATATAAAACTGCTCCGTCGTGTTCTAAACGTCGGACTATTGCTTTTATTGCCTTGAACATCAAACAATTTGGACGTGGCCCGGAAATTTAGCCGACGATTTACCTTTTATAAATGTTTTCAATTTGATATCTACAAGTTCATTATTTTGAATAAAATGGCAAACATTTACTACGCTAACGCTTTCAATGTTATTTAACAATAACATATTTAAAAACAAAATGGTTTTCCAAGATAATAGTTTACACAACTGCCATTGTCTGTAACGAGTTCTTTTTTTTCGTCGTTTAATATCGATTAAAAATAGGTTTCGAATCGTACTGGTTCCTACTCAATACTACAGTGACGATTTGACGTAAGTTACATCGCATGAAAAATTCCGGTTTTTTTCTACATAAAAATTATTACTATATTTTTTGTTTGAATTTATTGGACAATTTTCAAAATTTGTACGATTTTCGTTTTTGAGCAAATAACAAAATACATGGAAGGGGGGGTGGGGGGGTGCTGGAAGTAACGTTTCTCCAGCACTTCCAAACATTTTTATCAAACATGATGACTTTTGTTGTTCGTAGTATTTAGTACGCGATTAGTACAGGGAAAATACGAATAAAGATAATGTTATTAGACAAGTGAGCTGGTTCGGATTCATAAATTTTATAACCAATCCATTGCTTAAACACGTTCATGTAAAAATGCTCAGAGCGTAAACAATAATAGAGGATTCCCAAAATATTCCGATGCTTTGAGAACGTTCTCTGGAGATCGTCATTTTACGCACATCACTAAGATGAATACAAATTTTGTTGTTGATCATATCAATCACGTATATAATATTTGTATAGTTTATTTTTTAAACAACATTTTTTTCCGATAAGGGGTGCTGGAGAAACGGTAAAGTGTATTTTGATATTTGTTCAAAAACAGCGATCGTACAAATTTTGAAAATTGTCATACCAGTACCACACCAATTTTTTATGTAAACAAATTTTTTTTATGTGGTGGTGTAACGACGTCCGTGATGATTTGACAATATAACGTTATATAATATTCTGTATTACATTCAAAAAGTCGGTAGTATTTTGCAATTACAGATGCGTTATTATTATACTTCCGCAAAAAATAATTTATTTAAACTTTGACAAGCGACTTTATGATGATTTATGATCGCTATCAAATTAACATTTTGCTCGTGTAGCCGACTATTTTTTTTTTTTCTCAAAAAATGCGTTTAATATTTATATCGTAATATTGTATTCGTAAAAAAAAAAATTATAACGATTATTATTCACTAGCAATTCGTTTTTGGCGTAGAATTGTGTTATCGCAATATCGTACTCGTTTGGAAGTATTTTCTAACGTTATAACAAAATAAAAAAATTACTATACATGTGGTACACATCGAACGTCGGTCGATTAATGGTTGCGGTAAGGAGGTTAACAGGATATAAAGAGGTTAACTGAAAAACGTACATTAACATTTAAACGTTCCTCGACTCGCAACGGGTCCGCGTGAAATTGAATCGGGCTTTGAAATATCTCGTGCCAGTGCAGACCGGATGACAAATTGAACAATTTATCCCTTTGGCCGGTTCCTACCCTAATTAAACCACGACAATTGTATTAGCCGCGATGCATCGGACAGGTTCAAGAATTCTCGAGTAACAAAAGTAATACACGATTCACCGTCACTTTAATTATAACGTTACGAAACACGTTACTTCTACGAATACAATGATTGTCTGGAATGAATTATGAAATTTTGAAAAAAAACGATTCTGAACGAGTTCAGTTATCTCGTAAACGTCCAGGTAAAAACCAAATTTAACAATAAAAATGGTCCAAAAACTCCCGAAACTCGTATAAAAAATATTAATTTAAAAAAACGTGTCAAACCATTTGGCCCATTATTTTAGGAGTTATGACGTTTTTAGCATCAACCGCACACAACAGCTGTGCGTAATTTCATTGATATAACAAACTTACACCTTTTTTCTACATTTTTTTGTACGTTTTCGGAATCTACTGGGCAGGTTCGATTAAACAATTTTTGTACTCGGATAGATAATTTTGTTATACATTACATTTTTAATTTTTATAACACAACTCTGCGTGAGTTACAAATTTTTTCTAAAAATAAGTCAAAGGAACGACCAATTTTCGAAAATTTTTCGAATTTAAACGGCAGAAAAAAAAAAAATTGTAACAATGGATTTTCGAAACTTTTCATTAGCATATGTATATGTATGTTGAATCCTTGAATTAAAATTTCAAAACTTTTTGTGGAAAATTAAATTTTTTATTGAACAAAAACTACAAAGAAAATGAAACCACTTGAAACTTGAGCCGAACCTGTATTTTAACTATTCCAGTATTGTGTAAAAGTTTCTGATTATTATTTTGTATGCTATGGTAAGAAAACTGAATCGATTTTGTCAAAAAACACGTCAGACGTAATTTTTATCGTTTTCCCATAAAGGTTGCTTAATTTTTTGATAGCAACTCATTCAATTTGAAACTCTAAAATTTTAGACCCCCTCAAAGTACCAGCTCGGTTCATTGACTTTTCAGAAAAATTACCGACTGAAGTGAGTCGGAGAATTTCTTGTAACCTACAAAGGAAAAAAGAACGTCGTTGTAAAAACAGTGCAGTATTCGCCACGCTCAGAATCTAAAATTATTCAAAAAAGTATTAAGTCTTTAACTTGAATGATAACACCTAAACTTACAAACTTCATAATGTATTATACAAAACGTTATATTAACGAATAAAAAAAAAATAAAAAACACGAGATGAACGAAACGATTAATTAAACGAACAACAATTATTATTATATAATGCCATTCGCAGGTGGTACACAGTTCTTTGTTCTTTTCTTCGTACTAGAGTGTCACGGTGCTCATTGTTTCATAATATTCCTGTAAGTGAGCTTTTAACAAAACGTAGTAATCATATTATCTGATGAGGAAAACGCGTTGATATCTATCGACTACATTATAATATGTTTTTATAAGAATTTTTTTAAACAAACTTTTTTTTTTTCACTCACATTTAAAAAATATTAAATAGTAAACACGGTAAAATAAATTTAAAAGTGGATCCGCTCTATATTGATACGAATGTTTTTTGTTATTTTAGTTTTACTGAAAAAAATAAAACATTTTCCATTTTGTAATTATTTACCTCCCCTACGTGCACACCATCGATCACACGTTTATTGTAAAACGTACGTCGCGCGCGTATTCGTGCGAATTTCAAAATAGATTAAGACGTTTGCGCCAGTCGTCCGTGACCTGAAGAGATGATGTGCATGACGAGAATACGCATACTCCCGCGTGGCTTTTAATTTAGTTACACCTGTCTCGGGAACGTGCGATAAATCATGTTTTTTTTTTTTATAAAAAACTATTTTAAAATCCCGAGTATTCTGAATACGCGACAGAAAGGATAAATATCAATATATTATTACTACATCTATCGACAAAAATCCGCTATGCATTTTTCTTGTATACACTCTCACGTGCTGCAATGGTGGCAGATAATATGTCATATTATGTTAACAGTAAATCAACTTGAAAGTATATCACCCACTCGCTGAATTTATACGTACGAATAAAATACGTCTTACGAGGTTTTATCGAAATATTTTAATACCGCGTTTTTAGTTTTGAAAGCAAAATTCATCCGTGTTATACGTTATTAAGTATAACACACGTCTGCGTACTGCAAGCATTCGGTATCCAAATATTACTGTAAGCTTTAAACTGTAAGAAAAATAAAAAACATTATACATTTATAAAAAAAATGTTTGGATCGCGTGGAAATGACACTGAAACAATTTTCTTAAAATTTAAAATTAAAAAGCGAGATTTTGGATAAGAATTTTAGAGGTCTTTTTAAATAGAATAATATAAGCCAGTAGGAATGCGCGTGAAAAATTATTTCGATAGAAAATATTTAGGCAATTTTAAGTAGTAATGCGTTTATTTTTTGTATTCTGTTGCTTTTTTTTAGTCAAAAAATGTCGTTGATGATAATTTGTTGGCTTAAAAGTTCTAAATTTGCGTAACAACGTACCATTATAAACCTAGTTTATACGATATTTATACACAAAATAAGGAAAATAATAATTACGATAACTTAGGAAAATTAAATGTTTAAAAAATGTTTAGTGTGTTAGGCGATAATTAATTCATTCGAGTACCATAACGTGCCGGTTAATTGATGCTATGTCTTTTATCTCGTCCAAAAGGTCTTCAATTATTACATTATGACAACTACAACAACAACAATTATTATCACCCGTAAAAAATAATAAGTAACAACAATTTTTAAGGCTTTTACGGATTGTACTTTTCCAATTTTCGTTCCGAAAATGGTTCTAAACTCGCGATTATATCGAGAAACGTCGCGTGCAAGACGTTTGGCAATCATCAATAGCATAAATGTTGAGTCATGCCGTTACATTTTAATTTTGAAAAAAATTCTTTCGTGATCCAAAACTGATAAAATGAGACGAGAACCCAAGCGCCGTTTTAACAGACGATTTTACGAATCGTGATAATTCATCACGACCGTTTAAAACTGCAGATCGTCGTGATTTCAATACGTTTCAATTGTTATTTATTTTTTTTTTTGAAAATAAACGTTTTCAAAAATTATCTCGCGAATACGCAAACGACATTATACCAGTTCAGAACGAATATTGGATGAGTGTATTAGTTTACGGCGGAACCGCTGAGAACACAATATTTGCGTCACGAAATCCAGCGACGAAAACCCCATAATAACATTACGACATTCTTGTTTTTCGGCAACACGTTTTTGATGTCACTTCTAGAGAGTTCCGACACGACTCGGACAACGCGCGCGCGTGTGGGTAATGTGTTCTCACAAGGCAACGGCCGTTGAAAAATGGTCGCCAGAACGGTTCACGCGTTTTCGTGCACGGATTCGCGTCACGTATCCTGGGAAGTAAACGTCCGGTGCGCACGTGGGTTTTTTAAGTGAATCCTGGAAACGCGCAGTTTATCTCGACGACGACTTTCACGGGCGAAAATCCGAGATGGCCGCTCAACCACCTTACGGATTTCCGAGGCTTGTTAAGGGTTAAAATTGAGTAAAAAAAGTCGAGTTGATTTCAACCGACTCGTGTACTTAATGGTTTTTTTTTGTTTTCGTCAATTCTTTTTGAACGGGTGCGGCTCTATTTATTATCAGAAGCATAGTTTGTTCGTACCACCCCGTGCTGTCGATTTATTAACTGTTTCTACTAAACAAAATACCGCGTTTAGAAAAACGTTGATCGTGTTATCCACAACGGTCGCGTCGACTTTAGGGGTTTTAAGCGCGCTCGTCGCAAACAGTGCACAATCCAGCGGTGTTTTTCTGCGACTCCGTTAAGGCCACCGATAAAATGTTTCAGTAGAAATATTTTTCCGCGTTAACCGCTATACGAGTATTTTTGTTGTTTTTTTGGATAGATAAAAATAACTTAAAATCGTCTCGCCGATTGTACAACTTTATCCGAAAATTTCGTACAACTTCAAATTGTGTAAACGCTACAAAATCGGTAAAACGATCTGGCCACCGAAGAGGTTTTTTTCTCTTAAAAAAAAAAATTAATGTTTTGCCTAGTGAGTTGTTCTCGTTTTGGTATTTTTATTTTCACACAGATTTTAGCCGCGTCCCTCGAGTTAATCCGTGTCGAAATAAATGTATTTTTTTTTGAAAAGATTTATTGGATTGAAGACAATTTCTAGCGGGGGGGTGGTTCTGCCACTAATTCGCGGGTCACTCTGTATGTTCGCGCCGTACACGGCGAGGAGGGATAATAACTTTTCGCGGGACGCGAAATTAAATTCCGCCAAAACCGCTGGCCGCGCCGCAGCTGTCCGGAGACCCTCCACCTCCACCGCCACGGGGCCTTTTCGACGTCACCACCTCGCCGCGACTCTTGACGCGATCCGACAAGATTTATAGCCCGTTTAAACGTTTAACTCGTTGACCATGCAAAACGCGGTGACCGCCATTTCGTGTACATGTTCCTCTCTCTAGAACAGGCGCTTACACGCGAAACGAGCCCACCCGCGCACACAAGTCAGACTGCGACCGCTGTCTCCGGAAAAGGGACCTTTCCACTTCCAGCTCGTTAGCAAGGTGCGGTCGTATCAAACGGGTTTATCGAAAACTACTGTATTTTGCCACGACACCATAATAAAACTTTTTCACCATATTCGGAATACCGCAGCCATTCGATCTATTTATGTTTGGAAATTCGACTTGGACGTTATTCGGACCAGTTTTTAAAATTTTACGTATTTAGCGAGTTTCGATCCAGAAACGCACGAGTTTAGACTAAAAATCCTGATTGAGGGCCGAGTATTGATGGGATCGAAACTGAGATAACGCGCTATTTCTTTGAGTTGTTCCCGGCGGTTTGAAGCTGAAAAATTTTAAATAAATTGGTCGTATATTCATATAAGTAATTTATTTTTCTAAAAAAAATACGTAAGGATTGTTCTTTTCATGCAGTACCTTAAAACTGCGTGTCGTAGTTAACGCAGTATAACGTACAAAAAAGAAAAGATGGAAGGAAAGAAAGAAATACGGAAGAAAAGAAAGGTATTAAAGAGTCGAAAATTGCCGAAAAGGGCATTTTTACGGTTTTTCGAGTCAAACAATGTAGCAGATAGATGAAAAACTTACAGAAATTTGTACATCTCAAAAAAACCTTAGATTTATCCATACAATAAGTGTTAACAACAATTTTTCAAAGTCCGTTGTTAGTCAAGAAAAATAATTTAATAATTCGGGTCTTGATTTGTATAGTTCTAAGATATTTTTTTCTTTAAACTCCTGCGTCAACAGCATTCTCTGATGATTGGAATACTTTAAACACCGTTGTTAATATTTGATCGTCAGTCAACGTTCGAAAACATCCTGCAAGCAGAACGATTGTACACGTTTCGTGTAAAATCGAATGGACTGGATATACGAATAAGCGAATACAACATTTTCCTAAATTAAATTTGATTCGTTTCGCGTCGAGATTTTACATGTTTTTCAACTCGGAAAAAATAGCAAAATCAAACAAATACCAATCACGGTCGAAAACTAATAACAATCAGCGACACGCGTATAAAGTCGCATTCCGCTAGTCCGTATAAATTAACAAAAAAATAAAAACTTGCCCAACACAATAGATTACGTGTCGAAAATTTCCCGGTGAACTCCCGGGCTTTACACGATCCGCGTGAGTGCCGAAATACTCGGAGGAACTCGTACGTTTCTCTACCCTTTTTCCCTTGATACACGTGATTCGGAAGTAACGCACGCGTCACGCGTAGAAATTGAATTCGAGAAACCGCCGCCGCCATCTCTCCCCCGTCGACCCGGCTAATAACGCCCCCGCGTACCTATATGCAATACGCACACGCAATTTATACAAACTTGTTTTACGTCATAACGCACTGCACGAAACCGAATGACTGCTGGATTTCAAAGCTCTCTCTCTATATATTTGTAATATATATAAAATATATATGTACACGCGCCTGTGTCGTAGTAATAAGCGATCCGCCGTTTGCCCACCGCGCGTGCGACAGAAGAAACATTGCGGAAAGAACGTCGCCTGTAGAGCGGACCGAAAATCCGGCGATATCCTATAAACCGACGTGATGTGTTTTTAACTGAAAAATGTCCACATCTCTGTCGTATTGTATTGTATTCAGTCAAATGATTTTGTCATGGGATAAGGCTGATTGTTTTTAATACGTCGGATACGTCCTCATGGGCGCAACGACATCGGCTATAATATCCTAACTTACACTGTAAAGCAACGAAAATAAAACAAAACAATAAGTTTTTAATTGGGTTTTTGAATAGATATATATGAATAAACAAATAAAATAGGTATAAATATAAACGTGGAAAAGTATAAGTATGTTAACAGCGAGTCACAAAATAAAACAGCAACGTAACAAGGTAACTGCAGTTATAACTAGTGTTTAAAAGGATGACAAATTCCGGATGAAATATTACTCGGGTAATATCGTCTTCACAAACGTATCTCTGCATCCTCTTCAGCTTTGTGTAGTCTTGCTGTACCTACCCCCGTTGAACTTAGTATTAGGGCACTCTTCAATGATATGTCGAACGGTTTGTTCTGCTCCGCACGCGCACAAGGAAGAATTGGTCACACCCCATATTTATATAGTAGACCATTACTTCTTTAGTCCTCGCTCTGTTCAAAGCTGTCCACATGTGTCGGGGCAGATTGAACTCTCGTCATTGGGTCTGCAATCAACGTTAAGTTTTGCACTCCTGTGAATCTTTCCAACGATTTTTCCGCACCTCGGGTACAGATTCTGTCGGGAATTTCAGGTCCCAGATAGGGTGTCTTGACTTCGGTATTTTTTTGGGGGTGTGGGACGATGTCGTTATATAAAAGGTAGTTCAGGGTCGTTCGTTGCTTTTGTTACTTCCTGGTGAGCCTTCATTAACCTCCTCGGTTCTGGAGGTGTTATGTTCGACGGCACCGGCAACCAGTTGAGTTTGGGTCGTTCTCACAGTCCCCGATGTTATTCGCATTGACTCGTTGATGTCTACCAGTGAGCTCTTCTTGACCATACCGGTGCACAATACTCGGCCGCGCTGTAAACCAATGCCAATCTACGGACAAGTATAATTTGCCATGTGCATTAACCGATCTAACAACTAAAAAGAATTTAAACGATAATTCGATTACTTAAAACACACTTATTCATATAATCTCTTTGTTTGAACATCAATCAAAACGAACACTGAATAGGGTTCTTTTATCTAGTTTAAAAACTAAAATTGAAATTTAAACCAATTGTCCAAACGTTTATTTCTTGTTAAGCTATCAAACGGTATTATATTTTCTCTATTTTGTCCGTCTTAAGCACTGTACAGACTACTAAAATCCAAACAAATCAAAGTTGACGAAGCGACAACTTCATGAAATAAATTTTTATGCGAATTGTTGACTTTTAGAAGTTTTATTGTAAATGGAAAGCGCGGAACACATTACTCTAAACTCGTATTTGAGTTTTTGTTTGTAGTATTACGATAAAAACTTTTACTAAAAGAAACCATTAATATCAATGTACCAATTATTTCACAAAAGTTCTTCATTATATAATTGTTGTTATTTTTTTTTTTTTTTGTTACGTTTAAATAAATTATTAGAAATAAGCTTTAAACCCTGAAAACGACGTAATCTTTAGTAAAAATAAGTTATCTTAAACTAATAACAATTATAGTCAAGTTCAATTACGTTTCCCACGCGTATTATTTTGATTTATTTTTTATTTTCTGTGCAGTAAAAATATGTTTTTACATATAAATTATATCTACCCACGTAAAAATTAGACTTATAATTATAGTTTATAATACCATCTGTCTGCAATCAGAATTAATATTATAAACAGAAATATTAATCACATTAATTATATATTATGGATTTACGAAACATCAGTTTTAGATTATTAGTGTGGAAAAAATTTATTAACTTTATAATGACGACTTTATTTCCATCGATTAACCAGAAGGGTAGTTAGAATTTTTCGATCTTTAAAAACGATCCCTCCAAATCAAGACATGGTTTGACATACTGTACTTCATCAAAATAAATTATTTATGATCGAATAACGAAAAAGTAAAAACTTCCAAATTTGCCAATAGTTACTTTTAATTTTCACACTTCACAGAAACGGGTTAAACTAAAACTAAAACTTATTTGAGTAGATTTTAATTAAAAAACATTTTTTTTTCAAAATCTCCGCATAATTTTAAAGTTTAGGAATTGTCAATATTCAAAGTTATTACTTGGGTATAGTTGCCATTAATTTTCAAGTGCTTAAGCACAAGCATAAAAAGATACGTTTCTTTGTATGTTTAAAACATTTCGAAAATCAGGTACAACATTTTACTATCAACAATTTTCGAGCTAAAAAATCAATATTTCTCTTTATTATTATTATTATTTTATAATATGTATGTCATTGACTATTTTTAGGCGTACCATTTACAGTTTTCTACATACCTATGTTTATCATTATACTCTCATAGTTGTTTTAAAATTATTATTATCATTATAAACTCGTTAGGACACCGTGTAAAACCGTGTAATTTTAACACTATACACATAATTAAATAATGTCTTAAGTACGATGTAGTATATGACGTGTCGGAAAAGTTTTCAACGGCGTTCCGTGTACAGTTACGCGATTCTATCCTTAACGTCAACAAAAGGATAAATAACCAACCTACCACGTTGACACTTGTTTCGTGTAATATCGCTGTAGTGGCTTACACACGTCCGAGTTTTAGAATATAATGATACTGAAAGCAAATGCCATCGAATGTACCATGTGTATACGTTATGAAATTTATTTTTAAATATTATTTAACTTACAAATTCGATATGTGATGTTAATACATCTCTGTTATCAAAGCTCTGTTATTTAAATATAACTTATGAATAGTTACACTATTCCGTCCAACTCGGTATCAGTGTTTTATGGCTTTCAAAATACTGAATTCCCAGTTGACGCGCGTCGTCCAAAGCTTTTTCCACGCGTCGGCATTCCTCCTAAAACCAAATCGGTCTTTATCCAGGATACGTTCTTGCTTCTATTCTACTGTGAGTTATATTTGTCAATATCTTTGACGCAAGTGTTTACGAGACTTATCGTTCTTCAGTAACACGATCTTTACACATTTTTCAGATTTAATTTTTTTTCGGTAATGTCGTTGGGGAAAAAAAAAACCCCCGAAAGAAATAACACATGACTTTCAATGCGATATAACGCGAGTTGAGCTCACGTCGCCGTGACGTTTGATTGCAGGAAGTGTCGATATTCGTGTTCGAAAAGAAATTGGCCGACAAGTTGCACAAGCCTCGGCGGAAGGAGACCGTGACGGAAATACTGAAGAAGAGCGTGCACTACTTGGAGATGCTCAGGCAGCCGAAACTCATACTGAAGGTGGTGCACTCGGTGGAGGACTGCAACGAGACGCTGGCGTTCGCCGCCGAGCCGGTGATCGCCAGCCTGGCCAACGTGCTCGCGTACCAGGCTTCCGTGGGCGGACGTACCGTCAACGGGCCGCCGTCCACCGGCGCGTCGATCACCACCGCTGCGATGCCGCGTCCGGCCCACGCGAGGGAGTACAACTTTTTGGATTTCGAGATCAAATACGGCATAAGACAGGCGAGCTAAATTACCATACACTGTAAATAAAAAAACGGCAAATTAAATGTTCTTCTTCTTCGGGTAAACGGCCGCTAGGACCGTCCACCGCCACAAACACTCGGCCCTCCAGACATCTCGGTCGGACGCTCGTTCCTTCCAGTCTGATCGTCCGACTAAGTACATTTTACTCTTTTCACCAGGTCTTCCCAGTGGTCTCGTTTCCCCGTCGAATTCTTTTCGAACGATATCCGCAGCAAGAAGTTCTGGCCACGCCGAGCCCATTTTAGTCTTTTTTTATATCGTCTCCGATACGTTCGTCTTACGAAACAGTAATTCTGGCCCACTGTTTGTTCTCACTCGTCACTCCACTCGCCGTCCTCCGTTGAACCATAAATATTTCTTAACACTTTTCACTTTTCCCAGACTCTCAGCTTTCTTTCGTCTTCCTTTCGTCGTGGCCGCGTTTCCGCTCCGATCGGACGCAATAATAGCCGTGGGTTCCCTCGCGCGGTACAGATCTGGATCCTAGAAATGTTGCCAGTACGCAGAAGGCTCTATTGCGCCGGCTCGTCGTACCCTTGCTGAGATTTCCTTATCCGTCTCGTTTTTTTCAGTCGGTACTGACCCAAAGTATATTAGCCACTTGGCACTGCTGAAACACTGTTTCTTACATCCGAGTATACGTCCGCAGTTCTTCGTCTACCAACGACCACGTAACCCGTTCTGGCTTCACTTATCTGTAATCCTGCTTTCGATGTTGTAGAGTGTCGAACGGTGATTTCTGCGCACTCGTCGATTCTTCCACGTGTAGGTACTACCAATTCGTCCGCGTACGCCAATAGGCCCGTTGAGCAATCCCGGATTTTCACTCCTTTGTCCGGGTCTAACGTCGTCATCGCTCTAATGATTTTTTACAACGCCATATTAAATAACGCCGGTGATATTGAATCCCCCTGTCTCTAACTTTGCTGATATTGGCTATACTCTGTTCGAGCGCTTCCAATTTGGACATCAAACAAATGTCTCCATAATACTTATCTCGACTATTTATATCAATTTCTGCGGAAAGTTAAATTCTCTCATAATGTTAACCAAACTCTTCCGACGAACACTGTCGTATGTTTTCCTGCAATTTCGATGTATTTAAGTAGAAAATGTTCAATCGTTAAAAAAAATTGTTTTTAAAATATTTAAAATCAAAAACATATTATACGCCTATCTAGTCGACGTCGAACGAACGCCCCACCACTCTGTCGTCCCTGACAACAATCCGTCCAACACTTGACGCTCGAGGAACCTAAAAAAATATAAATACGAGTTACAACTGGTCGATAGTAAAACGTTTATACTTTACACGGTGGGAACAAAGTATTTTAGATTCCGACTGTGGCAAAGAATATTGTGTTTTTACAATAATTTTTTTTTTCTTAAAACAAAAAAATATCCTACCACCCGACCCCACCCAAAGATGTGACCTACTTTTAAGCGTATTCGTTATCTCAACAAGTTTCCTACCCGTTCTTACCGGCTTATCCGCCCTTATCTTTTTTATTCCCTCTTATTCCCGTCCTTGTTTATTTCTATTTGAAAACTATTAGCTAATTATTTTGGGAATTTCAGCTGTATATTGTTTTTAAAAATAAATTTCAGTAAAATATAAAATCAAATATTAGCTAAGTGGTATTTAAGTATTTTATAACTTTTTTTTCAAAATACGAATTTTATTTACCATTATTTTCAATTTTAAATAAACCGTAAACACTATTAATTTGTTTTGTTATAAAAAATTTAACTTTTTTGCTTGATGTCCGTGTACCTTTTCTCAAATTATTATATTACCAAGATTTTCAGTTTTATAAAACATTGCTACGTTGTACTCCCGTTTGTTGCTTTTATACTTTTCTATTTTACTGTCATACATTTTTATGAGACCGGGTCCAAGTCATGTGCCGGTAATAACCAAAAGAATTTATTTTTATCCACCGTTGCTGGTTTTTATGGCCATCGGTAATCTGACATCATGACCAAGTCCACAGTACAAAATAGAAGTTCGTTATTTTTAATGAAATGCTATTTTAAAAATAAATTAATAAAAAAAGGAAGACTTGAAATCGGAATCAAAATAATTGATCAAAAAAATCAAAAGAAGTTGTTTTAATTATGTCGTATGCATACATCCTTGTAAACCTATCCGGTAGGTAGCCCTGAATTTGAAATAATCGTTTTTTTTTTGAATAGAACAGTTTTTTTTAAAAAAATCTTAAACAGTACCTACTCAAAATATTAAAACAATTATGGGCATGCTTGTTTAGTTTTGTGCGGTTCACATCAAAATTGTATTAACAACGTTCGGCAGTAACAAAAAAGAATCAACGAACGGCAAAAGTAAAATTTGGACGCTATTATTTTGGGTTATATATTTTTTATTTATTTGATGTGAATTGCGACCAAAAATAATAAACAATTTATCAAAAACATAAGTACACTTTTAACACCAAAATTAGTCGAAATAAATTTGAATCTGATACGCGTATCGCTTACTATTAAACAATAAATGAACTTCTCGTATCTATTGTTAACGATTGTTCTGGATGTTTATCAAAACAACTAAACTAATTATGTTAAAATATACGCGATTGACGTACGCATTCCCTGTATTGTTTTTTTAATTTTTGTTGGAAACATCACAGCTTAACGTTTAACACATATTAAAAATAGTATACATTGGCCGTTGGATTATATGACCTATAATTATTAGTTATAACTATAAAATAATATAGGAAAAAAAAAACTTTGCTACGCTCAGAATATAAAAAGTGCGAATCGTATGTCAGGTGGTAATTCGGTTATAGCTTTGAGCGAGTTTTGTAGTATGATTGCGTTGTTGAAAAACTGATCGCTGAAACATTTTGCTTCGAACACCCTTGTGTTTCAATTTAAATGCTACGTAATATTTTATATTTCAAGTCGGTTCAAGTAAAAATAAATAAACAATATAACGTTCAAACAACATATTGCAGAAGAAATCGTAAACTCTTCGTAATTTTCATGATCGTTTTAATACTTTTGTAAAATTTAAATGTAATACCAATTTCAGATAGCCGAAGCTCTCGACTTCTTATCGCCTCAAGTTCATCACCACAATGTTTGTCCGAGCAGTATACTGGTAACGAAAACCGGCACATGGAAACTCAGTGGTCTGGAATTTATTGGTACGTATGTACATGCACGTAAAAAAAAAAAAAAGGATTGTAATTGGTTATTGATTGATAAACTCTAAACAGTACGTCAGTTAAAATTATATTAATTTTCTATACGTACCCGTTAATTATAGTAATAATAATAACTGTAGAGGTAACATACAAAAAATATTTTTTTTGATGGAAAAAAATGTTTATTTATCGCTATCGAAGTAATCAGTGGGCGCGTTAGCTATAACTCTTTTACAATGATATCATACAGTCGAAATTCTATCCGAAATCAAAATATGCGATGAATACTATGAAAAAACAAAAAAGTATCATAGAAAATGATTTCACTCGATTTTCATTGTTTCTCTAACATAAATTTGAATAGTTTAAGGAGAAATAATTCGGATGAAAGGATTAGATTTAGTGTGGGTACAGCTACATTTTTACATTACGCGCATAGCGAAGGATGTAAATCATCTTAACGTTGATGTTTTTTTACAATTTTCAAGTAGGTAAGTAGTAAAATTGCCCCGATTTTTACAAAAAAGCACTCCAAAGAATTTTTTCAAATTATGTTTATTTATTTATTTTTTATTAGTTATAAAATACGGACCGGTATACCCAAAATTAATACAAATATACAAATTATAAGAACTAGGCACAGAAAAAGTATGCTAAAATATTTTACGTTATAATTATTTTACTATGACGAATTTCAAACAAAACAAACTTGAAAAATTGAGCAAGTTTCAAACAATTATTAAAAAGGCGGATTGGCGAAAAACATCAACCGTCTAATAGGATCATTCTGCACGTAAGTGAAGGAAGAATAATAGGAATGTATAAAAAGGAGCAATTGACCTCAATTGATTATTTCTTGAGTCACTCATATAATTGAAAAGTTAAAACGTTTTTAACCGTTCTTATTATCACTCGAAATTTTTACACACCATGCAAGACGAACTTGCAAATAATTTTTTTTAAGAATTTTAATCGGTTTTGACTTACATTTTTTTTAAAATTGTCAATATTTGCTGTCATTGACTCATAGAACAATTAATTTTTTATTTAAAGACTTGAAGTTTTAGTACAAATTTAACAACAGTTAATTTTTATGTTAAAAAATGGAGTCACGAGCCGAGAGATAGTGTAGGTATACCTATGTCACAACTGTTCGAGTGGATTAATGTCTTAGATGGTGTAGTATAAATTAAATTTAAACAAAAATTAAATTAAAAACATATTTGATTATCAGGTTCAAAATGTGTAATTTTTTCAAATATTTTAGTAAAGTATGTAAGATAAATGATAAAAAAAAAAAAAAATAGGAATTTTGTTACAAAATCGTTTGCAATCGTTAGTTGTACAGAATTTTACTCAAATTTTGTGTAGGATATTGACCATAAATAACTTTGAATTTGTGAAAATTTCAAAAACTAACTTTGTAACAATTTTATCTACAAATTCAACCGGAAATCGGTGTTATGAGTGTAAAAACGAGTGAATTTTCGTGAATGTTATAACCATTACACGTCATTATAAAACCTATACAATTTTCTTTGCTCGACTCAGAATTTAAAATTTAATAGTTGGTTAGCACAATTTTGTTTTATTAGTTTATTTTTTTTTTTTGCAAAGGATTGGTCTCTCTTCAAAAAAAAATTGTTCAAGTCATATGCGTTACAAGATTAGGTTATCATAAGTACTAAAACAGTGACCCACCCAAAACTGTGATCCACTCATGCTCAATACAAATATTTATAGTAATCAAAAAGATTATAGAATTTGACACGTGTGTTGGTGGTTAATGTATTTCAAGTAATTTATTAAATATTGTGTGTGTATTGCGCGTTGGACTTGGGAATTGCCAATTATTCGTACAAATGTTATCCTTATTAATCACACAATATTTGCGTTTAATATAATGACAAATTGGCAATAATCGGATATAATACCATTGTTTTAGCAATTTATAATCACTGTGTGCAGTTCGCTGGTAATCTACAGCACAGTGAAAACACTCGTTGTATTTTTTTTTTCTTTTTTTGTGTTGTTACCAAGGCTGGGTGGGTTAAAAATGTTTTTAAATTATTCAAGTTGATCGGAAAAAAACATAATTTTTTTAAATTTATTTAATGTAACTATTAAAAGTTAACTATCAAAAAAAAATTTAACTTATCTCAAAATAAAGATAACGGTTCATATTTTTAATTCACACGGTTTTGTACCTAGTATCCATATTTCCTCCGCTCCAAAATTTTTTTTTCGTTTTCTCTTTTAAAATTTTCTTCTCACTAATACTTTTCTTTTGAAAACGAGTTTTAAAAAAAAAAAATGTAATTGTTACTGATTAACCTAAAGTAAACACGTCGAATTAAAAAAAAAAAACATTAACTTATTAAATTAAGAAAAAATTATGTTACTCGACTTAACTTAAATCGAAAATTGGTGATATCTTTGATGTGTTTTTGGGAAAAAATTCGTTATTTAATATTTGTGTTATGTAAAACAATATTCGCTATCTGAATTTGTCTTTTATTTTTCAAAAATAATTCCGAAAATCGGTATTGAAAAACGGTGTTATTTTGATCATAACAATTAAATATTACGCTCTGATCGATACTAATATTGTTATGACTCTCATTTTGACTCGTCATTCAATTTTACGTTCTCTACACGCGACTTTTGGAACTTTCGGACCTTTTTTATTATGTTTTAAATTTAACGTCGTATACTTGACGAACGAGCTCGGTCAGTTTTTTCGAAGACAGTCATTGCTTTCAGATATTATTAAACAAAACACGTTTGAACCGCAACTTCCAAATTGCAGTGATCCACCCAAAGCGTAGTCGCTACTCTGCCAAACTGCCCAAGTGACCTATTTATTTAATTTTTTTCTTTAAAAAAATTGTACCATCATAATTGCTATTATAATCATATTAATCGTATACCTAAGCGGTGTTGTGTGAACTGTACCGCCGCACAAAACCGCATACTGTAGTCGCTCGCCGATCAACAACGCTATAAATCACGTTCTCTGTGCGTACGGATATTACATCCACAGACTCCGGGGGTGCATGTAATTAAAAATTCGTTTCAAACCCTTTTCTGTACCCGTTAAACAGCAGCTGCGGTTAAACGATTACAAACGCCGCTCGCATAAAATTACGCAATACTAAAACACGAATAATTTTGAAACTCGCCGCCAACTCACGGTTTTCAGCCCGGATTAAAAACGTCTTTACGATTATTATAAAAACAGTTTCGTTATTTTTTTTCTCCTATCGATACGTGCGTAATCTTGGCATTTCTACGTCGAGTTGTTTAATAAATATAACTGCGTCGTACAGCTCGAAAATCATTGTTCGATGTTTATTTCTCCTCTATTTCGTGAAATATCACGTGTGACAACACACCGTACACGGTGTATAGGTGAATTGTATTTTTTATAATATCGTAACGGTAAGCACCAACACAGAAAAGTTCGTACACAAATGTCATTATATTTTGTCTTTGATTCGCGCGTAAATGAACAAAACCGGAAAAGAAATTTTTAACGCTCTAAATTTACTCTAAAGACCATAGTGTACACAAAACTGATCGTTATGTATACTTAACTGTGACAACACTCTAATTTCTGCGTATCGAGTCCATATTCGTAGATTCAAAAGTAACCATATGTCTGTTTGGCCGGCTGAATCGAATCAATTTTTAGTGTAATTTAATATGGAAATCTCTGGATATCGGATACTTAACTTAAAAAAAAAAGTGAACCTCGAGCAAGGCGAATATAAAATTTGTCGGAAAACCCTAACATATACATAGGCATAGGGAGTTGTCAGTAATTCGCCGTGTTGTGCAAAGATGATTTTTAAGCTTTCTAGATAAAATAATAACCGAAAATATACAAAACTCGTACCCTGAGAATTTTATTTTGTTCTTCAAAACAAATTATTTTGACTATTTATGCTATAAATAAGTCTCTTTATTATAGTTGTTAGTACAGTGTTTTTGAGTTTTGTAAATATAATCTAAACGATAAATTAACCGTTAATTTTGCTAGATTTTTGTACAGATGAGCATTTAAAATAGTTTGCCCTTGACGTGATTTTTTTCTCGGTGTTAAAAATCCGATTTCATACCGGGCATAGGTATATTATAATATGTAACTATGCCTGCATATCAGCATAACCCTCGTAATCGTTTTGAAATTATTTGTGTTCTGAGAACAACGGACACAAAATTGTCATTCGGGAAAACAAAATATCCGTATAAACTTTTTTTTTTTTTAGATAAGATAAAAATATTAAACCAATAATTTTTATCCATATAAGATAGTAAAAAGAATTTTTTTTTTTTTGTCTAGATAATGCCCAAAACTGGTGCAGGTTAAACAGTAGAAATGATTGAAAAACAAAGAGATTCTAATCGAATACACGGACGGTTCGGGGTCACTGATTTTAACATCGACAGGGTTTAAGTCCGACTTTTTCAAAGTTTAAGGTTTTGTGATTATTTATTGATGATAGTGACTTGTTATGACGGACTCGTATACATATTAAATAGATAATCGTTCGCGTGTGAAAAATCCACACCCACAAAAAAAAAAACAAAAAATTCAATTCATACCATTACTACAGTAACGTATCGCAATAATATTCCCTTATCGTCGAGGTCGGGCATTAATTCGTTAAAAGTTAAAATTAAGTTAATTTTGATTAAATTAACTAACTCGTTAACTTATTTTTATTTGGTTAATTTTTACCTTAATAATTTAGGTATTTTTCAATCTAACGTGTCATTTTTAAGTTGATCTTTAGTATAGAATTTTTTTTTTTTTTTACTGTTTTGTATGAAAAAAGTATCTGTAAGAAGGAAATTTCAAAAGAAAATAAGAAAAAAAAATATTTGAAGCGGAAGAAATGTCATACTGGGTAAAAAACCATTGGAATTAAAAGTATACGAACTGTGTTTTCTTTAATTTAAGTCAAGCTAATTTAAAGTTAAAATTTAATTTAGTAAATTTAAAAAATGAAAACAATTAACTTAACTTACCATTTTGTTTTTTCAATCAACCATAAAGTTGTTAACTCGCCCAACCTTGATGATTATTACATCGTGGATGTAGTGAATATTAATGGCGTATCCAGGAGGTTTCACTCTCGAAATCTCAGACGAATTTTGTACTTAAAAACTCTAGTATTTTTCGGTACATCACGGCCAAAAACAATGTATTTTAGTATACCTGCCATTAATTTCACATAGCAACGTATCTGAGAATATTGTTCGTAGACTTGTAAAAACTTTTCAAGAGAATTTTACGTCGTCGCTGCCAACCGTTTATTTACAATTTTTTTTTTTTTTTTTTGAGTAATGCTTAATTTTAAGGACTAATTCTCATTTTTCTTACTGTAATCTATAGAGTGGTCCTCTAAAAAAAATTTCAATCTCGGACACGCCACTTGGAAACACCAGTGTGGATGCGGTAGTCGAAATATTTTCGAGGATTCGACCGTTGTTTTGACAATCGCAAACACCGTCGACCATTCGTTATACGAGATACGACATTAAGTCATCAACAGAGAATTATTATTATTATTACTACGCTCAGCAAGGGCTTAACTCGTATTTACCTGCAGCGTACGTAGGTTTTTCATATTATTCCGTTCGATTGTTGTTTCGCGCTAACCGTTCGGAAAACAAACGGTATGGTGACACGAACAGCCAACACGTCGTACATAATATACTATATTATTTTCTCTAATCGTCGCTATTGTTGTACCTACTAGATTCTACTTCATTTTACTGCGGCCTATTATTACAAACCGGCGTATACGGGTGAACTCGGATTGTATTAATTACGACGACGTGCACAATGTACGTGTACAATAATTGTATTGTTTTATTTCAATTTCATTATTGTGTTTGAAACTGAACAAAGCGCGCGCAGTTACAGCGGTTTCGCGAGAACAATATTTTTCCGGGCGGTCAGCGTATTTTTTTGTCGCGCGCACAAAAGTGCGGCGGAATTGGTGTCCCTTCAAAAGTCAAAACGATTCATTCGCTCCCGACCGGCCGCCGAACACTTGCCGTTAAACGCAGCTGTTATAATTTTATCCAGGGACAGGATTCACAATGAAAAAAAAAAAAATGTTTCTCCAAAAAAATCGTACGGATCTTTATTGATTTTTGACCAATTTATCGATACAATACTTAATAAGAACATTTTCATTTTTAACACGTCGTCTAAAGATTTTCACTCCCGACGTTCGAAACATTGTTTTTTCGCGAATAGTCTCAAACGATTCGGAATCGATTTTGTGTATAATATAAGTACAATTTTGTTCGATAACTTTCTTTATTTTTTTTTTTGTATAATGCGAGTATGATTTCGTAACTTTTATGCAGATTTTTTAATTTTATAGTAAATACACGTATGTTCACGTCATGCGAAATTTTTTTTTTTCCTAAAAATATGGCTTTCTCACTCGTTGTTTAGATTTGTCTTACGATGAAAATTTACTTCATTACTTCTCAGCTAATTAATAGAAAATTAAAATCATTGACTAACTTTGGCCCAAAGTAGGTTGAAGGACAAATCTATATGGATCTACTTGGAGTTGGGTTCAAGTTACTCCGTTTCCGCGTGTAACTTTTTATTTTGAATGCATTTTTTATGGTTAAAAAATTAAAAATTAGATGTTGCAAGAGACTAGTCTAAGCCCACGCATATATATATATTTATAAAAATTGATTTATTTTAATTTTTTTACGTGCAACCTAGTTATAAATTTTACCCTAAAATTGAAAAAAAGCACAATTTTGTCATTCCGCGGTTTACTCCTGGAAAAAAATGAAACAATAAAAAAACTAGTTGATTGATTTTATTTGTTTAACACCAGTGTTCGATGGCGAATGTTTTTTTTTTTCAATCATGTATACCTACGTAGAGATTATCGTACTGAAACATTTTTCCCATCATAAAAATAAGTCACCTGTTCATATAATTCCTACGTTTTTTTTTTTTGGTAGATAAATATCATGACATTTATGATTGCAAACCTTATCGTTTCACTCGCGTACTGTGCTGTGTCTAATTCAAATTATATCAACTACAATATAATATTCTGTATAATATTTTAGAATTTTGGATGGTTGTAAAAACAAATAACAGTACTTACGTTCGTGATTTACCAACGGATAAAAATGATAAAATCAAAATTCTTCAACAATAATAAAGAAGTGTAACGGTTTGTTTTTTTTTTTTTTTTGGGAAATCATGGACGATCAGTAGGTAATTAATTTATAACGACATTTTATAACTACCTATGAAAAAATAGTTGCCCCGAAAAAAAGTAAATTACAAGTACTTAACTTTGAACGACTGTTTCTATATTCTAAAGATCCCCTATTCATACTAACATCGCAGTTATTATAAAGTTTTTGGTAATCAACAGTTTTTAATATTGAAATAAATAATATTATTTTGATTGTTGTACATTAATCATATGCAAAAATATTAATTATTGGATTATATTATTGTGTTCGTACTTTATGTTGAAACTTGAAACGTTTAGAAACAAAGTTAGTTTATATTTCGTATCAAAACTCGTGATTTATGGTCCTCGAAAATACGTCATATGCAACAGTCTGAGGATTAATTTATCAAGTCGGTGATTTAAATAAAGAGAAATATTGAAAAAAAAAAAAAACCATTTAATCATTTTTGGATGGCACTGTAATATTTCATTGGTTCGATCACACATACAGTTAAATGCTTTATATTTACTAGAAAAATAATAATATTCGCATTGACCTGGAAACTCTAAACTATACCGTACGGTTTTGACTTCTGAGTGATTATTATGTTATTTGATCTCAAACGACCACACCTTTTTGCAGAACACCTATCAAACATTTTTAGTTCAGCCCTCACGAGATGCTTTTTATTCATACATTTGTGTTACAATATTTTAATTTTATTTACCACGGATCTTTATAACTCGATTTTACTGTTGAGAACCATTAAATTGTTGTTTTTTTTTTTTTTTTATATGCTTTTAGTCATTCATTCTGTTTTGTTTACTTTGCAATCTTTGAACGTTTTCAACAATTTATTCCGTTTTTTACGTATACTACTTCAAATATTCGTCCAATGTTTTTGAGCTTGTCATTCATATAATTTTACACTGCACCCGTGCTCAAATGACCCAATTTTTACAAATATTGATTTTTGTGTTTTTTATTACAATGACGCAAAAAAAAAAAAAATAAAATAAAAAAAAAAACGATTTGAACAAAAATAAAAATCACGGATCACCGTGATTGATTATATACGAGACAAAATCAATTTGCCCGTCGTTTGCACGTATAGAAAAGTCATTAGGGGTTTTTTTTTTAGTATAAATAATAAGCCGAATAATTATTAAATTAAATCGATTACCCACCCCGAGCCGCATTTCACCGCGTTCTGCGTACTGAAAAATTCGTTTGTATGACATTTAAAATGGATTCGCGTTTAAACAGGAGTGGCTGGAAATTCCGCTATTGGAACCCAATTATTATTGATTTATATATGTTCCTTCGATATCAAACGATTGTTTTTTTTAATCTCTTCACACAAAAACATATAATACATTATATGAGAGTGAAAAGAGTTTAATTCTTTTAATTTTACAGGAATTAACAGTTATACATAGGTACTAAACTAATTCTAAGGTATGTGGAAAGAGCAAATGATATTTTGTTATACGTTCAGACTAGCTGCTGACCACCGTATAAATGCTAAAAACCAAACAGAGAGTACAGATCTATTAATATTTTTGATTTTAGAGAAAGTAAATTTTGAAACATAATTTAAAATCAAGGTAACTTATTTTATTAGCTTTATATTAATTATTCGTGAACTCATATAGTACTTTGTATTAAACACTTAAGAATTAATATTGTTTAAGCATGCAGTTTGAAGTAAAAGACCATAAAAAATATTTAAACTGTACGCATTAAGTTAGACCTCTAGAAAATACATCTAAAACTGTATAATTCAATTTGACCTAAACTTAATAACTTTTTAAACTTTGCCGTTTTAATCGTTTACCATAGCGACAATAATTTATAATTAAACGAGTTATAATCCTGTAAATTACACAGTAAATAAATTATCGGAATGAAAAAATTTAAACTCTCTGTAAACCACGCGTAATTTATACCATAAAAACAATTTAATTAAAAATGATAAAAACCGAGTTGGTAAAATGACGTTTTAAGTCAAAATAACGGCAAAATCTGGTAGACCTACTATTAATTACTATTATATTCAAGAAAATTGTCTCACCGTGTTTGTCCCAGGAAATACGAGTGTCGATTTATCTTTTAAAAATATTTTCAAAATCTGTTTTTGAAAAATTATCACTATATTTTTATAAGTCATAATATTAATTTTAAATACATTTTAAAATTTTAAAATACAATTTTGGCAGTTCAATAATTTGTAAAATTAAAATAGCCATTCTATATGCATGGATTTTCTTAAAATGTTCGTATCCAAAACTCATATACGGACGAAATTCAATGAGTAATTAATTTTCAAAAATTTTGCAAAACTTTTGTTTAAATATCTATACGATTTTGTTGTGAAACTACGATTTATGTCGTACACCACAGTAAACCTATGACGTATTAATCACGGTCATCTTACAAACGTGGTAATTTCTAACCAAAAAATATAATCACACATCACATTAGTATAATTATACTTACAGATATAATCTTGTTGGTATATCGATTATAGGGTATGTGGTTAATAATAATGTGGTAGCTGTTATCATGAGGAAAATGTACTTTACAATTCACAACAAAACGTTTACACTAAAGATTCACGATGAATGCAGTCGCCTTCATAGAATCAAACCAATAACATATCATGTATTTTTTTTTTATTAAATTCTTTCATCTTTTGTAAGATTAGTCTCTCAATAGCTTGTTTGTTGTATAGCACGGTTAAAAGAATCAAAGTGTTCAAAACTCATTCGTTCAGCGAAATTATTTTGCAGTCTCGCGAGATAAATGCGGTACGCGTTTGAGACCACAAAAGCATCCGAAAACATCACCGTATGTTTCGTGTTTGTTCTATTTATGAAAATATTATGCCGGAAAAAATACTCCACCGTTTTTGTATTATAACGAATTTATTCACAAAGCCGTTACGGTACAATACAATATAATATAATATAGGTACATATACAGTTTAAAGTTTCGAAACAAAACAAATATACTTTATGCCCGGGATCGATCGAAAACTATGTTATACTTTACGGTGAATCCCAAAAAAGTTTTATTCGCCGTATCCATCCGATATCGGTTCAACGAAATCAGTCGAGTCGGTAGATTTAGAAATCAAACCGTACCGGTATTAGATTTTATTGTTAAACTTAAAAAAAAAAAAATCGATGGACAACAATAGCAAAGTTTATAAAACTAACACTCGAGTACGATATAAAAATCATTTTAACATTTTGTGTACAAGATCTCGGTTTGTGCAAGGCGCTGTTTTAAATGGCGTTTTTTATAATATCGTTTTGTACGAGTCGGTGTGCGAGGTAACGTTAACCCACTACCATATAAATTTTTGTAGTTTCAATGAATTATCGGCTAATACCTATTATATTCTTAAACAGCGTTGCCGTTCAATAATTATTTTGAAAAATTTAATTTAGCTGCAGTATCCGCGATACCGTTTGACGCCAAGGTCTTTTAATAAAATAATGTGCTCGATTCACTCTTTCTTAAAATACAGTGAAAACTTTGTTTCGGGAAACTAAATTGAAATATGTCGTGACCAGACGTGGAGTCGATGAACTGTAATCTAAATTTTCTACGAATCTTTGACAGAACTACGGTGCCACTGTTGACCGCATACAACTCAGCCGTGCGGAACAGTAATTGCATAAGATGGTTACGATAATCGTTGGGTTGATAAAAATGGATTTTTCAAAATTAAATTTATATTAAATGTGATAGCTGCGTGTTTAGTTTTTCGGACGATTAGTGAATTATTAGAAAATTCTACAATGTTCATAATCACTAAGGAAAGTTGAGCGCATTTTTTTAAAGTTAAAATCATTTTCTTTAGTGTGGTCGTGTGTTGAAACAACTACTGATTGTAGATATTTTAGTTATTGAAACCAATTAATTTAAATTATTTTTGTTAAAGTGCTTAAATTTTATACAACTTATTTTTTAAGAGAATTTTTTATATTTTTATTGTAATCATAACTTCAACAAAATATAACGTTTCTACTTTAATTTCAATAACCGTAGTGCAAACTTAATATTTCAGAGTTGGACTTAATAAACACTTGGCTAAACATTGCTTTATTCGAAAACCTTTTTTCAAATCACCCGACGAAGAAATTACAAATGCTCTTTAAAATGTTTAATCGTCAAGCGCAAACACGCGGAGATTGAATACGACCATGTTGACCTACATAAAATCATTAAAAAAAAACAAACAGTTTTTTCTTATGTCGGTGAAAAGTCCTCGAGTTGAACAAATATAAATGAATACATTTTATCATTATGAAAGACATTTGTAAGTATCTATAGAATTTTAAAACAGATTCAGAATCGATAGGTAATTTAATGTACGAAATTCGAATAATCTAGGTTTCTGAACAATATTGATCATCTGCAGAAAGGCGCACAAATGTACTCACAAATCCGGCTCTGTATTACCTATATGTATAATAATGC
>CM029359.1:13935175-13954166 GCA_017140985.1 Hormaphis cornu
TACGAGAGGTTGACGACCGCGAATAATCGATCGCGGAAAACCTCTCGCGATGAGTGAGACACTACTTACCAAAATACTCTTTACTCTTTACCGAAATACCCACGACGACCACGAATGATCGAGCATGGAATCACTCGGTGAGTATTAGGAAAGATCGCGAAGTGACGCTTGCCAACAGGATAGCCATCAATAGTTGTGGTACCTAGGTTTCACAGCTACCACGAATAATCGAGCACGGAACTTAATTTGTAAGTACCGCGTAACACGGCCGCTACTAAAATCAGCTTAGGTATTTCTAAACGTACTGAAATAAAAACTCAATGATCTGAACGAGTTATATTGTTTAATACGATATGCCAACACAGACATCAATCTGGGTTATAGAGCTTACAGAGCTGTCCCAAGAAGAGTGAAATATTAAATTATTATTGAAATCGTTATTAATAATTGACCGTCCAATGACACAGCGCTCAGTCACACGACGTCAGTTTGTGATGATTCAGCTGACCACAAGTTAGTCCGGCACCGGGTGTAATATTTTACTTATAATGTTTTTTATTTTAAACGTACTATATTGTATATTATCGGTGTATGTTACACTAGTTATAATATTTTTTTTTTTGTCGTTAACTTTAAGCTGAAGGCGAGTGAATTGAATTGACTATTATTACCCATCGCAAGTTTTTTATTTGTTTTCATTGACTCGCGCAACGTTGCTCGAAGACCCCGTGAACCACCCAGCTAGCAGCAGTTTGAGGGAAAAGGTTGCTTCAAATTCAAACGAATCGCCGTTATTAGAACGACTTGTGAGGATTACAATGTACGATACGCAGGTGAATAATTACTCGGCGGCGTGTCGGAATTTCGAAACGGCCGCAAATTACCGTCCGGACGTGACTGCGTGACTTTACACGCGATGTTAAGCCATCGTCACAAATCACGACACGGGGGATGTTCTCTCCTCTAATAATAATAACGATAATAGTGTCATTGTCGTCGACGATTTTCTGACTCTTTGTGCGAAACCGAAACTAATCCTGCCGAGCGTACGAGCTCGGGTTCGTTTACAATACCGCGTCCGTCGCAGAGGACGTTCCGAATGCCAATTCAGCGGCGGTCGAACAGCGGGATGATGTCCCCTCAATGAGAATTTCAGAAGATTTTTCAGATTTTTTGTGAAAAACGCGTGTTGATTTAACGTGGTTACGACGGGTACGGCTATATTTATTTATCAAGGGGAAAAGTTTTCTACACTCTGTGGTTTTTCGCGTTGGCACGCCGATAGACGGCGCTTCGGTCGATCAAACCGTTATAATATAGTGTTTAGAAAAACGTTCATCATGCGGTCGGTCGCGTCGTCGACTCTAGGGAATTTCAAACTGTATCCTGGCGTACCGAACAACTTTATGTGAAAATATCGTGAATTTATTTTAACTTTAATTTCAAATATTATAAGCGTATCGCTACAACATCGCGAAATCGGAAAAACGAAAACCCCGGAAGAGGCTTTACCAAACAAAAATTCAAAATTGGCCGATTTCATACTTTGAAAAGTGTGTTTCAGCATAGACAATTTTTTTTTTTTTCTTCAGTTTTAAACTTTAAATGTGTACAACTAATAAATCGAAAAAATATCTTCGAGATAAACCAGAAGAGTTCGTTATAATATGTTCATCACAATATAACTCCTGTACAAATAGTTTTTTTTTTCTCTTAATTTTTATGTTTTAATAAAATATTAAACGGGAAAAAGCGGCTCTTGCGTGATAACAACGGCCAATAGGTATATAGGTCTAGGGAGGTGTTGCGATTTTATTTTCAATTCTAAAATTTTAAAAGGCAAATCAATGCGTGGTTAGGATAATAAAGTCATTTTCGATTCCAGTGGTTACTTATAAACAAAACAAAAATCATTATTTTAAACAAACAGTTATGAGCCAACACGGAAAACCGTGTTAACCAATATTACAGTATTCAGTATTAAATTTGCATAGTTGAAGAAAAAACATTTTTTTTTTTAAATCTCATACATAAATATTTTTAAAAAACCGAGACCCGAAAGGTTCCCGACCCTTATGCACGTCGGCTCCAAGTTCCGACTGAAATTGAATCTGTTTAGATGCTGATGGTAGTCTCAAATTTATAACATCTTAATTTAAAACTTTTTTTTTTATATCTTTATAGTATGTAGCTCGGTGAAAATAGTCGTGTCTCGTGTGTATTAATTTTTAAATTTGAACGCATTTCTTACGTCGTGGCAGTCTTAGATAAAAAAAAAGGTGTTTTTAAATTTACAGGTACCGTTTCGTTCCGTCGTTATGCACACATTTTTATTTTACAAATTTTAATTTAAAATATGCGCCTTTTTTTTTTTAAGTATAATTCATATACGAAACAACAAGACTCGCCGGTTTCACCGATGCACGTATATATTGTTATAATATACATACTCTATATAGTAAGATACGTATGTTTATGTATATCTATCATTCTGAACATGTAAACTTCACAATGTACGGCTACTTTCAACAGAAGTTCTATAGAAACAAAAAATTTGTACCTATTTTGTTTCGTATTTATGTTATTAAATTCAATGATGTCCCGTTTAAATTAAAAATATAAAATAAATAAATGGCAGAAAAAACGCCGCGTCATAATAGAAGATGAGTATTTAACGTTTTTTTTTTTCAAGTTTTTGGGTATACGGTCAAGTTTAACTGTAGCACACCCATAGGCATCTAAATTACGCGTGCGATTTATCAATCACACGTTATTATAAACTATAGAGATAATAAAAAATAATATGACAATTTTTCACAATAACGTGCGAATTATTGTTGTTGTTGTTTCTACCTAGACACAAATGCAATACACAAATGGATTCTGAATACAGACGAGCAAAATTAGATTTCATCGCGAACCCGTGTTTATTCAAATAATTAACATTTTGAGACCAAATACGTCACGTTAAACCTATACTGCAGTACTATGTATGTACGTTTAATCCCCAAAGGTGTGGGTCGGTGAGTTTAATGCGTTTATATATTGAACGCTACGTTTTCCGCCCTTTGTTTACGACCACGCTGCAATAAAAATATATATTATTATTTGTAACAATCCGTAAACACCATACCGGTAGTTATAAATACGCCAGCAAGTGTGTCGCTCACCAAAACTGTTTATTACCGGATACGTCTTAATAAAAAGTTTTTATAGCAAACCGCAACTACAATATTGGGCTATTAATAATAGAGATGCGTATCGAAATATAATGAAAAATGAAAAAAAAAAACCGATAGTAACTATGCTCCGTTTCACGGGAGAATAATCGTTTTTTGTGCGTTTTCACAATTTCGGTGACTACTTGACCTAAACGTTAGACACGCAACGTTCACCCGCAAGGCTCAATACTTTTACGAAGCGTTACGAACCGATTGTTCCATTCGAGTTTTTTTTTCTTCAAATTCTAGTTTGGTACGAATATTTTAGTTCGGTGGACTGATTATATTCTCTCGTGGAACGGAGTATAGCTAGAGCGCGCAAATATTTTTCGTCAAAACGTCGACTGTTTTCGCGCGACAGAAACACGCGTCACAGCTCAGGGATTAATGGTGTTTAGTATATCGAAAACAAGTGCGTCTGGCACAGAAGTGTCAAGTCCTAGTTTCAAAATTCTGATTATTAGCGCAGGAATACTAATAAAATATTCATTCAAATAGTGCCAAACACTCGTAATTTTTAAACCGTTGAAATTAAATCGAAAATTTGCGACGTAAAAAACGTTTGAAAAAAAAAATTACAATCCGTTTAGTTGACAAGGCGTGTGAGAGTTTCCCCTGCATTAAACGCGTTTTTCATCATCAGACAAGCATCGATATCGTAATTACTTGAGCGTGCGCATTCGTACTTTAAATTCATCGGCTATATCGACGGCTTCATGGCTTCAAAACCTCGTAAGTAAAAATTGGCGAATTTTTCTTTTTACATTGTGTGTGTTGGATGAACTGTAGGTCTTTACACATCTTGATATCGTTTTTTTCATGATTTTTACCTTTTACAATATTTTTAAAAACACACAGTGCATCCAAAACTATGAAAAAAAAAAAATTTGCCAAATTTTACTTACGAGGTTTTGCCATGAGGCCATCGATATTATATAAATACATATTATTTATGGCCGTTTAAAATTGTATTTTCTCCCGTTGTGCGGCGTTTAACTGTTCAATAATGTACTGCATTATATTACTCTAACGAATAAATAATCGGTTTTTAATTCGCAGTTCAAACCGAGGCCAGAGAACGGATTACCTGTACACCGTGGACTTCGAGGCTACCAAAAATGGCACAACCCGATTTGGATTATATAGGTAAGGATAGAGTATACATTTTTTGTGTCCCGAGTATATTTACGGATTTAAATTGGCGCAGTGATGCGATTTACTTAGGATACAGTGTAATATGTTCAGTGTTGAAAAGAATACTATTTAAAATAATATTTGAGTCTTCTTCTTCTTCTTTGCCTTTCTCCCAACTATTTGAGGTCGGCCACCTTGGTCCTATTCCTCCAATCATAACAATCATTCACATTTCCTACACACACACACACACACACATCAACAACCCTTATATCTTTTTCAATTGTTTTCATTGATATCATCTTTGGTCTTCCTCTACCTTTTTTTCCTTCAACGTTCATTTTCATAACTGCTCTTACTTCTTCAGTTTCTTTTCTCATCATCACATGTCCAAACCATCTCAGCCTATTTCAATATATTTTGCGCTATTAATGCAACACCAATACTACCTCTTACGTAATATCAGTTTCTTATTCTATCTTCTCTTGTTACTCATCCATCTAAGCATTCTCATTTCCTCTACACTAATACTTTGTTCTAGTTTCCTGTCGACCGCCCAACACTCCGAACCATACAATATGGTTGTTCTCACCACACTCCTGTAAATACTCAAATACTTATTTTTAATAGATAATAGTATTTGAAGTTCTTCTAAATTACTTTATCTTTGAAGTATTATTGAAATACTATAAGAAAGTAATAGAAATACTCTCTAAGAAAAAAAAAAATTTCCATTAATAAAATTAAAAATGACCCACACGTACGATGATTGTTGTTCCGCATAACAGTTTTTAGAATAATTCTGAAGATCATTCTTTTCGCATGAACAGATCAATCATTACGTTTAAAATAAAAACCGTTTAAGTTCCAATTATTTGCATGTGATAACCGGAGAAAACAAAAATCTCCACCCCCTTAAACTATTCAAGTAAAATATTTCTTTTGATAACGAAAATATTAAAAAAATTGTTTGTTAACACTTAACACTATTCCATTGAGAAGTTGTGTTGAAGAACGAAAAATCTGATTAAAAATATTTATAAAATAAAAGTATTCAATACCAACAAAAGTATTTGAATACTTGTTCTCAAATACTTTACAAGACTGAATATGTTTTACATGATTTTGCGCGCATAATAATGTCCATAATTGTTTTATGAATGCTTGATCTAACGAGAAATGTATAGTTCTTAAAAATCTTTAGGCACGGTATTTTTTTTTTTAGAAGATTTTACCTTCTACAATGATTAAAAATGCACATTGGGTTTTTTTATATACATTCTCCTCCGTTGGGTTGAATCCTTTTTAATCGCATAAACCACGAGCCCTCGATAAATATTTAAATTCACGTTTGAATATTATCATAAATACAAACAAGTATAATGTGTTTAGGGGTACACATTCAATACAAAAAAAAAAAAACACTAACAATGCACCGTCGAAACCGTTTTTTAATATTTAATAATAAGTATAGAATACCTTAACATAAGCACACGGTTTTTGTGGGTCCTAGTTTATAATGTTTGACAATACCGTTTTAATATGCAACCCATTGAATATTTCATATTTTCCCGTTAAATTGTGAATCATAATAGTTTTCAATTTGTAATAAATAAATTTCAATTGAACAAGTTTTCTAGAGAATATGTTAAAAATATAATCGTAATCTAGAGGATTTCAGCCTGTTATCAAGTTGAACTTAGAAAAAATAATATTTAAGAAAACTAAACATACACCTACTTAGGTAAATTTTACCATGAAAAAAATATAGATGTTGCATATCATAATATGTTATTACATTTTAATCATTTTAATTTTGGTAAAAATATCATTTTTATGAATTTAAACGATGTTTTACAGCACTCTGAAAAAGAGTTCTCTACATCAACGGATATGATATAGTTTTTAGCAAAATTGCAATCATAAAGCATTGTTGAAGGTTAAATTTGACTATAACCCGTGTAATCTGATTTCACATTATTTGTTTTCGGGGTTTTTTTTCCAACGTAATTCTACTTAACGATCTCTAATTTCGCAAAAAGTATACTTGTTACCAACAATCCATTTTTTTTTTATACGGAAAATCCTGAAATTTATATTTTTTTTAGAAGAATTCGAACATTTAGTTAATCTTAGAGATATTCGTATAGAATCGGTAAAATAAATACCTACTTTAGACATTATTTTCGTGTTTGATTTCAGCTCCCGAAGTCCAGTTATCTTCCTACTGTAGTTCTCATAGTGACATGTTTTCATTGGGAATGGTTATATTTGCAATATTCAACAATGGCCGACCACTAATACAAGCAAACCATAGCAGTTCGACGTACATGAAGCAGTTAGACGTGGTAAGTAGTGCAGTTACAAACAGTGAACAACTTTTCCTTATTACCTACAACTCGTTAAGTTAAATTAATTGAAAAACAATAAATTAAGTAAAGTAAAAATTTAATTTTATAATTGTTTAAAATTGATTAAAAGTTAACAAAAAAATTAACCTTATTTAAAATACAAATAACAATTCTTTAAAATAATTTTTTTTGTTTCCTCTTTTGAAATTTTCTTCTAAATAACCCTTTTTTTTTTTAAATCTTTAAAAAAAAATGTTTAATTATTACAGATTAATTTAAACTTAACACGTTAAATTAAAATCCAATTAACTTATTAAGTTAAAAGTTAACAAAAAATATAAGGTTACAATTAACCTGATTAAAATTGACTTAACTTTTTAACATTCATCGAGTTAAAGGTTCGGTTATTATGGTAAAGTGATAACCAACCATTCTTTCAAATTTATTAACTTTAATTGGTTGCTATCTGATCATTAACCTACACAATATGTTAAAGATATATTAAAGATATACTAAAGCGTGCACATATTGTTACGTTTATTAAATTATATTCATAATTAGTTTTGAACTTGTATTTAGTTTGATAATAACTACATGTTTTAAAGTGATTAGAAAGAATACTATGAGAAACGGAATTATCTTCCTTGTGTTTTGTTTAAAATCGTTTGTTTGCAAAAACTTTAAAATACTACAACAGGTATGTTTTCACGGAAAATATATATTTCATATCATTCAAAAGCATCTCATATACTGGATACCATTTCAGTATAAAAAAATCAAAATTCAAGTAAATTCTCTTACTCACAAATCAAATCAACAAAGCCTTTGAAAGTTCTAAATAAGAGTTATGGATACTCCCAATGCTTTTATATATGTCCAGATTCTAAATGATTTCTTTTCAAATCATCAATTTTAAACCCATTACAATTCATCAATCAACGTTGAAATAAAATAAAATTATTTTTTAGGAGTTTCTCATAAATTACGGGTACACACTCAAAAATTGTAATATATAATGTTTGAGACATTTTTATAAATTCCCTGAATTAGGTAAAGAGTTTTATGCTAGAGGCTTCTACAAAGGAACTGTTCTCATTAAGTTAACCATTAATGGTCACTGGAAATATTTTATTCATTAATAAAAATGTTTTTAAAGATATTTTAACATTACTTGATAGATGTTTTGAAATAAAATATGAGTAATTGTTAAATATTTTCGAGTGATAGAATATTTTTAATTCACTGCACAAATCGCCTAACAAATAAGAATTTCAGATCTTTTCCCATATATCTTCAAGAGTACGTGCAATAAATTGAATACGGCCATGAAAAAATATTGTACCGATGATTAACCTATCTATTTTGTGAGTATCGTTTTATTTGAAACCGCATTGAAACGAACAATGGACATCTTGAAATTTGGTTTTCGAAACGTTTCCCCTTGAAAGAACACAAGCACTTGTATTATTTGTTTCATTTCGTCATCAGACCATCTTCGACTTTACTTCCACTCAAGTACCTTCTTTTTTTTTATTCCTTCAAAGATAAAGTATCTATGATATTATAATAGTGTAGTACGTTTTACAACCAGTGTAAAACAATATTTTTTAAACAATCATTGCTTTACATTTTACAATCTACATAGATCGGGAAATCGATATCATCGGGTTGTTACTCTTGAATGTGCGATTCTGTGATTACAATGCTTTAATGAATATTGTCGTAGGTAGTTTATAATTATTTTATCATGGCCATTAATTTGCTTTATCGCCTAAATGAAAACCATATAAATTCACTAGTTTTGTCTTTCACGTTAATCGAGATTAACAAAGAAATTAATTAAACAATTTTCAAGACTTTTTTAACTTACTCGAATTTGCAGATATAGTTATTTCAGAAACTGGAGAGTGAGCAAAACTTGAACAACAAAATGTCATATATAAAGAGAAACTTTAAAAATAATTGTTGTAAAACGTATTATCATAATTCATAGTTATAAAAACCATTTTTTTTTTTTTTTATTATCAAAATTAACGTTATGAAAATTAATGTTTTTTAATAAAATTTGAGGAAAAATCGCTTATAAAAAAGGTGTGATATATTATAAAATGACGTTTACTACAGGCTACAGGTCTATTGCGTATTTTTAATTTATTTACAATAATTTATGCAATATTGTGAACGCAAATGTAGCTTTTACACGTTTTTTCCTTCGTTTTGAACGTAGATTATCTTCGAAATACAAAAATTTTTTTCGTTAAAATTTTAATCGTTTTTAAATAATATAGAAAAAAAATTTCAACAAGTTATTAATCGTTAATAAATATCTTTTTGTTCATCGCGATTAGAAATATAATATTTCATTGATATAAATCTGTTTCGCACAATGTTCAAAAATAATAGTTTGCAAAAAAAAAAAATGTTTGATATAATACGCGTTCGATGATAAATACGAAAGTACTTGAAAAACGAGGAACAATGAATGATAATAATACATTTATTTCTAATTGAAACTTATGATTAAAACTTGATGAACAGCAAAATTACAAATGAATTAGTAAAACATTTTTTTTTTTTTTTAAATAACAAAATAATATTTTCAATTTAGAGTGTATACATATAATAGTCTTACTACGTTAAGTTACTATTTTTTGAAAGTGTGAAAAAATTACTACCTACTCAGTAGATTGGTTGACTAAACACAGATTTTGTGTTCATTGTCTATAGTTAATGAAATTCACAATTATTGATTATAGAAATAACGCGTGTGTACATATGATATAAATACTTAATTTCATATTGTATGTTTCGATTGTCTTCAAATATATATACCTAATGTGTTTACCGTACCTGTTGTGATTGTCATTTTTCAGTTAGAAAATCAAATTCACAATGTTTTACCGAAGCTTCCAGCACAGCTGCAAGAGATGGCAACGAAAATGCTTAGCAAAGACGTGGACGCAAGACCATTTGTCAAAAATTTATTGCATACGCCTTATTTCTGGTAAAATTGTATTTTATTTCATATAGCTCAGTACTTTCCAATAGTTGATGAATAAAACTTCTATTTTTCTAACGTTCTTGCCGTTGATTACCTACAGTATTTATGTGTGTGTATATTTTAAATTATAATTTTTAACAAAAGTCGTAAAAATCGATTTCAAAAATGTAACAAAACATTTTCCAGAAATAATAAACTTTGGCAATATTTTATTTACAGTGATCGTTTTGTGGAAACCATACAGACGCTAGATATCATAAACATGAAAGATCTTACGCAGAAATGTCAGTTTTACAAGATCACGCTAAAAGAATCGTTGCCATTTATTCCAAAGGTATTTATTTTTATAATTTAACATGAACATTTTTACTAGTTATTCAATGTGAATTGTTTGACAAAACTATTAGCCCTTATGATTCTAATTTTCTCACGTCACTGCCATTAAAGTAATTCTTATTCAATGTGTTTAAAAAGTTGACAAAAACGTATAATATAGTATTGCAGGTAGTTGTACAAGTTTTTGTTGCAAAAAAAAATTAATCAACAAAGATTTATATTACCTTGCTCACACACTACAAACACACGCGTGCTGAATAAAAGTTTTTTTAATAATCATAGTTTATGGTTATTTCAAATATTTGATTCAGTTTGTCAAGACTCTTTTTTTTTTTTTTTTAATCTGTGGAAATTTGTTTTATTTTATTTTGGGTTATAACTAAAAAAAAACTACCAAAGTTTCAAAAAAGTGATCAGTTACAAAACCATATCCGTTACCTTAAAACAAAGTCATCTTGAGACAACATCATTTTTAAATACTAAACGTAGCAAAGAAAGAAACTGTTGATTTAAAATAATATTATTTTTCCGTTGTTACTATTTTTGATAGGTGAATTGTCTTAATTTTTTTATAGTTTATATAGTAATCTAAAAGGATATTAAGTCGAATTTTTTTCTTTTTTTGAAATTATGATATACGAAAAAGAACAATTCAAAATTTCTAAAAGTGGTGTAAATCGTTTGAAATTAGAATGTAACCGTTATAAATCGTTTAACTCTTTTATGTTTAAATTTATAATACGATTTTAGTTATTTTGAGGACAGAACTTTGAATTTTTCTAATATTTTGTTCGTTGAAAAAATTACTAACCTCGGCCAGAATCGAAATTGTCTGAAACAATGACTATTACCAATACTAATATATTTATAAACTGTACACCAAAAATTACCTCTTTTAAACAGACGGACACTTAGAAAAAAATTTAATTCGTTTGCAGAACATTTTTACTTACGGCCGCCTTTTTAATTCGGTACCAAAATAATCCGAAACAACTATTTATACTTAACGGTGAATAAAATGTATTGTATTTTACTTAAAAGGTTAGTTCGAGTAATTATTTTTATTGTTATTTCTAAAACAGAATATTAGTACTGAATTTGTTTGAAGAAAGATTTAATACCAGAAGAATACTGCAAAAAAAAAAAAAAAATATAAATAATTAATCTTTTATTAAATTCAAAATTGTTTGCATACCTATGGTTTTTAAAAATATAATCAATATACCTCAATAGCAATGATGAATAATAATAATAATATGTAAACGAGAAAATATTCAAATAAAATTGTCTATAAAAGGTTCTCACTAGTCTTGTGAATGGAATAAAATATTTTATTAAAATGTAGGCTGTATAAATTAGATTACGTCTAATATTTTACAAAAATGTTGGTATATATATATTGGCTATATTTTTGTTCAAAACTCTTTTAGAATATGACTATAACGATAGAAACGCATTTTTCGATAATAGTATTTTTTTTTTTTTCTGTTATTGTATGCAAGTTTGGTTAGTATACTCTAATAATTGGTTATCCATAATTAGATGATTAAACGCAGACGATATATATTATTTGAATTCCTTTTTGATATTTCGCTTATTTTTGTGTAATCTGTAATAACAGTTTTACTCCACAAGAGTTTCATGAGATATTCACGTATTTTTAGAAAACGTCAATTGCCTTCTTTGTAAAAATCTCAATAGATTTATTAAAAATTATTGCGTAAAATAAAGAGCTTTAAAAGTTTGTTTTTTTGGCATTTGTCGTTTCAAAAATCTTAAATTTTCAGTTTTAATACTCAAAACTGCAAACTCAATCACAAGTTCTTTTAAACACGGCTAAAATATTCAATTATTGATTCACACAATACATATTTTTAGACAAAAATTAAAACGGTAAATTCCGTTTTTTTAGTTCTTGTCTATTCACCACTCCTCCGATATCTAATAATTACAATTTTCTTCGACATCAAACAAACGGCAATAGTATATGTAATACGTGATTAAATTTTATTGTATTTTGACCATATTTGAGTAATATAATTAATATAGAACGTTGTATGAAGTAATTTTAAACAGTTAATGCCGAATTTGGCGAAAATAATATTTAACCTGTCATCCGTCGTGATTTTATTATGACAGTTTAATTATCATTCAAGTACGTATGTAACAAAATTGTGTATATTCAAAGCTAAATTAAAATACCCGCCATAACCGTACATCATTGAATATCAAAAAAGGGCTTTTGTCTCTCAGATGTGTACTCAAAATATACCTATCACATGAGTTTCATCAGTAGGTACATCAGAACGAACGATTCCAGATAAACAGCAAATAATCACAAAATCACAAAAACAAATATGGACGAACTCTTCTTCCACATTTTCTTCTATTTAAATTCTAAACTACCACACAAAGTTGTTGAAAATTCATAAAAATAGCAATGAAAATGTATGTCTTGAGTGTTAAATGAAGGGTACAAATATGTAATAATAGCTGTTAATAATTAACATCGTTTATCATCGTTTATAAACATTTTTGTCTCACTCAAAAGTAGCTGAGATGAAAACAATAATTTATAACACGCATAGACGCGCGTTTCTGTCGTCTACAGCATGCGGACCAAACATATTAAAAACACGTGGAATTTTGCATTATTGGAACAACATATTACAAATATCAATTAAAAATATTCATTTAGTTGTGGTACCTTTTAAATCGTCAATTATTTATAAACGCGGAGATGGAACGGATTCCTCGAAAAATTTTTTTGATCTATCTGATTATTTTTGAAAACGATCGATAATCATCGCAGTTGACACAATAAAATCGTACACGAAAATCGTACTTATTTCTTACGAGACTGTTTATAAACAGCTTTTTTGAATTAATCATATTAAAATATACTGTATGGTAAACTTTGATAGTTTTTTTTTCTACAAACTGAAAACACAAGTTTTTTGACAGAAAATCTGGTATCAGAGAGTGTGGCCGTTTTTACAACACGAAATGATGAAAACGGACGTCTCGGCTGCTGTCCTTCATCCGGTTATATTTCTGATCCAGGAGTCCAGTCTCGAAGACTACGAATCGCTAATGTTGCCTGCTATGAGGTATCGTCATAATGATACTGAAATGATTTCTGTTACGTTAATAATAAAAAAATCAAAATTAACCGTTTTAGTAAAATATTCAACGGGCCGAAACACGTTCCTGTGCAAGTCATACTGTTAGAAAACTTGCATGTGATCTTAGAAAAAACTCCGAGGGACGATATCAGAAAAGAAGTGCTGCCTCTTTTGTACACCGCGTTCGATTTTTCGGACATAGAAGTTCAGGTAAAACGTGATATTTTATTGTTGGTGTATTTTTTTTTTTTTTTCATCAAATTAGCTTAAACTATGAGTGAAAATGGTCTTGAAATTTTTGAAAAATATTTTTTTTTCGCATATCGACACGCAGTACAAATAGCTAGTACTTACGTCATACGTGTGATGTATTAAAAACAAAAAACAAAAAAAAAATAACGATAATATATCGTTTAATTTATGAATTTTGTTCATTACGCTTGATGATGGCCCGAGTCGGGAGGTGATAATTCGACCTATACTCTATGAGGTGTTCCTTTCGTGTACGTTTATCACACAATATAAGTCTGTAATAATATTTTAAATGCAAATTCGTATCTATTTTAATATACGACAAAATATATGTGTTCGGTAGAGTCTATATTTTTTTTTGTTTTTACACAAGAATGTAACTCGATTTTGGAGGCGAAGAGTTGCCGTGGTTACCATTTGGTCGCGTGTACAGCACTAAAATGTTTATTTATGTTATAAAAATATGTGTGTGTGTGTCCTCTAACAAAACTTTTTGTTCCTGCGCTCATACAACGGCTGTCACAAATGGGCTGTTACCACGCGGTCAGCGTTTAGACGAAATCCATTATTCTCGTCAGCTATACGCTGCAGTACTTACTGCGAATACAATTTTTTTATGTTTTTATTGCTTTAAAATAAACAACCGCCGCAGAAGTCCTCTGTACTATACAATTTCTCTAAAAATGAATTTTCCGACGTGCATTTATCTCCGGAAGGAGTAAAAAGAGAAAACAATTTTTATTGCAACGCGCTTTGCCGCCACTGCGCGAAATACTAAATTTAAGCGATGACAGGCATAAGAGAAAGCTGCAAAACAAGGTTAATATATAAATCTAACGAATACCTATGGAGAGTTTTTGGTGTAAAGCGAAAAAAAACAAATTTTTTTAGCACGTAATCTATAATTTTTCTACAATTTTCTCGACAACAAATTCGATTATAATCTATAAGCTCGGGCAACTATTAGTGTTATGTTAGGTAATTCGGGTATTTATAAAGGAGTTTTGATGTTTTTAGTCCAAAATATAATATTGTAATGAGAAGAATATTCCGAAAGGTATTTATTATTAGACCAGAAAAAAAATAAAATAATCCTCAACTATATAAAATATTTACTTAACGCATAATTCTTGTTTTTATTATGTGAACAATAGTAATTAGCCTCAGTAAATTAGGCCCCCGTCGCCCGTCGGTGCATTGTTTGATATACTTTGTATTTTATTCTGCTTACGAGGACATTAAAAAAATTCCCGTTCTGTACCTATGTATACATATTACTGGAGAAAAACACATTTTTGAAAAATGTCATTACCGTTTAGTTTAACGACGCGTAATTTTATGATATCTCGATGGCATTTATATTCTACATGCTTTTTACACATAAATAGTAATGGACAATGTAGTAAGTATGAATGAATCTATAATTGCAAACTTCATTTCTATAAACAGTTGGTTTGGTTATGTTGTCAATAATCCAACCAAATGAGTTTTTGGTTTTGATATTTCGATTTATTCATCAGCCGTAAACTTGACACAATATATGAGCGAACATATGGTAGTCAGTTTTAAGCCTTACTTTCTGTTTCTTTTAATCAAAGCGTATTCGGTTTCAAAATATTTTTCACTCTTAGACATGGGAAAGTCGATTGTGAAACGAAATAAATTTTTATTGTAGGTAAATGTAGACTTAGGTATTGTCAAAGTTTTAAAATTTTTGAATGCGCGGACAGTTAAAAAATTGTTTTGTAAAAAGTAAAAACTTCTCGTCGTCAATGCTTGTGTTTACGCCAAAATATTGTCAACAACTCGACTAGGAATTTTAAATTATTAATTTATGACTCACGACTAACTAACCACGGTATATAAATCAGTTTTATCGTACTCAGTTTTTGTAGTAAGTATGTAGTTTTAAATGTTCTAAATAATTATTTCTAAATTCTCATAATCCGTTATTTTGAATAATCAGTAATTAACATACAGTGTACCTAATACAATTTTACCTATTCCTTCGAATCATTTTTCAAAAAATAAAAATATATTTTATACCTATCCTTTGCGAATAAATGTTATTCATGTACACTACCTACCTTTGTGAAACAGTAATTTTGTTAATCGTGCTCTCTCCTCGGAATATAAACGACGTAATAGTTTTTTTTTTTTTAATTTATCAGTTACCTTTTATTTTTTAACTCGGTAAAAAATGTTTCATATATTTTTTTTTTGTCGTATAAAACTATGTCTACTACATTGGGACAAATAATATACTATTTAATTTTATACGGATCATACAAACGATTTAATGTATTTGTTTTCAAGCAAAATAAATATTAGTTGTGGAAAAACAATTTTTGGTAAAATCTTTTATTAGTATAATCATATTTTCTTCAATCTACAAAATCTAATATAAAATTCAACTGGCATCCAAGAAACCGTCATTTTGTTTGTTTTAATACTTACCTAATGCTATTGTTTTTAAAATCACCGTTTTCATGCGCATATTTTTAATGAACACGGTTGTTTAAGTAAATAAATTATAATTTGTTTTTTTTTTTTTTGCATTTTCATTCAAGTTAAATATCAATGTTAAAAAGAGTAAAAAGAACAATGATTTTCTATTTATATATTAAAAATAAAAAAAAAATAAATAAAGGAACACTCTGTTGACTCAAACTATAGCAAGTTCCAAAGACACGTGCCACAAATACATTTATAAAAAAAATAATGAAACTTTACGCGTAATAAGAATGTTTGGATTTCTTTTTTTTACGTTTTTGCCTATACAAAATAAAATTTCACTCCCCATTCTTGAGATAAAAATTTCTCTACATGAGTACAAATTTATTTGTAGTTTTCTTCTTAAACGAACTCAAACGATTGATGTGTTCGTGTGATAAGTGAACGAAATATTACGGATCATGATTTGTTTAATTGAATGTTGTCAAGCAAAGCTGAGGAAAAAAGTACTGTAAAACGTGTTCTTTTTTCTTTGTAAGTATCCAATAATTCCTCCTTATATCATAATTTTATGATACCTATATATAATTCGAACCACCCAAACCAAAAATTTGTCTCATCGAAGTGAAACCAATAAAACAGCTGGTATAAGTAATTTACAGGACTTAAGGGTATTCGTCACTCTGGATTTTATGACGCAAATATGGTCTCAGCAGTTCCATAAATTAACAGGGTTAATATAATTGTTCAGTTTTAATTCTGAGAACGGTTCTGAATTCGTTGTTATTTTTTTCAAGATGATTTTAAAATATTTATCTTTAAAGAAATAAATGATAGTTGATGTATTGAAATCATGACGATATTTGATAATTTAAAAATTTATAAAATTACGAAAACTAAATTATTTGCAAAATCATCGAGTAAAAACAGTGTTCAGGTTCTTGTCTTTAACTATTATCACTGTTGGCCCTAAACTTGCCAAAAAAAAAAAAAATTACAATCATGGAAATACGAATTTAAATTGTTAAATTAAAATTACCGTGATTCAAAATACATTTATACTATTAAAATAATGATTAAGCGCTACCAAATAAAAAACTAATATCTGAAGTTTTTTGATACATTCGCGGCTTAGAACCATTTTCAGAACGAAAATTGGGAAAATAAAAATTTGGTATATCAGAAAATCCGACGAAAATCCGAATCGTTATAGATTATACTTTTGACATTGACTTTTATTAAACAATTAGAGGAGTTTTTAAAAGAGGATTTAAAAGAGCGACGGTCTGGAAAATAAACTAAATATATAAAATATGAAATAATATAAGATAAAAACTCTAAAACCCTAAATATATGACTGTGATAATAAAATAATATATATATATATATATATATATATATAATATACTTAAAAACGTCTGACGATTTTGAAATTCAATCATATTTATTATTTTGTACTTAATATTTCTCAAACAATATCATCTTATATTTTTGTTTACTATCGTGTACGACAAACCTCTGCACTGAAAATTTAGTGGTTTCATTCTATTGAACACTTTGTTTGTCTACTTAAGTTTATTCTGTTGTAAATGATGTAATATTTGTGGGATACAGTTGGAAAACAATTACTTACAGTTGTAATGATACTATTTATTATATTGCGTATTGTTTTTCTCGGTTTTATTTCTTCCGTCATCTTTTGTTCTCTTTGAGTATTGTTCTCTTTATTCTCCATTGCGACTAGATTCACCACATGACCATTTTCCAAAGGCCATTTAAAAAAAAATCGGGTCAACTTGAATAATAGAGGTATCCAAGAAAAAGGCTCGTGTTTAATATTTTTTTACTTTTCGTACGATACCTGCACGTCGACGGAATGAAGTGAAAAATGAATTATTGCCTACAGGTATTTGCAACGACTCTTTTATGAAATGTCGGTCGAATCACATCACACATGTCGCACGAAATAGCTCAAACAAAAGACAAATATTATTATTATTATTTTTCCAAAAAAATTTTATGAAATAATTTGTTAAAATTATCAAAACTAATTGTTTTGAGCTTACCTAAATTTACATTAATTGTACTCTACTCTCGTTCGATTTGTATTAAAAATTGGAAACTTTTATGAACCAAAGAAATAATTTAGTATTTTAAGTGGGTTGAATCTATATTTCGTGCCTTAGGTACATATATTGTCATCGTGTCGTGTAAGATAAAAAGCCTTTTAGAAAATTTTTTTTACAACATTTCATCGAATTTGACGTGCCAATTTGATATTCAGTATTAGAGCTCCAAACTTTGACACAAATCTGACAGTTTATACATACGATTTGATAATTTTATTAAAATTTGTGATTATAATTTTACTTTATAGGCGTTTGAACGTTGAAAATCGGCAACATGTTGAAAAAATACAATTTCTTTTTCAAAATTCTGTACGTTATTGATTATGTAATTCTCTGACAACTAGCATATAGAATTTAATTGAGGAAAATCAGCATTTACCAAACAAATGTTTCTAAAAATGTAAATCACGATTGGTCCTAAATCAATTCTTTTATTGTTTTTACAACAATATATTGTTTTTTGTTTCTTCGTGGACGCCTTCTCGAGGCGAAAGAGTCCAATCGATAGATATCATATTACGACATGAAAATTCGGATAGTGGATCCGGATGGTTGAAGTATTTTTTAAGTTTCCGAATATTTTTTGAGCTGTGATCTGAAAATCGTAATATTTTTTTTTTTTTTTTTAAATGACGAGCCACAAAGTCCCCCTCGTTATTTCAACGATAGTTTCCTACCCGATCTAAAATTTACCCCTTTTTTTTTTGTATAATTTACACTTGTTTTTCACGTTTAATTCGAGATAGAATTAACCGTTGATTATTTTATCATGACGTTTTCTGACCGAGATCACCATTATTGTGACGTACATCGGTTACATCGGTTACTTCCGAATTAAACTGAGCCTCAAGCGTAAAGACTTTAGCCATGAAATTTAGATTGATTGCAAAATGTATCTTCGAACCGACGTTTGATCGATAAACTTTGAAAATCAATGCGGATCCGTGTAAAAATGGCATCAGAATTTCTAGATTCAATCCGAAAAAAC
>CM029359.1:13954566-14008431 GCA_017140985.1 Hormaphis cornu
TTAAATCACTTGTTATTTTTTATGGTTTTAATTCTGTAAGCTAAAGTGTTCGAGGGAAATTACAGAATATTTTGGAAATGTTAGTGTTTATTATTACTTATGCAGAAAATGGTAAAACCGTTTTGTATTTAATTAATACAATATTCGTGCTAACAGCGCATTTATTTGAAAACCACATTAATCGTTGTTCATTACCGTTTCACATAGAATTTATTGCGAGCAGTTTAGTGAGTCGCACACTAAAAAAAAAAAATTAAGATTTAATGAATTTTATATTCAGTTCACGTATATAGTATGAAATTTTCAGCGGCACTTTTGTTACTTTATAATTCTTTAAACATAATGTCAATTGAAGTCGAGGTAAAAAAAAATAAAGTAACAAAATATTAACTGCATAATATAATCGTCTACAAACTACAAATGTTTAGAGAACCAATTAAAAAAAAAATTAAATAAATAAAACCGTTGTTATGTTTGAACAAAATGTTTGAATGGTTATACACGAATATCGAATAGCTTATAAAACTAATCTTAACATACTCGAACGTTATATAAATACCTATTCCGTATGATTCGCTCAAAATGTTTAAAAATCAATTGATTTTTGGATCATACTTAAGAAAGAATAAACGATATTTCAAACAATTTGCTCTTCTAATGAATAACACCGTTTCACTATTACTAATTATCTTTTCAGTATCGTAGTAGGTACATCGAGAACAGTTCTATTAACTAGCAGAAAATGTGTACAATGAAATGTAACCAAAAAATAAAAGAAACATCGTAAATATAATGCGTTTTTTGCTACGTTCAGAATCTAAGGTACCTGTATACACTGCAGGCAAAAGATACGTTGAACATATTCCAAAATGATATTTAAATTCTCGAGAAACATTTTTACTCGCAGAGATTAAGTACTGTATGGTATTATAAATCCACATTCACCCGAATTGATTTTTTTCACAATCGCTGAATCGTACGAACCTACCACCTATAGATTTGAACGAGACCTCACTGTAGTTATAGTCTTTCGAGATAAATTTTGAACTTTAAAACTAAAGAACTAAAAATCACGCTATTTCAAGCTTAATCAATTGATAAAAATTTTATTACGTTTATACAAATAATAATCGTTTAACGTGTGCTCTGTTCACTCTAGAGCGCAGCCGTATTAGCTGTGACGAACGTGTCTCAGTACATGGACGATACGGCCATACGACGAATGGTACTGCCAAAACTGAAAATGGTTTACGAAACGAACCCGAATGACCTGAAGATCGTCTTGAACATCTTGGCGTGTCTCGAAATAATATTGCACAGACTGGAGAAACAACAAATCGTCGAGGACGTGTTACCGTTGCTCTGGATAGTGAACCAATCCGATCCCGAAGTCATAGCGAGGATAGCAGGTACGTAACAATCATAAATTATTATTGATTTAGATTTCAACATTTAATAACACGATTTAACGTATTTTCTTTAAAATTTTTTTTTTTGACGATAGTTATTGAATGCAACATAATTTATTGATTTGATTTGATTCACTGCGGGCTAACACGTCGTATTTATTTTTTTTGTCGAATCGTGTTTTTTAATTTTAAGCAGTTTGTCGAACAATCGGATATCTTTGGAGGTACTTTAGGCAAAGATCAAAGCAGCACTACCCAAAGTTAGCAGGAAAAAAACACGATTTTAAAAATCAATACGTTCCTCACTGCGATCAGAAACTAAAAAAACTCACATTTTTGTATCTTATACTATAATGTCTTTTTAATCTGTTCCGAGTTGTACATTTTCTTTTATCAAATAATATCTATAAAAAAATATCTAAATAAATAGTATTGTACACCTCTAGAGAAAAATTTTTTTTTTTTAACGTAGTGTATGCGTACAAAATAGTGTTATTTGCATCTATACATTGATATCCTTACAAATTTTTGATATTAGACGTTTATAAAAAATTATCATATTTTACAAGGTAAGGATTCATTTAATTTTAGATCCTAAGCGTAAGCGACGTTTTCGGATAGAAGGAGTGCTCCAATTGTCAAGTTGAATACTACATAAAGTTTAGGATTTTGGCTTTACATTTCATTGTAATCAAAGTATTTTACGAAAATGGCGAAATCGCCAAATCCGGCGTCAGAATGGCTATACCTATATTAAAACGTTATAAAAAATTATTTCGTGTTATTTTCAAACTCTTATGTACTAAATTAATTTAAAACGTTATAAAACATTGAAAAAAAATTTCGCTAGGTTTTTTTTTAAATTTTTTATTAATTTTTCAAGTATATTTTTTGTTAAATATGGTTTTTGCCAGGACGACTACTAGATGACTAAGCTCGCTCAGAATCGTTTTTTCAAAGGATTTATCATTGCTTTCAGATATTAAATAATACGTTTGTACCACAATTTCCAAACCCACTCAAATTGTAGTCGCTACTCCGTCAAACTACCCACGCGACTTGGAGTGATCTCCGTTTTTTTATATTAATATTTATTAAGTTATAAACTTCAGAATTTATTATTTTCAAAGGCTACATCGCATTAAAATATAACGTATCTAATTTGTCCGTATCATTCCTTTTAACACTATAATCCAGCTTAACCGAGGTCCACCCAAAGTAGGGACATCTAATCAAAGTCTGTGTCCTTGTATTTATAGAATTGGCGAGAGTACTTAGTTATAATCTTGCACATTTTGAAATAAATCCGATAAACAGAAAGCTTGTTTACAGGAATATTGCCGAATAAGAATCTAGCGTCAAAAGTATAGGTATTAAATTTCAACAGTCGAATGTAATATCACAAAATATGAAACTTTTGCTTTAATGTAGGTCACCATACTATTTGGTTATTTATAATAATATCCGCTTTGTATTTTTGAGTTAAACGAGTCGGGTGGTAACGTAATATTTTATGTTTGTAAGGATTGTTTCGGTGAAAAATCGAAATCAAATTCAATTAATTACCGCAGTATCGCATTGACTTTATACATCAATGGCCGTATAGTACATATAAAATTACATCGTTATTCCATTTATACAACCGTAGCATCTAAAGTTGTTTCCATAAATTGTGTCACGAAAACGGGAATAGTGTGTATCGATTGGTTTTTGTAAATACGTACACGCTGAAGTCCGAATTGCAGTTTCGTGTTTAAATTGTTCATATTTATATTATTATTAATTCGTTTAAGTATTAACATACTTGTTGTTTCCAATTCAAAAAATTCAAGTGTGTACATTCAGACCATAGAAAAAACCACTTTGTTCTATAGATAACCATAATATTCAATTGATATTTCCGTGGTCACTGGATTTATGACCAAAAAAAAAATAGAAGGATTTATGGCGTAAAAATGTGTGTTTTTTTAAACTTTCACTCTTTACTGTTGACTGAAAGTGAACTATATGGCCCTCCAAACATATTTTTGTTTAGCGAGGGCTGGCGGTTGTTATACTTTTTCAATTTTTTTTTAAGATTTTATGTGGCTTTTAAAAATAAATATTAACATCTCGGTGTTTATAATATTTCAGTCATATATAATATGATTTTGCGTGACAAAAAGTACGGTCTGTCGGTGAACATGATAGCGACAAAAATAATGCCATCACTGATTCCACACACGATGAACGCCGGTTTGAATTTGGAACAATTTCAAACGCTTATTGAAGTCCTGCAAGACATGCTTGATCAGATAGATAGGTGAGTAAATGTTATTTACGAGAACGTTTTGTTTTGGTATTAATTCATGATTTATTAAAAGTAATATTATATTTACTATAAATATTTAAATAATTATATGATGACTAGAATTTTTTTAAGTCCACTTCCTTCTTGGTGATTTCCGGCTTCTATGCCTCTGAGCAACCTATTCAAATTCATACTAGGAATACAGAGATTTTTTCAACGTTAAATTAAACGATTTTATTAATTTGTGTAAACATTTAAAAACTCAAACTATAACGTGACTAAAAATTATAATATCGGAGCTATACGAGTCGACAACTTTTTGAAGCTTCAACAGATTTTATTTCTTTTTTAAACGATTTTTTGTTTGCGGATATTATAATTTTGTATGGACTTACGTCATACATGTTGATTTGTATTTTAATTCGAAAGACATGGGACACTTCATCATTTACGACGTTTCGTTAAAATATATATTTTATCCTGAATATACGTACTGCGAATTGCAGTAGTTAATTTAAAAATTTTAGTTCCTGATTGAATTTCGGAATTGATATTATGTATATTCTGGAACGCAATGCATTATGGTGATGAATGTACAATTTATATCCCCATCAAAATTAAACGAAACAAATTTAAAATGTGTACAAATCTTTTTGAAATGTGGGTAAAGCATAAACATAATATGAATTTATAAACGATAAAACGGTAAACTATAAATATTATACAATGTGACTGTTTGATGTGTTTTTAGAAATCAAAGAAATAAACTAAAATTGGACACAATATCAATGCAGAGTCCGGACAGACATAGACCGTTAAGACATCTTTACAGTTCTGACAATATGCACGCGCAAAATTTCAATATTCCAAATTTAAAAATCGAACAGCGCAAAACTTCTAGTGCTGAAGATATGGTCAGAAAGAATTCTGCCGGTGAGTTCAATAGTTTTAAAAATAATACTACATTTTAGTCAACTAAACCGTGTGATCGTGAGACATTTTTACGCTCTATAGATTTCACAAATGTATGCTTTACTTTTCGATTCTGAGCGTCAGGGAAGAATGCATTGTTTTTACAATGATGTTTTTTTTTTTTTGTTTTTCTGTCTTTTTGGGTAGAAGAAACGCTCAGATTTTTAAAGCCAGTAACTCTACTGATAGCTATATGAACTTTGGTGGTACTTTGGCTGAAACTTTTTTTTTAATTTCGCCTTCTTTTTTAGTTAAACTACAAAAAAAAAAAAAAATTGAGAGTATTGGAGAATTTTACGACGTAAAGTTTGAAATTTTAAGTTTTGTGATGAAGTAGGTCGAAAATACTCGAGAGTATTAAGTTCCGGTAGTACTATAGTTGAAGCTATTTTTTTTTTAAATTTTACTTAATTTTAGAGTTTTAAAACAAAAACCAAAAAAAAAATCGAGAATTTCACGACAAAAAATTTGAAATTTTCAGTTTTGTAATGACATTTTCGGGTAAAAGGAAGGCTCCAATCGTTTAGTTGAATAATATATGAAATTTCGAATTTTAGATTTAAATTGTATTTTAATTGAAGTATTTTTTGATATTTTGAATATTTTCTGAGTTGTGTGCCGAAAACGACAAAAATGGCAACCTTGCCAAATCCGGCGTCAGACATATCGATTTAGTTTTTTGGCCATAACATACAAAATAATAATCGGAACATGCTGATACTTTTACATAATATTTATATAGGTAAGATACAAGTTTGATAAAAGTTTCAGGTAATTTTGAAAAACGTTGAGCTAAGTATAGTAGGAATTTTGAAATTCTCGAAAAATTTATCATGACGTGTACTAGACAACTAAGCTCGCTCAGAATTGTTTTTTCGAAGGCAATGAATTATCCTTGCCATCAGATATTAAATATCACGTTTGAATTACAACTTCCAAACCAGTGACCCGCCCAAAGCGTAGTCGGCACTCCGTCAAACTACCCACGTTATCCCGGCTCTTTTAAAACCTATTTATTACGGTGGCACGTATATCGTGATTATTTTGTTAAATCTGCAGCTTAATAATATTGATTTAATATCGAGTGGTACTTTTAGTTTTGAAGAAATCGGAAAGAAACACAATTTAAAAATGTGTGTCTGGAATGATTCAACGGAATAACCACCGATATTTCTGGTGGAGGAGTGAAGTTATTTCCGCAAAATAATTTGTTCACATTATTTGAAATACCGAGTATAATTTATATTTTACTCGACGGCAATGCAAATTCAGGAAGGTGTATTATTATTTTTTGTAGAATGCTCTAGAAAACCATTATGAGAATAAAAATACCTCGATTCAACCATTCGTGCAATTGAATATGACGTTCCTACTGTAGGAAATGTGATATTTATGTAACTTACCTACCGGTGTTATTTATTTCCATTTCCACACACGTGTTATAATAAAAACGGCGAATACATTCTACGGTGGATCAAGTAGCGACTACGCATCGGAGTAGATCACAGCTTCGGGTGGATTACTGGTTTGGAAGTTGTTGCATAACTGTTCTATAAAATATCCGAAAGCGGCTGTAAATCATTGCATTCGAAAAACGATTCAAAAAGAGCTCATAAATCTTATAAATCCTTCAGTAAAACCGTTAAAATAAAACCGTTTGCGTTTGATAAAATCGTATCACAATGTATAAGTATATATATTTTATGTTCGAATGTGTTTAAATTTCAAACTTTAAGTAGTGGTCATTTTTGACCGAAATAAATATCTTGGATGACTGATATTTTTTTTCTTGCTTCATTATACGCGTGATAAGACTAGAATCCAAAATAAGCACTACTTAGCTAGTAGGTATTACAATTGTCTGGAAATTGTATTTTTCTCCATGAGCTATTACTAATCTCGCTCAGAATTGTTTTTCCAACGCAATTTTCGCTTCCAATCTACCCAATTCCTTCTCTAAAGAATAATTGTTACCTGAACCAACTTTCCACGCTACGTATAGAACTAAAACCCTTTTTTTTACCGTTAGTAGTAAATTAATTGCCAATCTTAATGATGAAAAACATAAACTGAATTCGTGTTTTCGAATAATGACTACTCATTATTGACAAAAAAAATAAGCGATACTTTATAAAAATCCAAGTTTTTCCACTGAAAATAGATGTATTTTTTTACTTCGGGGTAAAATACCGTTTACAGAAAATTTAAAACAATTAATTCACAAAACAACAGATGTTAAACTCGTATTCTACAAACGCGAGTCCTGGAGTTAATTTATTTTAAAGTTTATTTTATCATTGCATCATATAAATTGCATTGAAAATAATTATAGTTATTATTAATAAAACAACGATACATTTTTTTTTCAGAATTAAATTACTCCTAATTGAATTTAATGTTATATTTTTTATTTCCAGTTCACGGTTGTCATATTTTACTCAAGAACACATTTGTTTACATCATTATTTCAACAAACATCGTTTATAATAATGTTATTGTGTTTTTTATTTTTGTTCATAACTTGAGAATTTTTACATTTTAGTATCGCTAAAAAAGTGGTGCTGTAAAAAAAAAAACCCCCACAACAATGTACAAATAATTTATAATATATATTTAGTATTTTTGCGAATCGTTTGGTAATTTTACAACAAATCAGAAGCGCAAGTCGTATTTTTAATACGCAAAATTCTGAACAGTCAATAGACATTAATATTTGTGCGGGATTTACATTTTGGAAATATTTTAGAACACTGAGTAAACTTTTATAGAAGGTACACCATTATAGCTTACTGACTATACGCCGTATACCTACTGAACAGACAGCTCAAATTTAATATGCCTTTCTAACTATACACAACGACTTATTGCAAATTATTTAAATATTATTATTTCATAAATTTGTCACTCTAAGACGCTTGACACGAGGTACTATAACTTATCTCACTAATAATTAATTTTTATTTTGCACTGTGATATTTGTTAAATTTGCTGAGTATATCCCTTTCAAAACGCGTTAAAAGTATATCGGATTATGTACTTTTTATAGTTTATTGTTAAAAACGAATTTGTTTACTTCTTCTCGACTACAAATTGTGCAAAAAATATGATACGATAAATTAAATAAATGCAGAAAACTAATCGTGTTTAAGTTGAGTGTTAACTTCCCCGCAGTAACAGACACAGACTAAAAAAAAAAAAAAAATAATAGTTAAAAAATACCCACACGTCTTTTTAAAATCAATAAAAGTTTCCTCGTTCCGCTCAGTATCAAAAAAAAAAACAGAAAAATAACTATGTACGCAAAGTTGGGCATTTACTAGCTAGGTAAAAAGTTAATTATTTTTAAACTTTTTAACTTAATTAGTTGATTATTTTTGTTTTATCGATATTTATTCAGCGACAAAATTTTAATGTGGGTCAACTACTCAACTTTTTTTGTTGATTATTTTCACCGTCGCAAACTTAAGTATTTGTTTATGGTAGTGGGTGGGATGTATCGGTGGTTGTAGTATTTTAGTTTTAACAACTGGTAGCAACAATAGAAGTGAGAATGCAAAACCCTGTAACTTATTTCGCAGTTCGAGTAAAAACGAGTCAAAAAATATGTATAACTTATAAATTTCATGTAACAATAATTACCGCAATAACCATTTAAGGCGGTTGAAAGTGGCCAATCTTATTAGTGTTTTAGACTTAAAAGGCTAAGAAAAATTCACGTACTTTGAGTGATTCAATTTAAATTCTGAAAAAATATTCGAGTTTACCAACATAATTTCTATGTTATCGTGGAAATCAAATTCGTTTTTTTTTTTCTTCTATAAATTTGAGGAAATAGTATTTAATTTTTGAAATTTTCTAATATTTTTTAAAATTATATTCCAATCTAAGAAATTTTTCGCTTAATTTTTCTGCTTCTACAATAATGATGGTTTATTTAAATCTTTTTACAAATCGGTTTATTCTACAAGTACGTGAATTTTTCTTACGGTTTTTTTTTGTTCGAACAGTGTTATACGCGTATAGGTGGTTCGCGTGAATGAAAAAAATCAAGTTTTTTTAAACGTTGTCGAGTTTATTTTTCATCGTCGATCTTAACAGCTCGTGATTTTAGCATCTGAACGCAGCGAAGAACCTATTGTTTTTACGATGATATTATTTTTCTGTGAACGTCATTAAAGGTAACGCTCCGCTTTTTAAAGTCGGTACCGTTAAACGAAAGGTCGCCGATCGTACTCTGAGGGGTTTCATAGTGGAAAAAGTCAAAAAACCATGTTTAGGAAAAACGCCACGAATCACGGCTAACGCGCGTTTTTCGATGACGTATTAGACGGCGATTTCTCGGCCGTAACTTTCAGCAAAAATCGCCAGCCGAGAAACTCTTTTCACCGAGAAATACGGGAGATTTGAAAAATGTCGTGTAGTACTTTGAAGTTTCTCCTGCGGACAAGATAGAGAGAGAGAATCAATAATCTGCCGCAAAAAGTTTTGAAACTTCAACGCGCCTACTCAAACGTGCTGCTACTAAACACGATTCGTACACTTTCACGATTCCCTCCCTACACAACTGTGAATTAAAAATTCTTTTTTTTTTAAAACTCCGATCGAACTAATCATCCGTCCGCCCGCAGGTAGCTGGTGGTTCGGCGGCTCGCCGTCCGGCTCGGACAGCAACTTTTTGCGCGTGGTCAGCTCGTTCCCGAATCGCCGGCTGTCCGACAACATGCTGAACACGCCGAAGATCCGCGTGGCCCCGTCGTGCGCCTCGTCGCCCGGCAGCACACCGGTCGGCACCGGGCTGCCCATCCGGAGACACTCGAACGTCGAACGCCGCGGATCCACCATAAACCTGTCGCCGCCGTCGGTAATAATAATAATAATAATCGTTGTTACAACGTTTTTACGTGTTTATTATTACATATTTACACGCCGTTACGGTTTTTTACGATACGTGGGTCACAACGTGTTTCGACGCCGTTTACGGACAGGCCGATCGCGCGGACCGAAAACGATCGAAAACACGCACGCACGCGGCGATGATAAACCTCGATAAAATCGTTATATGATTTTCACGGGGGGGAAAAAAAAAGGATGAACAAATTATTCAATATCTTTATATTTATCGAAACGAAATAACTGAGTCTGAACACGCGGGGAGAGAGCACTGCGGAACGGTATAGTGATTTCGTACGATAATGACGTTCTCGAATTTTTTTAATTCTGTATTACGCGAGGTACGCCGAGTGTATTCTCGTGATTCGTTTTGACTCGAAGAACTGTGAAATGATCTGTGCCAAATTGTTATTTATCGAGAACACTGTCCATCCATAAGAATATTGTTATTAACGAATACGGAAAAACTACTATGGGACGACGAACGAATGTTACAACAATTTTTTATTTGACAGCGGTCAAGTAGGCAGCAATTTTTTTCTCTCTAGGCTTACTCGTTTCACTTGTTTCGTAAGTTAATCGGAATTCGAGTCGATTTGCGATATATCGCATTAAAAGTATGAACCGTTTCGGTAAAAAAATTTGACGCCGAAAGATTTAAGTTTAGGTAATGATTGTGTTTAACGAAATATGCTTTTTGAATGTCTGCACACATTGCTAGACATTTTTTTTTTTTAAATACCAGGCTGGTAAACTAATAGAGGGTTGTCGAATCACGGTTTTGTGCTATTGATTTCATCATAATCTTGCAGCTCAACAATTCAAACAAGGGTTTAGCAATAATATTTAATCGGTACATTATATTTTAGTGCCACCAATTGAACAATGAATCGATTTTTTACCAACGCAAACTATATGTTAGTTTCTCCAAAATCTGAAAACCCTGATGATGTTGGCTACCACCACAGCTGATGCGCAAATTTTGTTTTTTCTTTTTTTTTAATAATATGTCACCGCGAAAGCCGAAAACCCTACACAAATACGATTTGTTGTTACTATGAAAACTGAAATGTTCACGTTATGTTTATCTACGTCCTATAATAAGCAAGCTTGCGTGCCGTAGTTAGAGCGTTATTTACCGTGATTCGCATTTAAATTAAGCGTACAATTATTAATAAAATACGATAAAAAAATTAAGACGATTGGTATTTTAGGTCTAATTGACGTCGCATACATTAATGTTTTTATACAATTCAAAGTAAACGTACAAATACTGAAATCTTACTGCTCACAAAATAATAAATAACTGTTTCCTGTACATTAAATGTGCGAATTAAACGACCACACGACGTAGCACAACATATGCATGCAAACACAACGCCATAATAATCATAAGCACTTGTGTTCCGCAAACCTTGACCGACGCTTAGTTTATTTGTTTTAGGAAAATTAATAATTATTGTGCCTTCAGTGCTATTATATTATCAGATTTCAATAAACGAAAGTACTTATCTAACTTATGTACGATATTAACAAATATTATAAAATAATATTAACCGGAATATGATAATTGACTAAAGCAAATGAAAAAAAAAAAAAAAAACAATGGACGAGCATTTAGATAACAAAAATACTGCGAAAAACTTATTTTTGACATTTCTCCAATATATATATTATCAATATTTTTTATTTTTTATAGTCGCAAACATTTTACCATCGACGTTAATTTATCCGGTTTATTTTATCGCTCGTTTACCTAACTTATTCGATCAGAAATTTTACGAAAAACTTGTTCGTACAGTTAAATTTATTATTTTTTCGTAAACGTATTGATTTACGATATGAAGTTTTAAACTGTTGAATTGTCTAAAATTACTCGTTACAACAACAAGAAAATGAGAATCGAACTAATGTTTAATACAATTGCGACATTTTATATGTAATCTTCAAAAAACAACGACGATATGTCACATTAAGACACGAATGCGTCTGAAAAAGGAAATATTAATGATGGTTGTGTTGTGTCCCCTTCGTTTGTACCGTTTTTTTTTTTTTTATTAAAAGATGATGCTTCTACGTTTTTGAGTTTATTCATCCGGCTGATGAAATATTCCCAACACTGGACTGAAATTGTTTTTCCTAGAAAAATTGAAATTTACGTCAATATATCATACTGTCGAGTCGTGTCAGTAGGTCAGTGCAAAACAATTGTTTCTCCACACACGTCTGCAATATCTCCTTGCCGTCACAATATTACAATTTAAACGTTGAATTTATAGAGGTGACAACTGCGTTTAAAAATACGATATGAAAAGTACTGCAATCAATTTTCCAAATTGACGTTATTTCCGTGCAGTTTTTATGTTTCAAATGAATAAATTGGCCATCGCATCGTAGTAATACACATTACCCGTATTAAATTAGATTGTTTATTGCGATGGCCAAGTCAATTTATTTATTTAAAACATAAAAGACTTTTAAATAGATATTGATATGGTCACTGTAGCATGTTGTTAGGTTAGCTAACTACGTAACAACTTAAGACAGAAGGTCCCTTAAGTAGGAACTGAATAAATTTAATAACCAACTTGGTATTACATGGAACTTACAACTTTTTACGGTAGAAGAACTGCGTTGCGAGACTTGGTTTTTTTTTTTTTTACAAGTATTGTTAGGATTATATTGTTGTATAATTATGTTACCAGAACATAAAATGTGTCAGTGTTCTGTGTAAGATTTTTTTGAGAGGGCTCCTTACAAATACGATAATAAGTTTAAAAAATTCATTTGAGCCAGTTATGGCATTGTGGGACTCGACCACCGACCGTTTTGGGCGGTCTTAACTAGTGACGAAAACTCGCGGTTAGGTTCACTTAAAGAATGTATTTTTTGCCTCAACGTGAATATGTTGCGAATTATTTTTCGGGGAGATTTGAGTGGTTAGACCTCCAAATATAATTTTTGATCCCATCCTTGTGGGTTCTTTTTTCGTCCCTACACCCCCGACACGATTAAGTCGGATACGCCACTGATCGACGACGTTCCAGCTGCTGCGTGATGTCAGGAGGAGCTTTGAAATTGATTTTTTGCGCAGGGCTATCAGTACTTCAGACCGTTATACGGTCACGATGGGTCTACACTGTCGGTGCCGTCCTCGTCGTATGTAAGTGTCGTCACGTCGCAACGAATGAAAAAGCCGAGTGTAATTGTTTTTGTCTTGTCCCCACGTGTCGTAGTGGCGATAACGTTCAGGGTCGCCACTCTTTTTTAATTCGAAAAATTACCTGAATTTTTCAGGTTTTCCGAAAAAAAAAACAGTTTAAAAATTCCAAACCTTAAATTTTATACTATTTCAAAACCACCTTTTGTATGACTATTAAAAATTAATTACGATAACGTAATAAATCCCCAGTATCCCAAACCATTGTACTACCTCCACGCGGATGCGCTTGGAATCAAAATAAATAATTACTACATTGATATTTAAAAACAAAACAAAAATTGGGTCCACTATAGTATCTACTTAACTAAAAAAACTGCAGTTATGAATTTGTTGATTTAAAATATGTATTTATTTTTTTTTTTTTTTTATTAGAGGTCAATTAATTCAATGACTAGTCGTACCTAAAATATAAATTTATTTAGGAAAAACTATTTTTATTAAACAGGTATAACTGATAAAAACGTAAACATTTTTTTAAAATTTTGCCCCAAAAATTAGTATGCATTCTTTAATTTGATATTTTATTTTTTTTGATTTCGTTTGCACAAGTAATAAGTAGCTAGCACAAACAATAAAAACCATAAATTGTTATTAAATTTCAAATTTTCAGGATCTTTGTGAAATAATCTCGATTACCAGAATTTTTCCTGACTAAATTTAAATTCCCTAACTTTACCCGGTTCTCCAGGATAAGTGGCGATCCTGATGTTATATGTTCTTTCGACATTCAGCATGATTTTTTTTCGGGGGTGGGAGAAAACCCGATGATATTTTTATGCTATTGATATATGCTGTATTAATGGTCTTTTTTTGTATTTTTCACGTCTGTTTTTGTTTTAACCACGTTTATCTACGGTATTATCACCGTAGATAACCGTGATCTTAACACTATACAATATATCTTGAGCTTTTTTTTTTTTTTTTACGAGGACCAGGCAGACCTCGGAGTGTTTCAACACAAATTATAATACTTTAGATTAATCGCTACTCGTTTTAATTAACTTGTTCGTATACGAACTGGAATAGTGCACATATAGAAACATATAGAAAAATATGCATTGTAAGTCTGGTTATTTAATTTTATGAACTACATCATTTAAGTATCTATTATACTTCAAAAAAAACAATAAATAACAATATGGGATGTTTTTTATCGAGTGTACATCTAAAAGACTGAAGACGCTATAAAATCGAAACAATTAATAAATATTAATTAACGTGCGCGACTAAATATCCATTTAAACAGTAACGATATGCTCATTGCGTTTTTAGTATAGGTACTGACATAATTCGAAATCTAATATAAAATCGTATTTTTAAACATACACAATATTATAATCACTTTGCCCGTATTGAAAATGTTTTTCTTTTCCGAGAAAATATGTGTATAGCACACGTATGCAGATTGAAACGATTTTTTGAGTATTTGTTCGTTTTGAATGATATTATCATGATGCATTCAATTGATTGATTCGCCTTAAGTTGAAATTCTAATATTTGACTTGTGATATAACAAATATCGTCTTATTTGACAAAAGAAGTGATTACCTATAATATCATCTCAACATTGTTTTATAATCTCTAGTCTAATTAATCAAACCGAAAAAACGATTTTAAAACAAAAAATATCATAATAATTCAATGTTATTAGACAGCGCGTGTAGAAATTTAAAAATATACTTTTTGTAGACACAAAATAACTCATGTTTCGTATGAACAAACTTGTAAATGAAGAACAATTATTTTAATAGTTAAACTGCAAAAACTTGATTTTTCAATACAATATTATCTTGCTGTAATCGAGACTTGCCGATTTCTATTTAATGTTCATTCGAAAGTTTATGATTAAAAATATAACATAATACCTACCCTTGATTGCTCTAACTGCTGCTCATTGTACTTTTTTTTGTAAAATTTTACCATATTACAACAAGATTATGGCTAATCCACTTTCTGGCTTTGTCACCAAACAGCTGTTGAGTTTGTATCTCTATATTATGTACGTGTGATGAGACTTTTGACTTCACACTTTTTGTGATATGCTACACACTATAAAAACACGTTAGCTAATTATTACATTTTTCACGTCATGTTCTTCATATTTTGTTGTTCTGGTTTTATTACATTTGTTTTTGTTTTTTGCTTTCGCTATTAGTTAGAACTTATATGTATCAGTGATAATTATCCACCTATAGTACATTAGTACGCGAGGTACTAATATTTTACTGTTTTAATTCGTAATTTTTGTTCAACGTTTAGAATATGCCGATTTACTACATACATGTTTTTGATGAGAATTACGTTTTCTTTAGAATACACTTTGTTCAAATGAAAACAGTATACAACTTAATCCATTCAATAAACGTAATATACGACTTTTTGCTGGGTAACAGGTTATAAATATTGTTTTTCGTACGATTGCTTTTGTATATTCTTATACGTGTTGAATCCATTCGTGTTTGACTTAAAGGTGTGTTTTTGTTACTTTTTCTCTGAAACTTAATTTAGGTTTTTAAAAATATATATTAAGAAAATATTTTCTTTTGAAAAATACGTCAGTTAAGTAACAAATTTTCGTCAGCGTTTGGGCGTGTATATTAGATATATATATGAAAGGTCTGTAAATAGTTAATAAGTTTTCACTAATAATCTACTGACGTTTACTGCTTTCATATTTTTTTTTTTTAATTAGAATTAAAATGAGTTCTCATTTTAGTGTAATTTATCTTAATATTTCGATTACACGAGTTCAGACTCTCGTGTTAAAATCTTAAAAAAAAAAAAAAAAATTATAATAATAATACAACTGTGTGTACACTACAACGAAAAAACTGAATACTATTACTTAAAGTGACTATATTATAATAGTATATACTTACTCAAAACTATATTTTTTTTTTCTGATTTTTTAGACAAAATTGAGTGTGCTTTTTAACGTGTATCTAGAAATTGTTTTTGTAATTATGTTGATTAAACGCTGGTTGAATTCATTATGCGTAGTGATGTACAGAAGTGTCACAATTAATGTTTAAGTGTGAATATAGTTACATGTATCAGCATCCGCATATAATTTAATAAAGTTGCTGAAACCAACTAGTAAATTGTAATATTTCGTTATTAATTTTTCAGTGTTTTCACTATACAGCGACGACTATTCGCATAAAACAGTTTATTTTTTCTAATTACCATACTTCTGTAAATATTACATAAAACGTGACCTTTCTATTCAACATTAATTTTTATGCGCTAATTATTATATGCTATGAATAAACTCTCTATTGTATCTAATGATATTAGAAAAATTATGTGTGTATAAAATGCTCTAATCGCTATTTTGAATAATAATTTCTTAATTTTTCGTGATTTATTATTATTTATGATTAATGATAATTATTCTGAGAAGACGTGCGACCACGCAATACTCAAAAGTTGTATCAAATAAGTAAATGTTAAATTAGTGTAATATTTTTGACTTAACATTATTTTAAAACCGTGTTATAGGTATTCATATACAACGTCGGCTTTTAACGTTTAAAGGGAACGGGTGCGGTTATTTATTAATTTTTTTTAAACTCATATTTTTCAGTTTAAGTTGTTTAAAAACGTGTTAAATTAATATAAAATATTATTAAATTTTTAATTTTTAATTATTATGATTGTGTTAACACAATCATTTTACTTTCTAAACGATGCAACGTATCGTAGAAAACAATTTCGGTTACAAACAATTAATACCGCAGCTTTACACAAAGTAATTTTGAAAAACTAACGTCGGTGTACCGATTTTGCCGATACGATGTGCCGGACAACACATTTTTTTAGTAATATACCTACGATAGGAATCCGCGACGACGACTGATGGAACAATTATTTTAATAAATAACTTGAATAAATAACTATAAGTGCATTTACTGTAAATGCTTTTGATATTATTATACTAACTACGATATTGAGTTTTTTATTTTTATTTTGTTTTAATGCAAATTACGCGGAGTACAGCTTGCACGGAGCATGATTGTGAGTATTACCATATTTTGATTAACGTTAATCTATTATATGTAGCTATACTTAAAACGCTTCATCTAAAATATAAATATTTCATTATATTTAATGCGTTGCTTCATATTGATTTACTCTATAATACATGAGCTTGCAATGTTGTCATTAGTCTAGTGACGTAGAGTAGACCACTGCGTCGGGTGGGTCACTGTTTTTATGGTAGTGAAGAGTAAACACTTATTAGGTCAATTAAATTTCAAAGCAACGACGAATCATCGATTTGAAATCAAATGTGAATTCGACAGAAGGTTCGAATAAGCAAAGTCATTGTTGATCAAATGCTTAAAATCACTTCAATGTAGAATACTTTCATTCGATATATCATTTTATATGTTAACTCATTGTCAGTATTTATCAGGTAATAAAGCGCTTAAAAAAGTCACGCATTACAAGAAAAAGTAAAACGCATAACATTATTAATTCATGATAGCGTTTTATTGGACTTAAAAATTTTTTTTAGCTTAGTAGCGCTGTTTTAAGATTTTGAAGTATTATTTCAATTTGTTTAGTATTTTACGTTCACTGAGCTCAGAACCGTTATTTTCATACACACAACAATTCATTTTTGCTCTCAAATTTATGTAATAATGACCGAAACAATAACCCACTTATAGCTACGAACTATTTTTATAAATAATATATAAACGTTAAACATCTATAATCTATAAACATCTATAATCTATAAAAAATTATTGCAAAAACTAGCTGTTTTTTAAAAAAATTCACTCTGTACAAAAAATGTACTTTTTTTACTTTGATGTTTTGAATCTCAAAGAAATTAAGAAATTTAAAGGTGTTATGAAACAAAAACTGAAATAATCTTTTGTAGATTTCAAATCGTTCAACATTTTTAAAATGTTTACCACATATTAATAATTCTTACTTATTCCAGTAATGTGTGAAAATCTCAAGTAGCGTGAACAATTTTTCACCGGTATTTTTATTTTTTTTTTCAAATCTGTGTGGATTCTCTCATAAAACACTGTACTTTCCAACTGATAAATCTTTGTAGAATATAAACGGTCAATATACATTTTTCGTAACACTCAGATTTTAGAATCTATCTCGTGAAATAGCCCAAACCAGCTATAATCAATAATCTACAAACATTTTGTTTTGTTTCATAGAAATTAACATTTTTATGTACGTATATTATTATTGTTCATCTCAAAATAACTATAAACGTCGCATCATATTATATCAATAAAATAAAATGTGTTGTATTAATTTTTAACATCATGAAAGTATATTTTTGATATAAAAAAAAAACGGTAGGTATCTAAATTTAATCGTGACAAAGTACCGGACAACAATCAAAGCCCGCATAAACCTCACCGCCGAATCGGTGAAATGGGGCTCGAACGATTCGATAGCGGCAACACACGATGTTTATAGCTTCCAGCAATATAATTTACGGATATAATATAAACCTTTGATTAAAATCGTTTTCGGCCTTACGAAAAGTAATAATTTTTCACGCTCAACGAAATTTATTATTACGCTTTTTAACCTATAATACCTGTGTATATTATCACTATTTGTACTTACCTACTTACAATATCCTCCAGTCACTCGACATGTTCTACAATTCATAAACTTAGGTACATTCTCAAAAAAAAAAAAAAAAAACTTTTTGCATTGCCGTCGAGTAAAATATAAATTATACTCGGTATTTCAAATAATGTGAACAAATTATTTTCCGGAAATAACTTCACTCCTCCACCAGAAATATTGGTAGCTATTCCGTTGAATCATTCCAGACACACATTTTTAAATTGTGTTTCTTTCCGATTTCTTCAAAACTAAAAGTACCACTCGATATTAAATCAATATTATTAAGCTAGAGATTTTACAAAATAATCACAATATACGTGCCATCGTAATAAATAGGTTTTAAAAGAGCCGGGATAACGTGTGTAGTTTTACGGAGTAGCAAATACGCTTTGGGTGGGTCATTGGTTTGGAAGTTGTCGTTTAAACGTATTATTTAATATCCGAAATCAACGTTAAATCATTGCCATCGAAAAAACGATTCTGAGCGAGCTCAGTTACCTAGTAGTTCTATACTTAGCCAAACAGTTTTAGAAATTATTTTAAACTTATTATATCAAACTTGTATCTCATTTATTTCAATATTGTGTAAAAGTTTCAGTTTGTTTTGGTTGTCAAAAAAATCTAAATATATTTGTAAAAAACACGTTCGCCGTAATTAACGTTTCTCCTTAGTTTCATCACAGTAACGTTTTCAATTTTGTACTTTTGAATTTTAGACCCCTCAAAATACCATTAGAGTTCGTATAGACATTTCATTAGAGACACTGACTTTAAAAACCGGAGCATTTATTATACCTTTAGAGTTGTTCTTAAATTAACAAAAAAAAATACATCATTGTAAAAACAATACGTTTTTTGCTGCGCTCAAAATCTAAAAACAAATATTTGCCCTGTTATAAGTTTCGATACCAGGGCACCCTGAGACGAGATTGTATAGTCGTTTGCTTGGGTTTTTGTAGTATATTTTTTACAAAACGACGTAAAAAGACAAACATCTACATACCTGCACACATTTATCCACTCAGTAAGAGTTGTGTGAATTTTTTTGAAACTATAATATCATAAAAGTAAAAATATACAAGAATGATTCGATAAGTTTGACCGACGTGTTTATCACGGTATAAAACGGCCATTATCAGTATCGATGAACGTAGGTAAAAATATGGTTATTGTGTTAAAAATCAATTGAACTATTAGAGTTTTTTTTTTTTACACAAAATGAGTTGCTATCGGGTAATCAAAAAAACTCTTGAATCGTTACTATATGTACTGCTCTATTACTCTTACGACAGCGGGTTTAAAAAAAGTTGGAATTGTAATTTTTGGGTCCTTCTCACAAAAAAAAAAGAAGAATATTGCATAAAATGAATAATAATTATACACCACAGCTGGGGCGCGGTCCGATAAGTGACCTAATTGCCTGACCGTATTTAGTCCACCACCCCTGACGATGACAAAAGGTCACTATAACAAATATGACCACCTATGGTCATTAATTAAATTACTGATTAGCGTTTAAAATGAGTTTTAATAACCATTTTCTTGAAATTATAAAAAAAATTTTTTTTTATTATATCACAAAAAAAAAAAAAAAAAAAAAAACATTGAACGGTATTATTATTTTACATAATATTATGCTGTATCGGTTTGAGCAAATAAAATAAATGTATAGTTTTTAAAATAGTATCGAAAAAGATACTTCGCGGTGTTTAAATATTATATATTATATCTAAGCTTTAGAGTTCTCTTCGATTCTGATAATCTTGCCATAATTGTTTTCTCGTTATTCTACTGAAGATGAAGTAGGCGCCTACTATCAAATCTCACGCATTTTGATTTATCTTACATAAACCGTCAACGATTTGATATTCCATGATGTATGGTGTTTTCAAACTAAAATTATCATTCCTTCGAAAACTGCGCGATTCTAGGTATTTTCTTATTTCTACGTTTAACACGCTCTGTGTTTATGTTTTGATGGTATTTTCAATTATTCGGTTCATTTCGTTGGACGCGGTGTAAAAATGTTGAATACATATTATATAGGTATTCAAACAATACAGTTCTAACTGTTTAACATTTTCATGTGCAGTTAATTGTTACACCCGAAATGTTTTAAGTGAAATGGTATTTTCGACGGTAAACATTTAACATTTCGTTTTTAATAATGTCGTGTTTAATCATTTAAATCACAACTAATTTTGGCTCCACGCTATTGCAGATTACACCGAAGCAGGTATACGTTTTTATTGTGAAATGCGCGGGTAGTCAAATTTTTAAAACATGAATCAAAATTATACTTAAACAAATAAATACCTACACTGTACTGTATACATTCGTATAGGTAAAAATATTATATCTATAAGACTTCTACTATATGAATGTATTGTTTAAGCGACACTCTTAAATCACAATTTTTATTTGAATCGTACAAAATATGGATACTTGAAGCCGTAGGTTGTATGTTTTTAGAGAGAGAAAAAAAAATTGTCGATTGGTAGTGAACACGACATTTCTCGCGATAAAATTTTACACACAATTATAGTGTATCATGAATAAAATATGTAGGTATGTAAATTACTAAAATATATAAAGACATAAACGTACTTTCATCACGAATTATAAACTTTAATAGGACGCTTAGGATACGTGCGTGATGAATAAATATAATATGTGCCTATTCTTACGAGTATTTTCTTCTCCTCGAGGTTTTTATTGTTTTCACGAGAATAAGCGGTTGTTTAACGAAAAATTTTAAAAGTATAGAACGTTCAAATTTTAACCGACCACTTGGATATGATTCGAAAAGCATCCACCCGCGCACGGTAAAATCATCATATGTACCCACAAAAAAAATAATCAACATATCATTTCGTTTTTTCTTCTATAAAATTAAAAAAAAAAAAAACACATTTTCCGTCTAAACAGTTAAAACTTTTAATAATACACGAGTCAAATTTGCAAAATACCACAAGACAGCAGCACACGTTGTTACTATAGAAATGTCGGTCGTTTCACATTTCGATCGGATAATATTATCTTATTGTAAGGTCCAATTTAAAAAGGTCAGTCTCGAACAGAGGCAGTTGATCGCTTTTTCGGATAGGCCTCTAGTCGGCTGTAAAGACATTACGCTAAAACAGATAGATAGTTTTTTATATTTCCAGTGCGCATCGTTTTTTCAGTGTTTTTTTTTTTTTACAAAATACCAAATATAGCGCGTTTTCTCTTTTCCGCCAAAGTCGGTTTCGAAAATGCGTACACAGACAGCGTTTAAATATTTCATGTTTATTTTAAGAACCCGTGCACGCATACATATTATATAAGAAACCATTTCGATTTAGAGGATTTTGTTTTCTTACATTTTCCGACGTCAAAATATCATATTGCGCGTTGCATTTCGTTTTATCACTGGATTACAGCACAGCATTATACATACATACGTTATAATATACTACAACACGTTAAAAAAAAAAAAAATTACGTGTATTTAAAATTTCCAAATTAAAAAATTGAAATGACGCTAAAATAATATAATAAAGTAAATCTGTTGATACGAACGACCGGTTTTTTTTGTTTTTGTTTTGAAGGGTGGCAGCATGCCGAACACGAGCAGCAGCGTACCGTACTTGCTCAGCTCCAGCATGAACAGCATCCGGTCCAGGCGACAAAGCACGTGTTCGCAAAATTCGAGTACCGGCATTTTACAGCAGCTGGGTTCTGGCGTGGTGAAACAACTGTCAACGTTACAAAACCCGGTGAGTTAGCCGCCGATGTATATAAAAATCACGAATTTAAATGTTGATGGGTAAATAAAAAAAAAAAATAGAAAGGACGGAAAGAGAGAGAGTAAAATGGGTTGAAAACTCGTTTGGTTTTGGCGAGTGGATGGTCACTTCGTTTGGTAATGTCTCGCGAAAGTTATGGTTTAAACTTGTATTATTAATTAATATCTGAAATCCTGAGTGAGCACAATTGTATCAATATAGTACCTACACGTCGTGGTGAAAACTAAATTTAACAAAAATATCAGTTATGTTAAAGTTTAAACTCGGTACCTATATGATACTACCCGAAACGCCGAACAGTTTCTCACCCGACCTCAAATTTCCTCTCTTTTGTTCCGTACTTTTTTTTCTTTTATTTTTATGCAATACTACATTTATTATTGTTACGTTTTATAAGGTACTTTGTGATAAAACATTCGACCAGTCCATCGGACTCGCCATTTCATCGAGGTTTTCAATCTAAATTTTTGTGTTTTCGGATCTAAACTCGCTTAATATGTAAAATTTCAAAACGATTTTCGAATAACGTCCAATTTAAATAGAATTCCCTAACTTTGTTGAAGCTAATTGAGCGAATCGCTCCTTCCACTCAAAAACACAAATAGTCGAGTTTGGTGATGGTCCGATTTTCGTCGTTTTCGGCTGATAACTCAGAAAAATGAAAACCGCACGTTTTATAAAAATAAAATCTACAAAACGTTGAAATATAAACTATATTTGGATCTGAAAAACAGCTGTTGAAAATTTTCGTAACGATGTACAATAGCTTTATCCGAATTTCAATATAATAGGTGAAAATTTATAGAAATTTTAACATTTTTCTTCTTAAAGAGTTATGGCCGAAAATACAAACGACAAATGAAAAAAATAGCACAATCACGATGTAAAATTGTCTATAAAGCAAATTGATACACGCAAAATAAATTATGTTTTTTTTATGAAATATACTCGCGTGTAGGTAACGAAAACCGTTAGATTTGAATTTCATATTATAACGTACCTACCAAAGATAAAAAACTTATCTTTAATATCGTCGTTTTTACAACGATATTCTAATAAAATTATAACTTAGGTATGGACATTGATTTTATTATATACTATAAAACTATAAAATCACTGGGGTATGAATGACAAAATTAGTTTTTTTTTTTTTTTGTACGATTTTTATTGTTTTTTCGTGTAGTACTGTTGCCCATTATTTTGCAGTCTATTGCAAGGTAATAATTTTAAAACACGTAGGTACCTACCCTACCTCCAATTACTGAAATAAAAAAAAGTCGGTACCGATCTATTCCGATTGCATTGGTAAAAACAAAATGATAAGTGTTTTTTAAAAATATGTTATAATGTTATGCGTAGGTATAAAAAAATAGTACATTTGTAGGTACATATAGAAATCTAACGGTCATCTATATTTCTATACGGGTATTTATTAGTAATATTTTTATTTATTATTTTTCCACACTTATAATAATGTACATTGTATTTTAATGGCCAACAACAACACGGTGTCAATGACCGTCCGACCGAATAAAACACATAATATAGTTAGATGGGTAGTTTAAAAACAAAATAATATTACTATCATTATACCTACGTACGTATGAAACACACAAAAACTTTATGAACGATTCAAAATCCAAATTTTCACAGTATCTATCGTAATTTTTATGATTTTCAATTTAGAATCTCTAAAACTTCGGTACAGACTTTACATTATATTTTTTTATACCAGGTTAAAAAAATTTAAAAATATTATTATGAACGTTTTTTACATTGAAACGGTTTCGTTGTATTAGTTTTTGGAAAAAACTCTTTTAAAAATCAATGAATTAAGTACGAATTATCGGACGAACAAAGTTGAACAGTGATAAAAATTTCATCAGTTCGATCGTATAATAGATAAAATTATTTAATTCAAATTTGTAATCCGCCCAAATTAGTGACCGACTCCACTATAATATTATAATATTAAGTGACTCATGACTCATTTTCTTTTTTTGTCATGAAATATTATCAATCATTTGAAATATTTCAAAATTATATATTTTACGAAATTGTCAAACGCAATACTTTTTATAGAAACAATTTATTTACGTCTATACCTAATTGTGACCAAAAATTTTAAATACTTATGTTCGGGGTTTTTTTTTTAGTATCAACTGTTCAGCGGCAACAAGTGAACGTAGTGGAACAACAATGGAATCCATGTTTGCTGAACGGTTCGACGTCCCGTTTCAGTTTACTCGCAATGAACCCGGCAGCCAAAACTCATATTTTAACAACTCGTATTATTCGCAACGCGGAAATCGTCAACAATTATTATTTGTTATTGTTGATATTATTATTATAATATTATTGTAGTTTACTATAAGGTTTATCGTTTTATTGATCCTAATATTATATATTGGTATACGAGTAATGCGACAATTTGGAACTGTTTTCAACATAAAACGTACATAGGTACATCAATTTTTAACCATTACAGTTAGAAATCTAGTTATTGGTGTTAACAATTTGCTCTTAGACCCTGTATTTTAATTTTTTTACATTTATTCTCGCGTGCTTTTTTATTTTTGTCTCGAGTTGTATGCAAGGTTCTACAATTTGGGACGCCCTAGTAATTTTGACTGTTAAAGCCCATTTCGTAACGTGGGACGCGTATGTGTATGGTTTTTAGAAAAACAGCTAATTAAATGGAAAATAAAAATAAAAAATTGCAGTTTGTTAGAAAAATCAATATAATGTGCTTGAATTATCTTTTGAACTATGTTTAATTTAATTTTTATCTTATAACCATTTGTTGTTAAATCGTCATAAAATTATATAAAAAACAGACTTTTCTTAACTCAAAATACACATTGATTAATTACGTAACGGAACAATATTAAATTATACAAAAATAAATATTCTAACTATACATATCAAACGTTTGCCGCCTAGATTGTGTATAAATTATTGTACAAAGGCTACAAATTCGATCAAATTGAGTTCTGTTTTTTTTTTTTTACAAACTAAACAATACGTCATGTTTACTGTAAAATTATAAAGAATAACAAAATTGTTTCGATGCGTATAATCTACGAATATTATTACCAATAAAGTTTGTTAGGTCAATTATTAAAATATAAAAATTTGTAAAAAAAAAAAAAACGTGTTTATCGGTGTTGTGATTTGTGATTTATAGGCGTCATTTAAACTGAAAGTTATTAATGTGTGTATAAAAAAAAAATCATTTTTTCAAATATTAGCCACAATGTGTTAATGTAATATGTAATTAACCGTTCCAAGTTGTCGCATTTCACCGTATTCTTTAATTTACCATTGATTTTACAACAATTAGGGATGGGTTCTCGAACTTGAAGAAATTCGAACACTCCGAAGTTCGAGAAAAAACCAAGTTCAAAATCTGACTCGAATAGTTCGGTCGCGTACAAACAGTATCGCCGTATATATTTTTATCGTTTTTATCGTGGTAGGATAAAACTGCAGTTTAAAAAAAAAGTTTCTAGTTCCTTTTCGGTTTATAGTGATTATCCACTATAGGTGTTTCGAAAGTTCAATATCGTTTGTTATACTTACATTCAAGTTTAAACTTATATCAGGTATAACATTGTCGCAACACATTTTTCATTTCGTCATCATGTAGAGAAATAAAGGTTAATTGTATAGGTACAATCCAGAGTGTGTTTTTCATTATCGTTTGTATTTTCTAATCCGTTTTCAAGCTAACCGGTTTTAATATTTTTTTTAAGTTCGAAAAATTTGTAATTTGAAGAACCCATCCCTAGTACATAATTGTATTAGAAAAATCAACGATTTTACTTATCTAAGAGCAGTGATTGGGTTCATCATTAGACCTACCCTATGCGCAAAACCTATATTCGATCCGTACGTTTCGTCTCTGTCAACTGTACCCGTTTCATACCTACACATGTTTTAAACTTATAAAAATAATATAATAAGTCGTGTGTATGCTAATTTCGATAGCTCGTAAGTTCCGTACGATGATGGTATTTAATTAATATTATATTATAATGTTGTATTGTAACTCGCATAAATATAGCGCCACCATAAGCGCGTATATCAACGTTTTGTACATAAGAGAGACATCTTCTATTTTATTTTTAAAATAACGTTTACATTGTAACGCTGGATAATACATAGCTGTGTACTCGTCAAAATTATCCTTCTCTAATTTTTTTATAAACTCGTATGATTTTCTCGAAATTCTTCAGTAGACGTGAATTTTACAGTACGCAAACGAGGCGTCTTGTTTTATTCGTGTTTTATTTTCGTCTCTTGTTGGTTTTTTTACATATCTGCATTCAGGAATTTTCTAAATTTTTGCTCAACACGTTTGTATGTCATCATAACTATTTTCAACTTATACATAGACACACACACACACACACGTCACATACAAAGAGTGTAAAATGTTTAGGTGGCAACCTATTAATTGTTTTTTTTTAGTCTAGAATGTTATACTATCTGTACCTACTGTTTGTTTTTTTAGAAATGGAAATGACAATCAACTGCTTGGTTATCCCGCGTTTTACTCTATACAATACTATATGTACATGGACAATCTGAATACTTATTAAAATGTATAAATTTGTTGATGTGATAAAATTTAGAAATTATTTGAAATTTAAAAAAAAAAAAAAAACGTTTATTAATCTAATTACTAAATATAATTACGTTGTTTATCCAAAACCGATAACTGTCTTTTCATTCATACCTAATAATGCAGTTCTCCAGTTTGGTCTGTATAAAATGATATATCTGAAAGCAATAATAAATCATTGCCTTTGGAAATACGTTTCTGAGCGAGCTTAGTTGTCATGTCTTAATAAAAATCAAATGATGCAAAAATTCCGAAAAACGTATAAAGAATATTTATTTATCTAACGTGTGAAATTTTCAAACCATTTGGACCATTATTTTTGAGGAGTTTATACTTTTTCAGTATCAATTGCACAATAATGGGTAATTTCATTGTTGTTATAACACCAAATTACACCATTTTTCAATACATTTTTATACGCATTCAGAATCTATTAGACGGACTTTTATGAAATTTTTTTTATCAGATAGTAATTGTTGTTTTACATCAGTTACTTTAATTTCAATTCTTAAATAAGAAATTTTAAATTTATTAAATTTAAAAATATTCAAAATCACTTGAAATTTGTACCGAAACTGTATTTTATCTATTTCAATTTTGTGTAAAAGTTTCGGCTAGTTTAGTCTATTATTTTGGAAGTTATGGCCAAAAAACTAAACAATTATGTAAAAGACCAGTTTGTCATGACAAATTCAAATCAGTTTACAGAAACCTTATCGCACCATTATACCAATCGATACATTTGGCAAAAGAGTTACATCAAAATTCCTATGATTTGTGTGTGACGGAAAGAGAAAAAAACTGAGATCTTCAATTGTCTTAATGCCAGACATATTATGTTTTATTAACTTATTAAACGTGGACATACAGTTATACAAATGTATATAGAATTAATATAGAAATAATTCTAACACATAAAATATCACAGTTAAAGCACAAACTGTATGTGTTTTCAACTAAATACTATAAAGAAAAATTAAAAACAAAACTATCCTTAAAAAATTGTACATTAATATTTTACCAAATTATTCATACAATTATATTTTCATGTAACGATCTACAATATAGTTAATGACAGTCTATAACATCTGCTCCTTCAATAAAACAATTTTGGGATTGACTAATTATATCATCCAACATTGAATTCAATCCCGATCTTGTAGATATTACCCACTGGGTTTTAGCTTCACATTCTTCAAAATCGTAAGTAGATGTAAATTTTAAAAACTCACTAACTGATGTGTAGTCATCAGTTTTTTGTTGGAGACAGATATCACTGGGGTAAATATTACTACTGTTAGCCGACTTGAGACTGGGCAACAATTCACAATCACTAATTGTAGTAATAGAATTCAAAATTCTATCTTCAGAGTCAACGTGTCTAGATTTTTTATGAACAGAACCCACACAATTTTCTAAATTGTCATTCATAATGTTCGAACAGTTTGATGGTACGACGTCTTTTAGTTCCAAATCCGAGTAAGGTACATTATTGGAAGAGTTAATTGAAGCTAGAAACTCTTTTGTAAGGCAAATGGCTTTTTTCTGAACAACTAAATCATATTCTTCTTTTAATGCGACATAAAGGACCTAGAGTAGAAATAATAAGCAAATACAATACTAATGCACACGACTGTATAAACTGTGTTCATTAAACTCACGTGAATGCAACCCGTTGCGCTCAATTTTCTGAGATTTTCGTTTAGAGTTTCAATGTCATTTAATACGCAAGGTTTTGTGATAAACTTTTTAATTACACAATTCCAAAATTCATAAGTAAATGTTTTTACTTCCCATAGCGGATCTTTAATACTTATATGCACCATAATTATGTAGATATCATTGCATAATTCATCGCTAAAGAGTCAAACATAAAAATAATATGCACAATTAATATGTTATAATAATATAATTTTGAATTTACTATTTATTGTTTGGTAATAAATAAATAGTAATAATAATAATAATAATAAATAAACATGTACAAAATGAAACACAAATTGTACTTTAGTATACCTACCACAATTCTAAAAATTTCAATTTGTTTTCAAAAATGCATGAACGTACATTTTTTTTTTAACAGAGTACATAGTTTTTCTTTTAAATAAATAAATAGGTAAATTATTCATAGCGATAATTTTACAAAACCATATTTATTGAAGTCAAATCAAACACAAACCAAACTTTTTACACTCCTTTAAAATTCTAACTTAAACGTGCAATAGTTTATTTGAGTTTGAATTGGACCTAACAATAAACTCCGGTTTGAATAGTTTGTACTCATATGACACAAATATACCTTGAAACATACATACTTCAGTTCATTGTGAATAAATAATGCAGTAATGAGTTTCACTATTTGTCGTCTAATGATACCTTCAGATTCATATTGCATTAAGCGTAAGCAATGGTCCTAAAATAAACGAACAAATTCAGATTTGAATAAAAATTACAAACTCATTTTTTTACCATTAAGTCTGAACCTTTTAAAGATGTTTCCCAAATGGATGATACCGACACCATTTTTTCTAAACATTCTAGTGCTTTAGCTCGAACAAATGGATCTTTGTCATGTTTAAGGGTATTTAAAACAGCTATTGACAAATTTTTTTCCATAATAATTTTGATATAAATATGTCTCGTTTCTTAAAATTAAAATATTAGTACAGCATAAGTAAGTAGTTACCATAAGAAAATTAACAAGGTAATAATATTGAAAATAATCACTATACTGTTAGGCAGTTGTTTAGTTAAATATATCACAAACCAGAGTCATAATTAGAAGCAAATACTAAGCTAGAAATACATTGTAAACAGCTATCTCGAATTTCTGGTCTGGGATCCAATAATAGAACTTTAAGTGAAGTACATAGTTTATCCAAAGCTCTTGAGTTGTCATCACACAAAACATTTATGTAAATTCTTTTATGCAATGCCGTACTTATCAATTTCAGACCGTTCTGCATATTGAAACACAAATAAATGTATATTACTCAAAAATTACAATATCCTATTGTTTTTTTAATGTTGTTTTACCTGCAAAAGGGTAGTAGAAGTATGAGAAGATTTATGAAAAAATTCACAATGACTTTGAACAAGTGGCACCGTTATTGAATTATGTGGAACATTACAAATTAACTTATGTTCAAGCACTTTACACCAACAGATAAATATATACGAAAGTATTTCTGAAAATTTGCAGAGAATGGAATTTTGATTTTGATGTGGTTGTAGCCAATAATCTGAGAGTAGATATAGCTCTGTTAAAATTGAAAAAAATTCAACTAGATAATCCAATGTTTCCTATAATTATAAAAAAAAAGAAAAACATAATAAGGTATTATTTTTTAAATAAAAAATCTGCCAATTTTACTGTTATGCAACATAAGTATAATAAATACTGTTAATTAAATAAATAATAAAACAATATTTTAATTAATAACCATAATAAAAATATATTTTACGTCTAACGTCTCTAAAATCCATAGTATAAAAGGGTCATATTAAATACAAACATGAGTTTTTAATGCTTCTTTATAATAGTATCAATTTTTCCTTTGTATAATCTCATAAATCCATTATTAATCTCATAAAAATGTATTTTTTATACTAAAAAATAATTTAACAATTTAACATCAAAGACACGCTGATTAGTGATTGGTATTAATACAAAATTATTTTAAATATTATTTTAACTGGTGTTATCTTATGAGTGAATAAAATATAGTAATAATTATTAATTATTGATGTCTTAACTGTGAATGAAAAACCTAAAATTGTATAACACAATAAAGATTACAAACTATCTGGTTCATACTATGACAAATCTTATTAAGGGATGGTTCTATAAATGATCAGTTTAAAACTATAACTGGACTGACAATACTCAGCGTCGGTTTTACGGAGGGAAGTCCAGAGAGTCCCTTTCAAGTTCTAAGTTTATGCTGTGCATTGGTTTTATTTCAAAATGTAAAAACTCTAAAAATATAAAATATATAAATCATAAGAGAAATTCAATGGACTTCTGAAGATAATTTCAAAAATCACTACTGACAATACCAGTTTTCTAATAATATAGGTATTTTAAAACAATAAACATTTTAAAATTTTGTTACCTAAAGACAAAAATTATTTTTTTTTTTGCATAAAATAAGGCAGATTTTCTAAAAAAATTATTGCTTGTTTTAACAGCATTGTAATTTTTATATGAAATGTTGAAGTTGCTTAAGTTTCACTGAATTTTGAATTTAGTGTCATAAAATTGAATTCTTTACAAAAAAAACTAAAACGAAAATCATAAATTTTATTATTAGTTCTAAATTTAATTACCTGTTTTAACAAAGGAACAATATCTATTATGTTTAGTATAGAAGATATGGCCATCTCGTTTATTATTGAATCGTATTCGTTATTATGATTGAGAATCATTTTTGTTTCACCAACACAACTACTATTAAATAGAATTTGTTCATTCTTAGTATTTTTGAGCCACTGTAAACATTTCTTCAATGGTGTCAGCTATTAAAACAATATAATATTATAAATTAATAACACGTACAATTATGAATAAGAAAAATATATAATTGGTAGGTAATAATAACTTATGTGCATATAATTTTACGAATATACAAAAACAATAAATATTCGTACCTGACCATTAATTAACTCTTTCTCAAACATTGCACTATTTGTCAATTGTGTGTTACTGATGTTAGCATATCTAATTGCTTGTATGTATAAATGGTTTACTTGTCGGTACGATTGTACATTTTTTGAAACATTCATCAAAGAAAATGTAGACTTTAAAATACATTCCGTGTCAGAATGATGCCAAGTAGTTGAACAATCAAACAGCAAATGTAATGTCACATAGTTTTTTAGCAAAACAGGTGCAACACCCAACAGTTTATGAATGTTTACTAATAGATCTGATAAAGCTAATTGAAGGATTTTAAAGCCATCGGATTCATGCTGGATTCCAATACATTTTTCCATTAACAGTATTAAAGTTTTCATATACACATTATAGGCGAAGAATTCTTTTATGTCCGATTGATCAATTAGGCTATTGGTTGAATTTAATTTACAAAATAGCGCTTCAACAAGTGGCCGCCAATAATACTGTGGAATTTCATACTTAATTGATTTGTAAATTAAATCGGCTATGTATTGGCTAGACTGAATTTCAACATATTTTGCTGGTACTTTCAATCCATTAATAGTAAAAAGAATATGTTTCCATAGGCCTAATAAAAAAAACAACATCAATAATTTTATTTACTATTACCTTCTTATATTTTGTAGCTGTACATCAATAAATCATCTAACATCAAAATCAAAATAAATTTTCAATAAACTGTTTGTGGTCAGTGACAATACAACAGTATAGAGAAACCAGTAATAATCTAGTTATGTAGAAACTAAATTAATTGGGCATAAACTCATTATAGTCGGTCCAGTTGCGTTTGCCTAGAGTGGCGCATCTTTATACATACTACGTGTTATATTAGACTTAGTAGAGTGGAGTGACCTCCTTAAAGCCCTGGGAGTACAAAAATGGAAAAGAATTGTTCAATACCGAGAAAGATGGAGAGATGTAGTGATGGCGGAAAAAGACTTTAGAGTTATAAATGCCAGTGAAGAATAAGAAGATATAAACGTCCAACAGTTTGGTTCCAACCTTTTTATACGACATTCACAAAACGTGTGTTTAACGTAGCACTTGGGTCAATTTGTTTTTTTCTTAATTTTATTTCAAATTATTTAATTAAAATGTTTAATGTCTAGGTATAGAACATCATTGAAAAAATCAGGGGCGGCTCCAAGGGCCTCCACCTGGACCAAAGAAAAGACCACGGATCGTAGATAGATGTACAAAATGGCTATTTTTTTTTTTATATAGACAACAATAATAATATCGTATGTATCTGTAGTAACCGGTTTTGTAACCGAAAAAATAGAATGATTGAGCTGATGGTGTGAAAATATGTTTCTATTTAACTTTTAAATTTTTCAAAAAGTGAACTATGCTCCCCAACCCCAGATATATATCTGGTGCCACGCCAGGAAAAAGTAATTAAAACACTGTTACAATATTGTGAATACTCTCATGAACGTGAAGAAAGTTCGTTGACAATTTACCTTCTTGTAAAACATACTCGACACCCCGTACGTTGTTGTTCAACGTCCGCAACAACGACAGGTAAGCGTTGAAAATCGCCGGCTCCTTGAGATTCGATTCGACACCGATGCAACCGATCATGGACGGGACAGTGCGCGTCCCGATGAGCGCGGTTAACACGTCGTCGGATTTGACCAGCACGGCCAAATACTTCAGGGCGAAAGCGTACAGGACGTGCGCGGAAGAGTTTTTGGAAATCGGCGTTTGCCGTCCCACATACACGTCCAAAACACTGGAGAACCATTCGCTGTGCGTAGCGACCGGTATGGTCTTCAGGAGAGCGTCTGCGAAATCCCGAGGCAAAACCGTAGTAGTACGTCTGAGAGGAGCACGTATGAAACAAAATCCGGAAAAAACATTCACCCGAATCGTGGAGACTCGTCAACAGTTTTTCCAACACGGTCTTGTCCTGTACGGCGAAACATTCCATCAACAGACAGTCCAACGATTTTTGAAGTTTGTCGGCCATCGTGGTCGGGACGTCGACGGAACACGGCGCCGCGACCCCCATCTTCACAGGGATCATCTTTGAAACGATATCGCCAACCCCGTTATCGGAAAGATTGATCGATTGAATTATCGAAAAGCACACGATAACGTTACTATCATCAGCAGAGGGCGAACATTAAACCGAATAGTGAATATAGCAAGTGAGCATAAAACTATTAAAAAATGTCATACCATAATAATAATAATAATATTCGTTGACGAGAAGTACGAACACAGGATATTGTTGTTATCTTGATGGTTCGTAACGATGGTTGATGTAAGCTGATTATAGAACTATAATCGTGGACCGCTCTGTGTTGGATTTTATCATTTTATTATCTGTGGATTTTATAGTTTTTAAATCGCCGTCAAACGTTTTTTGAAATTACTATAAATATTTTCGTCGAACTTTACATTCAACTGCACAACGTTAAATCTTTATCCGTTTTTTCATCTAAAACTTATTTATTTTATTTAGATGAAAAAAAAACCTTTAACTATATAGATAATTTTTATGTTATCATCGAGATAGATAAGATGACTTCTCGTCTATCTCGATGTTTTGTTATTTGGCCCCAACACTGATAACAAAGGCCTGCTGCAGTCAAAAAAGTGTCATCGATCATCGTAGAGCCGAATTTTCGGAGGAAATTATTTGTTTCTCGTGTGAGTAAACCAAAAAAAAGAAAATAAATTGTTTTTATTCTTAAAAATAAAATTTATGTATAATATACCTAGTATAACACAATTTATTTTATTTTTAACAAATTATAATGCCCCGAGTATTTTTATAATACATATTATTATATTCACGTCGTTATTCTAATACTCGGGGCAATATTGTTGTTTAAAAACATATTGGTATTGTGTTAGGTACCCATATATTTTATTTTTTACTAAATATAACTTTTTTACTACTTGTACGCTCTTATTTTGTTTATTATTTGTACATTCTACTAAAGTTTTATTATTCGTGTTTTAGAACGGCATCGGATAATATTGTCGCGTCAAAATGGGTCGCAGGTGTTCTGTGAAAGGGTGTACGAGTTTGAGAAAAAAGCCCAACACGTCACTGTTCAAAGAACCTGTAGTTCTCGATTACGACGCGTGGAACAAAATCGTCGCCAAAGTCAACATTTTACATCGGTTGAGGACTTGATACGTTATACCCAAAGACGTGGAGGACGTAATAATGAAACACGATGGTTTATTTCTCTTTATGTTTCTAACTCCCGGTTTCGCGTTGTTTTAGTTTGTCGGCAAATGAGACCGGTGCGCACTGAAAAAAGGCGCCGTTCCGTCTGTTTTTAAAACGGTTTCAATAAATAATAACGAATCATCTGTTTGACTGTCTGAAAATCCCATCATTTTATAAACCCTCTGTTGGGAATATGGTGTCCGATGATGAGACAACAACTCCATCGCCGCCACATCAAGTAAGACCGCAAATCATTGTTTTTAGAAAACATTTTTTGACCGGCGTTTTTAAATATTCTTAAGTTTTTTTTACAAAAATATTCATGTAGACGACTTTTCAGGCTTAATATGTTTCAATAATTGAAAAAAAAAAAAAATAAAAATTGAACTTATTTTCAAAACAATTTTTTTAATTAAATTTTTTTCACAATTACTTTTACCGCCTTAAAAACCAACCTTTTGATTGGACCTTCTCAAGATAAATTCCCTACTCAAAATTTCTTGATTTTGTATTAGGTAGTAGATTCCTTACTTGCTTAAAATTATATAATCACTAATCCTGTGAATTACCTCGCTTTTTAGAATTCACGCGGCCGTGTACCCGTATTAATTGTATATGTCTACAAAGTAGTGATGACATTTATCAATCGTTTTAAAAAGTTTTTTTTTTTCAAATTTTCTCGATATTGTTCTTGAATGTTTTTGGTTTTTGCCTCTTTTAGCATCATCAATATGTGTTACTTTTTTTGTTTTGTATATTATTTAAGATGGATATTAAAAAAAATTCCACGGCTATTTTGTTCATTATTGATGCTACAGTAAAACTATAATATAATAAGCAGAACGCTCTATATAATTATTACATAATAATTATTTTTTATTCTATCTTCTCTTGTCACTCCACTTATCCATCTAAGTAATTAATAATATTTTATTTAAAACGATTCATTATTGTAATTTTATAGGCAGGTACCTAACCTTTCTGTGTTTAAACAAACATTTTGTTCCTGAATTTGTTTTTAGTTTTATAATAATTAATTGTTTACTAACCTTTCTTATGTACGATTGTATTTTATTCAAGGAAATGTTGGAGAGTTTTAAAAAAAATGCTGTTGCCAATCTGATGGACGCTATATAGTGATGGAAATATAATGTATACCTATTAAAACCTATTAAAACAGTTCAGAATTGTATTCGGATGGATATTGAAAAACAAATTGTATTCCGACCAGAAGCGTAGAAGTCCTGACATTTTAGGTTTGAAACAGTTGACTTATCTACTCAGTTGTATCTGAAGTGACTAGAAATGTTCAAATGTTTGAAAGTTAACAAATTTGAGCTGGTGGTCCCAGCATCATTGATTTTCCATGTATTAATTTCTTTAAATTTTGAAATACCTAATCATTGCATTATACTTAGAGTTATTGTATATCACAAGTAACTACTGATTTTTTTCCCTTTAGATGACCAAAACATAATGTCAAGAAAACAAAAAGTTGCAATATATACAAAATTAAGTGATATATCGTAATATTAAAATATGCATTAAATAAAATTAATTGAGAATTAAGACTTGTGCTAACTATTGGCTTAGTTAATTAATTTTAGTTTTCCAAAAATTATATTTACACTAAAAAGTATAAATTTGAAAGTTTTTCACCTTTACGAATTTCTTAATTTTGTTTAAATTTCAAAAAATTTTAATGTGTCAAATATGATGGTGATTGGTGGAAAAATGATAGTGTGTTCACTGACTGATTTCCAACAGTACCTACTGCAAGGCGTGACATATCGCCGAGCACCGTTACAAGAGATGTATTTGTACATGTCACCACCATTCTTGATCGATCGCGTCAAGCCATTCGGAAAATTGTACCTATAGATTTTGAAAAAAAAAATAAGAGAAACAAGAGCATAGTTCATAAAAGTTCACTCAGTCTACTCAGACTCGTGACAATTATTGGTTAAGCGCTTTGAGAAGGAGTTCAAGACAGAACACGAACCCACACCGAATTGTGATCAGCTGCGGCACTACATGCCACAACTTCAAAATGAGTAACTGTTCTATCTATCATTGGTTGGGTATTTTCAACAGCACGGTGGATTGGGACAAACATACGCGATTTTTGACCGGTTTTCTTCTGCCCGCTCTGTGAGTTCTTACTTGGACGACAGTATATATATTATATTTTAATGTCATGTTTGCCGCTTTCTGAAAAAATATCTGCAGAAAGTGGCTTTTAGTTTCTTTGATTATGTTTGGCTCTGATTATTAAACAGTTCTAATTAATTAATTTATGATCAATTTTTTGAGGAATTGTCTTTATTGTTAGGTATGTTGTGATATCAAACATAAAGTTTTAATATTGAAACTTTATGTACAACAATATTCAGTATTCATATTAACTGAATTACTTGTACAAACAGAGTATTATTTACTTGTTGTGTTCATACAGCATTTATTATCTAACTTATTACAACGTCAATAAACGTACAAACACAAAAAAAACAACAAATGTGCTTTAGATCTAGGGACAGTTTCAAAAAATGTATTTACTGGCTTCTGAGTCTGCTAAAGAATAAAATAATGATAAACATTGTCGTCTGTTAAATAAAAACACACTGAGTATTGAATAATATATTAAAAATTAATTGTTTTTAACTGAAATTTAAGTTTTTATTTAAAATATCAACTATAATAAACACTAATTACTAATTAAAAATTAGGTAGTACTGTGAATAAAAAAAACAATTTATTAAGTCATAATCAAAAATTGTTATAAGTTGTTAGAATGTTTTATGACATGTTTTTTTGTGTTATTTTCTATAAATATAAATAAAATATGTGTTCTTTAATTTTCAAATGTCTAATTAGAAGGTAAGTATGTATAATTACATTTAATAATTATTACGAAATAGTAATGTTATATAATATAATAATTTCTTCTTTATAAAAAGCAATTAATGCTTTTTATTCATGTTTCCCTCCAAGCTGCAAAGTTAAGTTTTGGTATAGAGTCGCAAGACACCAACGGAATTCTGAAATAATCGTACATAATAATACATAATATTATCATATAATATATTATAAAATTGTTTTGTACATTTTTGTCGTCTAAATTAGTAAGTTAATTTTATAAAATGTCTAGAAAAATGATTTCTATCAGTGCTACTATGATAATAGAGATTGTATTTTAAAAGCTGATTTTTTGTATAACAATATAAGGTAGTGGTGTGGCTTCAACATTCAAATTACGGATAAAAATTTAAAAAATAAGCAACTGCGTACAAATTACCTGTTCGGTTGAGTTGTGTTCATAAAAAGTAACTTTGCCCTGTTGATGGTAAATTTAAAGTTCAATTTCAAATTAAAGTAAATCATGTATTTAAAATATTAAAAATAATCACACTTTTGAAAATGTTTTGCATACCTAACAAAGTCATTTCTGCGTTTTAATTAGATATAAAAATAAAAATATCCAAATAGTTGCGTTAACATTACCTACCGATAAAAGGTTTGTTGAATTTCAAACGACAATCGATGTAATTTTCCACTTCAACTACATTTGTTGAGTATCTTTATTAGAATATAAAATACACTTACCCATTACTAGGTACATTGAACGCATTCCTTTGTACGAATTGAATGTCCGTTGTTATGCATACGATGAGTGCCAATGTAGTTTTTCTTATTTCGTTTAGTTGAACTAGTAAATTACAAAATTAGTGTGTGAACAACAAATTTTGTAATTTTAGATTACCAAGAGAAAAAAACTATACAAGAGGGAGATTGATGTTTATTTCATACCTTTATTAGGTAGATATAAGAACACTATTGTAAAATTGCGTTGAAACATAAATGAACGAGAACAATTATTCTTGAAGGAGATTATAGACCCTGAGCTTGCTCAGAATCGTAATTTTCATAAGCAATCTGTTGCTGACAAATTTATTACAAAACACCAGCAGCGAGCCTCTCCCCAGAGCCTTCTCTAAAACGTAGTATTTAAAAAAAAATATTGAGCTATTCCCCGCCCGGCCTAGAATTTTTATCTTTTTCTGGAAGATTATGTTGAGAGTTTTAGGTGCACCAGAGCTCGAATTGAGGGGGCCCCTTAATTTTTCTAAAATATTTTATCGCAATCCCTTCAGATTTACTTCGCGTGGTCCGGTAGAGGAAAATCGGAAGTATGTATATTATGTGTTCATGGGACGTATTCGTCATTGGATCCCTCTGTTATGTAGTCACACATGTTGCGGTCGAGGACTTTACCTGAGCTGAAAGAACCCGGTTGATTTCCGAACTCGTAATAAAATCTGTCGCCAAACTTCCATCTGAAAAACATCTCTCCGACTACGCATTGAAACGTGTGGCCCAGTATGGCGCCCGGTTTTGACTTTTCCAACATGCCGGCTGCGTAATAGTCGACGTCGTCCACGTGTTCGTACAACTTGGCCAATCCGTCCACGTTCTTTTTTTAAAAAAATAAAAAACCAGTATTTTTCGTTAGGTTTTATCGTATCCGTTACACAATATTAATATCATAGTGTGAGGGTCCGCGTGTCTAAATGTAAAAGTACCTATTAATTGTTTTAAAAATTTCGTTAAAATAAACGATACCTTGCACTACTATTAGGGGGAACTTTAAATCGAAAATTGTTTTCGTTTTAACTTATCCTTTGTTGCTCTTGTATTTCTGACAATATCGCCTGCAGGGTTTTTTTTAATTATTTTTTGTAATACAGGTTTAAATAGGTTTTATTTAGGTAGATTCGTGAAATATTTTTTTTCGTTTATATGATGTCATTTATGTTGTAAATATGCAAACTTATGTAAACAAGAACTAAAACAAAAAACATGTACAAAATGGACGTATACCCAAATTTTTTGACTTCATATTATCGTTGATACAACGTTGTAAATAGGTAGAGATTTTGTAGGTATGTTTTTTTTTTTTTACCCAAACTAACCCGATGAAAAATTCCGCGTAGGTTATGATTTAAAACGCAAAATATATGTTGTTATGGCGTATGAGACTTTTATGTGTTACGTACTCTTCGACTTATTTGATCGGTCAAATCGTTGAAAGTTTTTGCCTCGCTCAATCCACACAACTGTCTGAATTTATTATACGACGGTTCTCCAAAATCTCTGCCGCGTGCCAGGTCCAAGCTGATCAAATCCAGTCCATCTGTTTTGTTCGGAACTTTGAACAGGTGTTCACTAATCTATAAATGTAGTAAAAAAATATAAAGTTCCGTAGTAGCGACTACGCTTTGGGTGGGTCATCGGTTTCAAAGTTGCGGTTTATCCGTTTTGTTTAATATCTGAAATGATAGGCGTTCGAAAAAAACGAGCGAGCTATCTAATCTAAATAAAAAATAAAATAAAAATCGCAAATTACTCGTATTATAAATACGTAAAAAAAAAAAAAAAAAAATAGTTGAAAAAATATAGGTAAAACTACCTATATGAGATACTTTGTGAAAAGATCGCGAATTACTACGTATACCTGGGTACATGACGGGAAAAAATAGTGTATTATACCTTGCAAAAATTTTTTTCAATCTTTTATAATGTATTAAATTAATTTAGTACAAAAAAGATTAGAAAACGACAAGGAATAATTTTTATAACGACGAATTTATAGGTATAGAGTCGTTTTGACGCCGAATTTGACGATTTCTTCGCACATTACTCAGAAAATAATCAAAACTATCGAAAAATGCTTCAAATAAATAAAAATTTAAAGCCGAAATCCCGAATTTTATGTAATACTCAACGTAACTTTTGGAGCACTTCTTTTACCCGAAAACGTCGTTACAAGCTTGATAATTTCAAACTTTTCGCCGTGAAATTCTCGATTTTTGTTTTTGGGGTAAAACTCAAAAAGTAAGCAACATTTTAAACTAAGTTTCAACCAAAGTACAACCGGAAAAAATTAAAAACCCACATTATGTGAAAACCACATACACTCTTCGTTTCACCCAGAATCTTAAATTATTTATTTTTAAAAAATTTTAATTGGATATTTACATGTTGCCAACCTTGTTAGTTTCAAAATTTTTTGTGGAAAATTAAATTTTTTATCGAATATTAATGTCAAAATAAATGGAAATTTTCGAAAATTTCAAAGTACTTAGCTCAAAATTTTTTAAAATCATTCGAAACTCGTACCTTACATGATATATTATAATATTAGGTTAAAACTTCAGTTTGGTTCGATCATTATTTTGGAATTTATGACCAAAAAAACTAAATTGATTATGTCGAAAAACACGATATGGCCGCGTAATTTTTAACGTTTTTTCTCAATTTTCGCTTAGTTTTTCATTGTAACTTTTATCGATTCTAAACTCTGTCAAATTCGAAACCCATTCAAAATACCAAATCGCAGTCTATAGGCCTTTCAGCAGTCTACATAATATTGGGTTGTTCCGCACAATATTATGTTTTACCAAAAATACCGATTTCCATTAGAATCAAATGAATTTTGATTTTGATTTTGTTCGCCCACCACCAAAAGCGATATATTATAATTGTTGCAAATTATCGCTCACTTCTTCGGTGAAAAACTGATCTTGTCCCTGCGCGTGTTGTGTAAGTAGTCCTCTTGTGAAACTGTCGTAGTTGTTATCCTTCTGCACGATGTCCGATCTCAAATAAAAATCACTCAAACGTATTCTCGACGTGACCCTCCTGGCTTCGCTAACCAAGCTGCAGTGAACCAAAAAAAAAAAAAATGTTTGTGAGCAAATTGAATTTTATACTTCGGACAGTGGTTTTTTCTTTAACTGAAAAAACTAAATACTGTACTAAACGTTTTGTAAAAAAAAATAAACAAAACCCGTTTCTTACTCGACGAATCCTTGAATATAGCTGTGAAGCGCTCTGAAAGCGACGGCAGTAAAACTGCTTATCGTCGTTGGGTTTAGAAACTCATCGTAATTGTTATCGAAACCTTTGCTTAGCGGTAGCAACTTGTTCGCATTGGCGTAATCCTTTCCTGAAAAAATTATTAGGAAACGTGTCGTTTGTATAACGTCTTATTGTACCTGTCGTTTGTGATGGACGTAATGCGCATAGGCGTGCGCAGAACTCAGTGACAGGGGAGGCCAAGCCAATGTTGAGTTACGGTCAAAGGCGTATTTGACGATGGAGTAATGGTTCCTATTTGTCCCCCCATAATAGCTATAAAATTTAAATAACTATAGTATGTACTGTCTAATTTGTGTGTGCTGAAAGAAAAATGTTATAAATATTCCAAAGAAAGGTTTTCAGAACCGCGTTAATATTACCAACTTTTAAATATTTTTAAAATATTAAATAAATAACTTTCACTGCACAGTAGATTTGAGCATCAAAAAAAAAAAAACTAATAAAAATCTGGCATGGGTTTGGTTTCATGCGTTTATTCCGTTTACTAGGAATGAAAAATGAATGTACGCGTAGTATACATTGAAACTTATGGATTTTTTTTTTTTTAATGTGTGTTTTATATGCACAATTTTATCGTACTAAAAAAAAAACACTTTAATTTTAATAATAAAACATATTTAAAACAATTATCAATTTTAAGATTATTGATATCTACAAATTATATATATATATGGGCGCGGCGCACCACTTCCAGTAAGTAAGTTCAACAGACTGTTTTTTTATTAAATAAGTCCAAAAATTGCTTAGAAGCTAATATGCATTCGTTCCAAAAGAAACTCAGATTTAAAATTGTTTTCCTGATGTCGCGTTTTGACAAGATTAAATTGCGTTAAGTGCACTTCAAGTAAAGTACAGATTGGCTCGCACGAGGGCCCATCCGGTCCACGCTGTGACAAAATGTATAGAAGTCTATTTGCCAAAATGAGAAAAAAAAAACAACTCTCCTGATTGCCGTTAAATTTTTAAAATTTTGGCGTCGCCTCACCCACAAGTACCGGAACGAATTCGTTGTACGTAACGTGCTGGTACATTGCGATCAGTAATCTCTTGGCTTCCTGATACAATCGTTCGTCGTCCCACGAGGGGTTTATTCTTTTCAGCTCGTCGCACAAAACGTTGTGTAATCTCAACAAGGAAATCGTCTGAACCGCCATGTCGGGATGTTGGTTGACTCTTTCATCACCTACGATGAAATGATCGCATCACGTAATAATAATAATAATAATACAATATTACGTTATTATAATAATATACGGTGTGTCGACGTAAACTCGGTTGGAGCGGTTTACCGGTAGTGCTGGACAGTGGCCGGGTGATTGTATTGAGAAATTCAAGAACTCTGTTTTGGATAAAATATACCCTAAGCATAATATACACCAAAATCTTCCCAAAAGTTGGAAAGACGAGAGAAAACGGGAAAGACATGACGTGTATGGTTGTAACTCGTTTCTAGAATAGTAGTAGTGCCTACGGTAATGTGTAAATTCGAAATCATTTTTAAAGAATAAAAAAAACGATATTAATTTATCGGTTTTTACTAATAAAATAATATGCAGTACATTGAAATTTGTTCTTAAAAAAAAAAAAGTATATAAAATTTCTATATGCATTTGAATTTATATTTTTTGAACCTATGTAAATTATTTTTATTTCAAGTTATTGTAGAACAAAGGAAAAACATAGAAATGTTGTTGTTGAGCTACTCGAATATTTCCACAGAATCAAAATCGGATTTCTCGTCTTTATTTTTGTCCGGTTCATTGGCAGCTAGCTAAACGATCGGGGAAACGTTTCGAGGAATTTCGCAGATATCCCGCAGTGCCCTCATGACGGCAATGATCATAAAATATATCGTAAAACAATTACCCGAAGCGTAACACACCGTGTTGTCTTTTATCACGTTGCAAAATTGCGAAGCTTTTCTCACGTTGGGCAGATACGATTTTCCATTAGATCCTATCTGCGTTCTGAGTTTGCCGTTGGTGAACGAGCGCAGCGAATTCGCTGTCTTGTCGTCTGAACCGTACAACAACGAAGCGTCGATAAAGCTGGTGACGCCGATTTGCTAACAAAAGCGTAGATCACATTCTTATTACGTTGTTATAGTGGCAAACTAAGATCGTATTTTTTTTTTTTGGCGATAGATGGTTATGGAGGAAAAATTAGGGAGCTTAATTTAGTGTCTAGGATCCTTTGTACAAAGGGACGGGGACTTTATGATGGGTGTGAAAAAAAGAAGGTGCGGTTGAAAGAAATGGAAGTGTTTAAAGGTGTTTACAGGAGTGTGGTAAAACCAACCGTGTTGTACGGTTCGCCCAAAAATGGTCATACTCGATTTAAACTTAAATTTCCCATTCATTTTACTGTTTTTAACAATGAGTGAAATTTTCGTCTAAATTGAAGCGCTATGTGAATCTTTAAATCTTTCCATTTTCGATCGTATACCAAACTCAAAACGTTTCAACAAACTAAATAAAATACCATGTCGCGGTTCAATCACTTATCTTTGGACGTATTATGTAAATATCTGAACAAATATTCTATAAAAACATGTAATATTATTATATTGTCTGCTTCTTCCTCGCTTTTCTCCCAACTAACCCATACCTTGGGTCAGCCACCCTCGTTATCCACTTATCACGATCATTCACAACACCTGCACTCATATATTTTCCAATTATTTCCGTTAATCTCTTTTTTGGTCGAACTGTACTTTTTTTTTCGTTCAACGTTCATTTTCATAACCGCTCTTGATGCTTCAGTTTCTCCTCTCCTCATCACACGTCGCACGCAGTATTGTACAAAAACGACGAGTTCAACTTTAGTTTCGCTCAAACTAATTGATAATAATAATACCCAGTTGAGTAAAATCAAGCGGATCTTTCTCCTCAAAAAGTTAACTATTTTCAAAAAATACATTAGTTAGAATGGTTGCTTAAAAATATTTTTCAATAACAAAAGTTTACACAGGTACTTACTGCTCCTTTCATACCATATAACCACTCAAGTATGACTGCACAAAGGTTTGCCGAATTTATTTATCATACATACTTGTCTGACTGGTTGAATCTGGCATCCTCTATCTGCCGTGTCGGCCGCTCGCGGAGCGGATAAACATCGTTTTTTCTGAGCCGGATCGTTTGGCGGGATCGGAATCTGGAGACAGTTTTTCGGTAATACGTTTGGCTCAGTGTTGTCCGGTTTGCAGCATTCCAACGTTTTCATGTTACCTTTAAAGTAGTGTGAATACCATCTCATAACGTGGTGTATAGGTACCATAAATAATTACTATTCTCAAATGACAGTTATTGTTGATAGTATGTACAGTAATTAGTAAAATTACAGTTTACATTCAAAGATAATGGTACACATACTATAGGTTCCTTGATCTAAATAATATAATACATTTTGATGTTATATCCCGCCAAATGGATAATTTTTGTATACGAAAAAATTAATATTTAAAATGAAAAAAATGTTTTTTACACGTATTTTCGTTCAAAAACTCACCTAAAGATTTGGACATGGTCAACTCTGTGTCGTGCGCGACGATTTGACCGAATTGCATTACCATCAAACTGTGTTGAGGCGCTGGTCTGTCCAGATCCGTAAATATAGTCGTTCGGATACGTCTCACGTTCGGCAGTTCGCGTCCCGATACCGATTTTCTTGGTTCACTGACGCCTTATACATTTAAATTTATAATGCTAGTGTATATTATCATTATTATTTCTGTACGGCTGCGTCACAAAAACTTAAAAATATTATAATTTATATCGTGAAAGTGCAGGTACCAATAATTCGCACGCCATGGGCCGGACCGACAATTTGATTCTCAGGCCCCCCCATATGATAATTGTTGAGCCCCGTTGCATCAGTTATGTTTGGGCCCCTCGTATTCAAAAAAAAAAAAATAGTATAATTTCCTCAATAACCCAATAGCATCGTTATTCTAAACAATTTAATGCTCTGTATTTATATAGTATTTCAGATGGTGTAAGTGATACTTACACGTGTATAAGACATATATATAAATTAATGTTAGACGTGATGAATTAATAAATAAAAACTATTCTAAAATATTTTACCAACTGAAAAAAATGTTTCGTTGTCAGTTATGTAATAATCGGCGAAAGTGTCGGAGCGTTTGTTAAATTTATAACGCATGTTCATACTGTTTCAAAATATAATTTCATAAGTTTTAAGTAAATTATCGTACGGATTTGAGTGTATTATGAGCGCCAGGATGAGAAAAGCAAAAAAAGATCGTTATTTATTAGTAATCAATAAGGCGATATAGTATAAATTTTCGATTGTATTGCATGGAAGACTTGAAATGTAAAAATACGGTTTACGGGCAGGGGACAAGAACCCGCCTATTGTGCCCCTATCCCTTGGATACGCCACTGCAGGCTGTCGTATTATTATTATTATATTACCGTCTGAGTAATCCGCTTGGATTATTCGCGTGTTCGCCGTGTGAGCTTGCCCCCAAACTGGAAATATTAAATTGTTGCAACCGCCGTCTATCGTCCTGAACTTGGCGGAAGGATCGCACTGCGGCTTGGTGAAACACTGGTCCGCGAGATCGATGTCTTGCGGTTGCAAAAGTCCGACCGAGTTGTTCATCAGGGATCTAATCGTGTGTAAATAATATAAATCTAATCGTGCGTTATAAAAAAAAAAAAAAACAGTAAAAATACACATTCAGGTACTTACTAAAATACCACTTGTGCGGGTATAACGATTTAAAATTTGAAGAAAAATAAAAAAAACGAAATTAGATATTTACGGTATTTTGAAAGGATTTGGATCCACGACGTCGTTCTGTACGCCCCCGCTTTGAAGTTTATTGTTTCGTATCCGGTTGTTGTTTACACATCGCACTAGAGACGGACCGTTATATTATAATATTTATAAGTAAACACCCGTAACGAGTAAATATAATAATCTAACTGCTAATTACTAATAAAGTTCATTGTGTTCATTGGTCACACATTTCAAAGCAGGATTTCTATATTACTTGACAACACCATCTTCCCAAACTCCACAACGTATAGTACAATATTTTCAAAATAAAACCGTATTAATTTATGTAATATTTTACTTTTGATAGTATTTGTTCAAAAGATAAAATTTTTTGTAAAACGAACACACCCGTATCGTACCTGTTTATTTAACTACACGCTAAGTCGTTATACAGTTAAACTAAACAAAAAATTTCCTTTTATAACATACGTTCTAGTGTATAAAGTTCTTTTTAAAATTTTTTTTCCTCTAGGATTTATCATTACGCATACATTTCAAACGATCATTCTAAATCCATCAAATGTTTTTTTTTTCTCACTTGCATAAAATTTCGTACTCGACCGATTGATAACTATACATTTCTTTTCATACGGTAAAAAGATATTTCGTTTTCAACTATAATACATTGTTTTTTCGTTTAAAAAATCGCTCGTCCCTAAAAGAGAGTATTTTACTTGTTTTGCGGTTTTCTTCGATCGGCTGCTGCTGCCGTGACCCGTCGATGGCATGTTTACACCGGGCTTGTGTCGGGCTGGAAAGATCTGAGCAAGCACAACAGAATGACGCGAACAATTATTACGAAACTACTAACGATTTTTTTACTTAACGCAAGATGCCATAATAAAACACTATGTAGATACAAATATTACAAGGTTGTTCAGCCATATATTTAAACATCAACACGCTCAAAAATATTGACGTTTTAATATTTCGCTTCTAGATGAATCTCGACGTTTAACTAAGAAAAAAATGAATTAACTGTAACTTTGTACAAACAAGATGATAGTTAAATTTCAAGTGCGCCCGAATCGCCTATCATCCGTTGCCATCTATTATTTTTCTCTCTTATGAGAACTCTGCCTCTATTTTAGACCTAAAACGACGAGTTTCATCAGTATATTGACAACGAATTTGGATTGAGAATAAAGTTTTCTTATTGTATTTTTGTATAACATATACACCCAATAAAAATATGTAAAATAAATAATACAATTTGTGCTTTAGAAAACTACTTTCAACAGGGGAAGTAAATTTAATAGGGCGAAATATTTTTTTAAAGTAAGTGGGTTCTTCACATCTTCCCCCTCAATTCGAGGGGTAACTATCCGTATCGATGCGAGCGTTTGAATATTTTACAAAATGTAAAAAAATGTGTTACAGTGCGCGATTTTATGTTTTTGCATTTACTATAAAATATCGTGCAATTCACACATATTATACCTAATTTATGGAACACACTTAAAGTTTACTCGAAAATATTGTTGTCAGCGTTATTCGTATTTTTTATTAAACATTTTTTTACGGAAATAGAAACAATCCAAAAGTGTAGGATACTTTAAAGTTTTATAGCAAAACCGTACGGATTCATGTAATAGGGTAATTTAAAAACTAGGTGGCAGTAATTCTACAAATCGGGATATTTATAATTATTATTAATCGATTATTTTAAAAACGACATCCTGCAGTTTTTCAAAAATGACTTTTTGTTCAATTATGATGGTAATTTATAATATACGTATTCTACGTAAAAACTACACATGTCAGACTTATATATTTTATTAGAAAATATATTGACTACAGGAATCGCTGCAAAAACTACTCGAGTAAATGACTTATGAGGTTTTTGCAGTTTTAAAAAGTTAAAATTTAAGACTTGTGTCTCGATTTTGAAAAGATTGGTTCTCATACACGTTTTCAAGGCCGGGCGAGTATAAACGTATTTTTTCAACTGTTAAGTTAATTGAAATAACATAACGTTAGGTTAAGTTAAAAATCGACTTTTTTAATTTATCAAATTAAATATTAACTTAATTTAAAATGAAAATAATACCTAGTTCATAATATTCACACGGTATCGATATAATAGTGTAACGCGTTTCTTATGCTTTATACATTTTTTTTTTTTTTTCGGACATTTTAAAACGATTACACGCATTAACTTAAACTGAGTTTGACGCGTTAAAAAAAAAAAATTACAACGTTGAAACAACGAGTTTGCAAGAAAAACAAGTTAACGTGTTAATTAACTTATTTTTTCAAACTTCTAAAATTGTAAATTTTCCGAAAACCTCCGGATTAATTTTCCGAGCGTGAAATCTCGCCAATTTTTCACGCTTACCTGCACCGAAGACCAGCAGCGTAAAGAGCACCGTGATTTTTTTCATCGTCCGTCCGCTTCCGCCAAACACGCGCGATGATGACTAGAAAAAAACAACAACAAACAAAATAAAGGAACAACTGCTCGACCGCCTCTGCAGTGTCCCCTACTTATAACGGTCACGTCAGTTTGACGGTGAAAATATTCCTTTTTGAAGTATTTATACTCAGTATAGCAAATTACGATAGTTTAGAGCGAATTACGCGTGTTACCAACACTATATCGTTCACACACATTTACACTTATGGGTGCTCACGAACGTATGTTCGACCAGAACGGGTTATCTGCGCTTTTTAGCAGCGAATTGAGCAGGCGCCTACGTGGGTATATATATTATTTGAGGGTATTCGATGTACTCGTATAAACAGCTATGTTTCCGATAAACCGACCGACGCGGTAAGCCCGCTCTGCGTACTTGTAAATTTGTACTGTAGCGTCTTGACAATGATTGTTATTATCAGATGGACGATTACCATATTGTATATTATACACGTGCTAACAAACGTTATAATCGTTTGAGGACGGTTCGAGGAAATCCGTCCAGCACCGAATGAATTATTTAGTCGTAAGTAGGGTGATTTAATTAATATGAGCGCTTTTTGTACTAAACGTATTTTCGCAAAACACGTCGCGCGCATTCATCCCAAAGTCCTATAAATGGATAATTTAAAAGCAGTAATTTTGTACGAACCGCAAAGTATTTCCGTATAGATACACGCGAATCTGAGACATGGACCTCGAGAAATAACGAAGCAGCGAGACTCGTTTGAGCGAAAATCACTTCCGAACATTTTGTGGGCCCCGACCCTTCAACACAGCGCTCTGTTGGTTGGAGAAAACGTGTCACGACGATGAAGTGTAATGCAGTATCTGTTTCAAAGATCAGCAGGTGTGTGTGATAAGAGAAATGTTAGAAAAAGCAAAAACTTACGTGAGCTCGACGCGCTCAGAGAAAAGAGAACAACTCGTACATAAAGCATTAAGGAAGAGCCGTCCGTGAAAAAACCGTTATAGTTAGACCACGGTTTAGACGGGAAGACGGAATAAAAAGAAAATAAAAGTGGTAGAAACGATAACATACTGTGAAGAAAATCGGAAATGGATTGGAAGACGAGGTGGCGAATTTGTTTAGAGTGCTGGGGCGGAAAACTCTACTAGAAAAAGACGAAAAAGTATGAACTATCAACTAAACAATGTCAGAAAGAATTCATATACGTGTTATTCACACTTAGGTAAACACTGCGGCGTTTCATCAAGTATGAAATGTTGTGTATTTCATTCGTTATACGTAGCAGCTGGTACCGCGAGTAGCTGAATTGTAATCTATTTATTTTGTTTTTAAGGAATTGTACAACGTTTTTAATAATAGTGCGGATTTTTTCCCAAACCTTATCGTCGTAACGTTACTCGTTTTAACGTCAACGGAATTCATGACCTCACGCATGCCGACTTTGAATATTATGTACGGGAAGACGCGTGGCATTTGGTCATTCAAACAGCGCACTGATTAAACAACTGCGGTATAATTACCTACTGTTTGTAAACGAATTAAAAATTTATGTCCCGATATTTTATTTTATTCAATCATTTGCATAATCGATGAAGGTCGAATCTTCTAAAAGTTAGAGCACAAAAATTATGAATTTTATGTACGGATTTTCAGTTTAATGTGTAATTTTTACATAACATAACGTATACTATTATAGTGTAATTACATAGTGAAATCTGCACGTGATAATTTGTTTCGCATTGTTTTCGAAAGAATTCCCGATTTATTTACGGTAAACAATTTTAAAAATGTATACCGACCGTGTTGCTAAGTGATACGTCTTGGCCTTGTGCGATTGAGTTACCGAAGAGGGGAAAAACGTCTTATACGTTTGGATTTATGTAGAAACGGGTGTTCGCCAATACATTTTTTAACGGCCCCTCGTAGTTTTAGTGGTTTTTATTTATTTTTTTGCTTTGAATGATAAAAATAACGTAATGAAATTCACTTTGCTTTTGGCGATTTCCCGGAAAAGTTAATTAGTACGTTTCCGCCAATTTGTAATATGAGATAGCGAAAAACTGAATTAGATTTGAAGAAAAAAATACAGTTGTACACCTCTAATTGTATTTACAAAACGATCAAAACTCAGTTTCTACGATATCATACGTGTATGTAAACTTCGATTTAAAAACTAAGAATATATACGGTTGTAATAATACCTGTAGTTGTATAACTCTTTTGTTAGGTATCATATTATTTCGACGATTTTGTATAGGCACTGAAAACGACTTTTACATTTTATTTGGGAAAATAATTTTTGTACACCGTGTACTTACACTTCAAACTAAAAAACCGTTCTTTCTTTAATTCTCGAAAACTATTTAAATTTTCGATATTTTAATGAGCTACGATTCGTTATAAATCAAATAACTACAACACTTACGAGTTTCGTTTCGTTTTTATTTTTTTCTAAGAATAATTTGGAAAAGAACATGATATGTTTACAAATGCTTCTTAAAATTTATTTTTGAAATAATAGAACGATAATCAACGCCATACTTTAAGAAAGTACGTCACATTGAAAATCCAACATAATATCATCAATAAATTGTACACGTTATCTTGACGAGTTTAGTGTTCTTCGGTCCAATGGTGCAAATTGAGTTTTGTTATATTTTTACAAGGTACCAACTGATTTCTGAAAAAAATTTTTTTTAAAAATATTACTCATTCGTTGTATATTTGTTACACGAATTTCATAAGTATAGTTTTGGTTCGATAAAAACTTTAATTCTCGAGAAAAAGTGTAGAAAATTTAATAAAAGCTTAAAAACATAGATATTCTATCCATGGTAGAAAAATATCAAACATAGTAAATCACAGTTTTTTTTTTACACAGTTCGGAAATTAGTAAAGATTGATGTGTGTGATTTATTTTATTTTTTAAAATGTTTTAAAGACAGTTATTTTCTGATTTATGACTTGAAATTGTGTTTTTTTAAGTAAAACAACATGTGAAATTTATATAAAAAATATCCACACAGTAGTCTGAAAGCGTTTTATTTTGATAAGATAACAACAAAATTGCACACTGTTGCGCATTTTATGCTTAAATCGTAATGAATCGTCAAATAATTGTCGGAATGATTTGAAATTTTCACACGTTGTTAAGATTGATAGTCTATGTGGGTGGCTTTTTCGGAATTTTCTGACCATTTTTAGGAATATTCTAAAACTAGAACATTCAATTACTTTGTGGTGTTTGAGATTTTTCGTTACCAGCTATGTTTTAAAATATTTTTCTCATAATGATAAAAGTAAAATTCTAAACAACTTTGACATTTTTAAACTGCAGTACGTCTGTTCTCACTCATTTTAATTACCTATACTGTTGCTCACTCAAAACCGATAATCTCGTAAAAAATTTACAATTGCTTCCAAATATCATAATATATCATACTACTTTAACTAAACTTTCCAAAACAACGAGCCACTGCAAAATCGTAGTCGCTACTCCGTCAAACTACACATGCGATCTAGAAATTTCCGGATTTTTTTTGCAATGAAATCATTTAAATATAAAATATATGACTTTTACTCAAATAGTTTAAAAACCAAATTTTAATATTAACTTTTGCTAGCTAACTCATTATTAGCTTTAGACTTCGGATGAAACAGTAAATTTAATTAAAAAAAATCTTTTTTCATTATTCACGTATCTACAAATTAAAATTTCTAAGTACTTTTTAAGTCAGTTACTATAACAAGTGTGATGTTTAAAATTATATTCTTACTGATGACTTGGTACGTCGAATGCATTCCGCTGAACATACTGAATATCTGATGTTAAACACACAATAAGTGCCATTGTTGTTTTTCGTATTTCTTGAAGTTGGTCTTTAAAAAAAAAAACAATAAATAAATAAATAAAATTTGTTGTTAAATTACCGATGAAAAAGAACCTAAATAACAATGAATGGTTATCGTGAATTTTTCCGACTCTATGTACATTATAGTAACAGCGTGAATGCAAATGATTAATTTTTTACACATACTAGTTCACAGGAAAAAAAAAAATTAATTGACGGCGTTCCTCATATTATATAGGACAAATTATTTTACTATAATATACTCTCTTCGTCATTTTTATGCCTATTTTTTCAAACAAAACGCGATAGTTTAAAAGCATTTGATGATAACCAACGTCTAGTTTTGCATAAAATATACCGTTTAGTTTTGTTTCTAACGAACTCAAAACAAATCGGCGAAAAGACAAAAACACTAAAAGTCAGAAAATCTCAAGATAAAGTACACCAGTTTGTCGTGGCGTGCGTATGCGATTGCCTAAGTGTACTCAAAGGCGTATTTAAGGAAGGGTCACGTGCCATCTCCATAAACCGTATTTTCACTTTTAAAATGTTATTTGTTCATACCGCTGTTGTAATATTATTACAATCGAATATTTTTATCTTGATTTGATACCTGATCAACCATTTTTGTTTTTCTCATTCTCATTCATATATATTACAGTTTATAATTCATAGTTTGTGTAAAACTGACGAAACAATAAATAATGAGTTATGAATTAAAAGAAAACGCTCTGAACGACGCTTGACATTTTCACAGATTATTAGGAAACTGACTAATGAACGACAATCGGAACAGTTTGTTTTAGTTGGTACCCAATCGTGAAATACTTAAGAATCGTTTTTCGGAGGCAATGACTTTTCCATTCGAGCAGAACCCTACTCCACCTCAAAAATCGTTGATTTTTTTTTTTTTTTTTTGGTGCTCCTCTTATCAAACGTTCCTAAATACGCCCCTGCCTATTGTACACGTACCTATACTATTTGGAATCATATAATTATTAGACACAAATATAGTGCATTGTTGAAATTCACTTACTTAACGTAAAAGAGCCTGGTTGGTCACCAAACTCGTAAAAAAATCTGTCACCAAACTTCCACCGGTAAAACATTTCCCCGTTGATACACTGAAGCGTGTGTCCAAATAAGGATCCCGGTTTGGGTTTTTCCAGTATACCGGCCACGTAGAAGTCTATATCGTC
>CM029359.1:14013431-14050250 GCA_017140985.1 Hormaphis cornu
GGTTTGAGCAACACCGTATCATGAGCGACCAACTGACCGAACTGCATTACCAGCAGGTTTCGTTTGGGCGAAGTTTTATCCACGTTTTTAAACACAGTAGTCCGTACGTGTCTGGCGTTCGGCAACTCTTTACCCGATTTCGCTGTTCTCGGTCTACTCACTCCTTAATATCGGGCATTTCTTTACAGTATTCCATCATATTTACCGTCGAAAATAAAATAATTTAATGTTGATAAATACCATCAGAATAGTGCGCTTGTATGATTCGTACTACCGACGTATGAGACTGTCCCCAAACCGGGAACTGTAAATTGTTACAGACCCCGTTTATGGTCCGGAACTGGGCGGACGAATCACACATGGGCGCGGAAAAACAGTTGTCGGAAACGTCTTGTTCTAACGCGTTTAAAAGCCCGACAGATTTAAACGGACCCATCAGCGTTCTGAAACAGTTTTGCTCAAAGTACAATGACCAGCGAACAATACGGATACTATACGACATTTGCTTACGGTATCTTCGAAGGTTCTTCTTGTTGATTGTTAGTTTTATCCTTTTGGCCGTGTCCTTCAAAGTTATTACGATTATCGTTCTGACTTCCGTAATTACCTTCTCGCGGTGGCCCGTAAGAACCTGAAACCATTATAATCAGTGGCGCCGATGGCTTCTAAAGAAGTTATGATTATTACAGTTTTAACGGTCTCATACCCTAATGTTGTAAAATGTTTTACTGTTGGATTCGAAATTGTTTTGCATAAGTTAATACACGTAAAAGGTAAAATGAGATAGACTCATAAGGGTGATTAATATCCTAAAAAGCTGTTAAGGGTCTAAAATTTAAAACGAATTATTACAATAGGTCACAGGGCTAAATAGTTAACAGTTTAAAATTTTATTTTTGATTCTCCAAATCAACTCCATCAAAATTATAATATTATTATAGTTCGCAGTGTACGCAGTGCTTGATTTGTGTTGGTAAAAAAATTCTTCCTTCTTTAAAAAAAAAATTATTTCAGCGTACACCTTCTAATTTGGTAGGCACACTTAATGGTCTAGGAACATCGATACGAATTTCTTTTCTTATTCAACTGCAGCGTCACCCTACTATTTTTCATCAAAGTCAAGCACTGTTTGTATAAAATAGTGGTAAATTTAGAATCACTAAACTATTTTTTATGTAACTTTTTATACATAATACATGGTTGGCACATATTATTATATCCACACTAAACTTGCCTGAGTTAAAACGTTTTCCTTCATACTGACGATTCTGACACGACACTCCGACAATTATTGTAAGCGAAAAAACCACGGCAATACTCTTCATCGTACAATTTGACTGCAGTCGACTACGCGTTGGTCTCAACTGAAACAAATTGAGCTGGATACGCAAGTTAATTTCCGAGTGAATGTAAAGTTTGTGAAAAAAAAAAAGAATTTTTCCTCCCTCAATCTATTTTGGCGTCATATAAATATTATGATTGATGGATGGACCGATCGATAGGTGCGCAAATCCCGGACTATCATGTTTAAGGGGAAATATCCGATAGAGTTACTCTCGGATTTTGCCAGAGCGCGTTATCTACTAAATTTCTATAGCAGTAGGCTATCATTGTGTAATATGTCTTAGTTTCTTCACATTTTAACTCATTTTATCTGGTGGATATAACGGCGACACCGGATAATGTTATACTCAGTAAACGATCAGAATATTAATTAAATACTTAGTGTATAAAAAATTGTTTTCATTCAAAATATTTTAGTGATATGGGTAGTTTTAAGAGCTCAGAAAAAGTGATACATTGGTATTTTATAGGCGTGCTTCAACCATCCCATATAGCTAGAAAATGATCATTTCTAAAACGTACTAATACATAATATGTCGTTAATTTATTTTATCTGTTGTTTTTTTTCGCACTCGATAAGTTGAACAACACGATATTATATTATGGTTTTGTGTGTTCAGTCTCGTACACTCCCGTCGTACTTCTACCGCCGTTATAAGTACTTGATTATATGTTTATACATACTGAGGCTCAAAAATATAAAAACAAAAAAATAATAATAAACTATAGTAATTGGAAAACAGGTTCAACCAGTTTTAGCAAATGGATGAAAAATGAACGCTCTGTGAACATATAATTGCAATGTTTACAGAAAACGCGTAATTGCTACGTCGAAATACCGTGTTTTCGAGTTCACGACCTTGAAAACGACGAACTAACTCATTTGGGATTATCCAAAAACTAATCATCATGGTTTTTACGTTTTTAAAATTCACGATCCAGGCAACTAGTCTGCGTGGGAATATTTAATGTGAGATCCCTATTTACAATAATATTTGTATGAATTTTTTTGATAAATTGATCTATTTTAAAAATAAATGTGTAAATAGGTATTGGCTTTACGGAGTTGCAATATTTTGCCATTACTTTTTTTTCTGAATACAGTTTTCTGGAAGTTGTAAAAGTGCTTCAATTTAAAAAAAAAAAAAAAAGAAGGAAGGAAAGAAAGAGTTTGAGTATCGGGTGAGAAGTTTTTTGGCGTAACGATTACGCTTTGGAGTGGGCCACGTTTTTGGGTGGGCCGATGTTTCGTAAATTGTGGTCTTAACTTTTATTCATTTAAAATATCTGAAATCAATGATAAATCATAATGAATAAATAAATAAATAAATCATATCACAATTGCGTTCAAAAAACGATTGTGAGCAAGCTCAGTTATATAGGTACACGTCCTGGGAACTAACAACTTGTACCCCGACCCCAAATTTACTCCCTTTCTTATATTTCTTTCTTTTATATTACGTTTACTATGTTATGTTATGTAAAAAACTATATGAAAAGATCATAGCACTACTTACGTATTTGTTAGTTTGGAAATTTTTTCGGAAAAAATATATCTCATATTATATTTGTGATATTACCAACTATTGGAAATTTTTCATTTTCAAACAAATAGGAACTCAAAGGAATAGCATGGTATCGGTTTTAATTCTATTGGACCAAAATTTGCCTCTCCATTCGTGTTTTTAGTCTAATTTGCGAGTTTTTGTATCACTCGCTGAAACATATGTAAAATTTTAAAAACTGTTTCCAAATTCCCAAATTTTTTGTGCTAAAAACACATTGGTCAGATTTCTCCTTCCACTCAAAAACACAAATAATCGAATTTGGTGCTGATTTTCGTTGTTTTCAACAGATAACTCAGAAAAAAATCAAAAAATGTTTCAAATAAAACATATTTAAAAACCAAAATCCAAACTTTTTGGTGGTACTCAACGTAATGATCATATATCCGTAAAAGTGATTACTAATGTTGAAATTTTAAGCCGTATTCCGAAAATGGTCAAAAAAAAAAAAAAAATTGATTTTTGTCTATAAATCAAAAACAAATTAAAAAAAAACTTAATGTAAGGTTCTAAGTACCATCTAAGTTCATTTTTCATATTTTTTTTTTTTTTTGCGCCTTACCATTTTGCGATTGGGCCAGGTGCGCCCAAAATTTTTTGTTTTTTAGAAAAACAAAATGCACATAAAAAACAAACATTATTTTTAATAAGAAATATATTTTAAATGTTAAGTAACATAAAATGTACTAGTTGCATACACATCTTTAATCACTTTGAAAAAATTTGCCCTGTAGTTGTTTTTGAGCATTCGGTGTTCACACTTCTTAATCTTAAACGGTATATTTGTAAAATTGTTCAAATCATTTTTCGACGCTTTTGGTTGTCTCAGAAAAACAAAATAAAAATACACACTGATTTTAATAAAACAAAAAAAAATTTTTTTCATAAACGCATTATACTATAGATTTATCGTTGTGTGTATTCCTTGCGTCCTTTGCTAATACAATCATAATATTTGGGTTATTATATAATTGTATACCAATGTAGGTATATGAAAAAATCGCTAAACCATCAAAGATCCTTACCAAACCAGGGTTTTATGAGCATTATTCAAAATCAATTTGTATAGTGTAATTCTTGTATGACGATATAATATTTTTTTAATTCAAATATATATGAATATTTAAATTTTTTAAATTTTTGATTCATATTTCGAACACTGGGACCCACAGAGAAAAATTTGTTGGAGGGCCCAGGAGTTATTTTGCAAATATAATCCCTGCATAAAACTAAAAACATAATCTATATAGAGATAACAAATAAACAAGTGAAAATAGATAATAGTAATAAAGAAAGAAGAATGAAACAAAAGATGAAAAAAAAATTTAACTAATAAATAAATAAAAATTTATTACATTAGACAGTAGCGATAACAGTAATAACTAATATTGTAAAGAAGAAAAAAAATACAACTATATTTTGCGTGAACACATATTACAAAATAATCATTTCTATAACATAATGTCATTTAAGTCTAACAAAAATATTTTTATTTTAAATAATTTAAAAGGAAGTTTTACATTATCCGAAGGTATTTCATTTAATAACATTGTACCGATGATTTGGAAGTGTCTGCCGTAGTAGTAGTTTCTTTTTTTTTGCTTATTTGTTAAGTATTTGTTTAGCAAACCTAGTATTTATGCCATGTGTTATAAGATTTAAAATATTGTGTTTTTTTTTAGATAAAAAGCAATTGCTTTATAGTATTATTTCTTTATTGGTAGCAAATTTAACTTATCATATAGAACATCTGTTGAAAATCCTAAATTTTGTTTAAGATCATTTTCAAAATTTTATTTTGACAGACTTTAAACTCTCTTAATATATTATCAAATGCTCCTACCCATCCAAATATATCGTAATAAAAAAAACGGATTCTACTTAAGTTAAATATATTTGACGTAGTTAGTTTGACAAAAACCTAATATTTTACGCAGATCTCTAAAAACATAAAATCATTTTTCTCGATTGTTTACACCAAATGATTATATATAGTATATTGAGTGATTAAATAAAATAGGTTCTTACTTGTTTTGAGTCTACGTAATATGTGTGTCTTTTTTTTTTTTTGAAAATATTATTTGCCTCTGAAACCGTTGAAAACGTCATAGAATGCAACTATAAAACACCTCCAGTGGTCCTTCGTTCTCGGGAACAAAAGGGATACTGTAAGAGATCGTTAAAATAATTAGCACGAGTAAGATTATTTTAGTTGTTTTTTTAGCTTGTTACCCCTTCTACTTGACTAGTGTTAGAGTTGATAACACTGCTAACCTAACCCTCTTTTTATTTTATAAAAAATATATGTTTGTTAATTGATACATGATACACATACCACCAGGAAGCTCTGTTTCAAGGCTGAGCACATTTTAAATAATAATTTTTACATCAGAGTCAAACTGCGGCTTCCAAAATGTTTGGTAAACAATAATTTTCCACGCCACGTCACAATAAGACAATGGTGGAAAAAATCCACCATTGTCTGTTATTTTGTTGATACTTTGATCAATACACGTGATTGCACAGTACATTTTTAAATAACGATTAATATTTATTTTTATTAATAGTTATTTTCATGTATTTCGAAGGGTTTTAAAAACGTGATTGGCAAGGCTGGGCAAGTTAACAGCTTTTTTCAACTCATTATGTTAAGTTTGTTGAAAAAACAAAAATTAAGTTAACTTAAAATAAAGATAAAATTTATATCCTCATAACTTATTCACATGATTTTGTACCTAGTAAGATATTTCCTCCAAAAAAAAAAAAATGTTTTTGCATTTTATTTTGAAATTTTCTTCGTAATATTACTTTATTTTTATTTAAAAGTTAAAAAAAAAAAATTTTAGTTTTATAGAATAACTTGAAGTTAACATGTTAAATTAAAACAAATTAATTTATTGAGTTAAAAATTAACAAAAACCAAATTTACCGAGTTAACTAATTTAATTAAAATTAACTTAACATTTTAATTTTTTAACTTTTAACGAACTAAATCAACCAAAGGCAGATGCGTGAATTTCAAAATGTTGATCACGACTTTTGAATAATATTCTGAGGTTAAAAAATAATTTAATAAAAGTGCCTCTTGAAAAAAAAAAAAATGAGTACCTACCGGAAAATGTTCATAGAAATTTAATAGTACTTTTTGGTTCTAACACTTAAAAAAAATGTGCATAACTATTCCATACTGACATTAGAAAAAAGCAAATTATTCTATTATAATATAAAAGTATATTTTTAGCTTGTACTGGCATGAGGAATAATATTGATTTAAATAATCAAAATCGTTTTTAAGTTTTCAATCTTGATATCATGAAAAATATAAATCATAAGCTATTACCGAAAAACCCAACCAAATACCAAACAGGTAATTTAATGTTATATTCTGAGAACACGACTAAGAATTGTCAAAAAACTCCAAAACTTTTACAACCATAACTAATATAGTAAAAATTTCGATTAATTTGGACGATTATTATTTGAGGAGTTATTACGATTAAAGTGTCAACTGCGAGATTGTGCGTAATTTTGTTGTATCAACACAGGTTTATCAATACACCTAGTAATACGTTTTCAGAAACTAATTTTTACTACTTAAACTAATGTTTCAAAATGTATGGTTACAAAAAGCAAATTTTTATTTCATATTTCTTTTTTTTTTTTAATATACTAAACTTTAAAATCTTTAATTATAATAATAAAAATGTGTTAGTCTATAATAACAAATTTGCTTCTACAAATCAATCAAAAGTATGACAAATTTTTGGTAATTTTAAATTTTTATTTGATAAAAAAATTTAAAAAATTGTAGCTAACAAATTTGCAAAATTTGTTTTGGAAAATATAAGTGTTTGTTGAACAATAACGACAAAAAGTTTCTGATCTTTTAAATTATTATTTTGAAAGTTGTAACCGAATAACACAAATTATTTGGTCGATATCACGTTTGCCTTACTTCTTCTGAGATTGTTTTGGTTTTATTTTTGTTTAATTTTTTAAGATGGAAAATGTCGAAAAAACTAGTGGTACCTACCATGAATATATGATTTTGGGCTACCGAAAAACGGGTCAACACGTATCAAGGTCGGAGCAATTTTCCGTAGTCCGTACGGAAATAAAAATACTCACACACATTTATCTTTGTAAAATCCACAGCTTCCTTGCTCCACTCGAAATCTACATTTTTTTTTTTTTTACCATTGAACATATTTGCTTTTGAAATTGTAACAACCAAAATATATTTTTACAACTAATTGATTTCCACTCAGAATTGTTATTTTTGTTAGTGATTTATAATGATAATTACTTACAAGTCTATTGTATACAACTTATAAATGAACCGTCCAAATCGGCGACCGACTGTTATGTCGCTATATACACCATCAAGTTACTCCTCCGACCTAGGTATTTTTGATCTTTTTTTTTTTAAACTTAATTTTGAATCAAACTATCACAATCGAAGTTTTTCGAATCTGTGTTTGAATTGTTTTTCATTATATTCACTGTAGTATAAACGAATGTTTCAATAAAAACGCGAGATACTCGGACGAACCCATTTCTATTAAAAAGCTTTGGATTCTGCGTTTGACCCGGGTCGGATAGTGGTCGGCTCACTGTACATTTTGTTTGAATATTTTGATAATAAATCATTCAATACTTGTCGACATAAACTTTTAAGTACAACAGCTGGTTTTATTCAGATATTATATATTTTAAACACATTGGTGATTATTAAATTACGCTATTTGAACATCGTGATTCGGTAAGGCATTTTCGTAAATTTTGGCTACTAACGTTTAATAAGTCCAAACGTCACTAGACAATATCCTATAGCGCGTAGGTACAAACAAAATTCATGGACCCGTTCCATTTGGCACCAGTGGCGTATCCGGGATTTTTTTTTTTTATCTGGACCACATCGATTCACTCATTTATAGGGTTTATTAGGGAAAAAGAGAATAATATAGCCGTTAAAATAAACCCTCAAAATAATTGTTACGAGACCGCGGTCGACGGCGGCGGCCCTGGGCAAGAATACTAATAATAAATACGTTGTTTTCGACAGATGTACCAAAAAAAAGAAAAACAGAATTTTTCAATAAAAATTTCCATTTTATTTGGTACATTTTGAGTGGAGTCCCCCTAGGCCTCCCCCGGATACGCCACTGATCGACGCGTACGGTCAGTCTAACTGTTGACCCTCAAAAACGTGTCGACCGTCACCATTAAATTGTGTCCGGCCGCCTGAAGCGAGTTCAGGACCAAAAGTTGGCCCTTATCGATCTGCTCGTCGGTCGCGTACAAGCCCAGTATCACCTTGGGCCGGGCGATCACTTCCGACGTGAACATCGACGTCATCTGCGTCGTGATAGCGTTCGTGTCCATCTGAAACGTATGAAAATATTTTCTGCTGTTATTACTCGCAGTAAAAAAAATTACAGTCCGTCTCGTAGAAAAAAACAACATTTTAAAACGTATTCAAGCATATATATACTTTAAAGTAAGTACGTAAAGAAAAAAAAAAAAAAAACAATAATTAAATATTCACAAGGATGGGCAACTCGTTAAAAGTTAAAATTAAGTTAAAAAGACGAGTCAATAAAATCTAAACGATATAATTATCATAACACTACGTTTATCGTTTATGCGTCGGCGTATCGTTTCCAAACAGTTTATAGAAAAACTGTTACTCAAAAATAATTTTAAAAAGTGTTTAAAACCGTTGTACTCAATTCGAAATGCAAAAGTACAATAGTTTTTTTTTTTCCCCCCCGAAGTATTCAATAGATACGTAAATTATTTATCAGTAACTGAAACACTATAATATGGTTTTAATGTGCCGTCGAGGTAGTTTTAAAACGGTCAAACTCACGCAAAAACGCGTGCCGCAAAACACCACTGCGTTGTCGTCGGTGCCGATCAGCGTATACGTGGGGCCGCAATCGATTATCTGTAAACGTGAACGTTAAATAATTTACTATAACAGCCAGCGAACGAAGAGCGTATTTTTTATTATCGTAATTATTTTGGCAGAAAAAATTAAACAATTGATAGGACTGATTTTCTGATGATTATTGTCGTTTTTTTTTTTTTTTTTAATTCTAAGTAATCCGTTTTGTACTCGCGCTTCGAGGTACAATTTTGTTTTTCATCAATTGACTAAAACATTAGTCTACAAAGAAAAATTATTCATTTTGAAAACAATACATTGTGAAGTAGGAGAAATGAATATGTTTCTCAATAACGAAAACAAGTAAATATTGCTCGGTAATAAATAAAATAATAAACTATAAATACATATATAATACGTATATATAAAGTGACAACAACTATAGAGATGCTTATTGACTAATAATTAAATACAGTAAGTTGAACAACTGAAAAAGTGATTTTAATGTATTACTCAACTTTGCGGCATTTAATGGTTTTAACTTTATAAATAGGTTTAATGTGCGATGATTTCGTGTTTAAAACGTGTACAAAAATTGTTTTCCCTTTAAATTTCTATATATTAGATAGGTATTTCAGGAGCTGCTTTTCAACTCGACGGACAATTTATGTTTATGAACGATTGTTTGTAAATTTTAAAAACTAAAATGAATTATTGTTATTAAATTTTTACTGTTCTTTAGTTCACCTGTGCTTTGCTGAGACCAGGCAGTTGGAGCAGATTTGGTTTGTTTTGAGATACGCGTGCTTTTCCACGTTGAGAATATATATTACTTCCCCATATGACAACGTCGCCTGCCGCCGTTATCGCGGCGCTGTGACACTCGCCGAAACAAATGCCAGTCACTCGTAAACCGTCCAAAAATTTGATTCTGGTGAATAGACTTTCAAACGGCACTTCTTTGTACTTCAAAACGAATAACAAATAATTTATCATCGAATCCAACAGCTATCAGTTTGTAAACACAAAATAATATTACAATCTGTATATTTAAAAACATCTGTTAGGAGGACCCGAAGCGAAATGGAATGCCAAACTTAAACACGATTTTCAACAGTATTTTAACCCATTGATATTTTTTATTTATGCACGAAAGATAATGTTCTTTAAAGTCAGTTTTTCATTTTCAAAAAAACACACGTTTTAATTTAAGAATAATATCATTTAGAAATAGTGCCATTTCATCCATCTTATATACACCCATAGTGTAGGGTAATATGGGACACGATGAAATCTTACTTTCGAATATTCAAGAAACACAATTTTTAAAACAATTTAAAAAGAAATAACTTTTTCAGACTTTATACATTTTCATTATTGATTTCTTACGATTTCACTAACAGTGACACGAAAACAGAACACTAAAAGTGACATTTTCTTTTTTGTCATTTTTTTTTTTTTTGGGGGATTAATCTAAAAGTAAACAAAATTGAAAAAAAAAAAAGCGCTTCATTAAAAGTACCAAACGAATTTACTGAATAATATGGCGTATAATTTTATTTTATATTTCAATAATTATAATATCGCAGTTTTTGGTATTGGACGAGCGTACAAAACAGAGTGATATTATCGCATGATATTAACGTGAAAAAATACAATATCCAGCTACCACGGAAGGAAAGATTGTTTTTTAATTTTTTCTTTATCACTTAAAATTATACCTATACCTAACAGCGACGAATACAAGTAATAACAAATTATTATTTTACGTTCAGCTAATAATAATTATAAATATCAAACAACCGCCGCTTGGGAACGTAATAAATTTCGTTTTGCGTACTTTGAGTTTGAACAGAGAAGGCCGATTCAGGCCGAGCTTGTTGCATTTGTTCAGCCCGCACGCGTACACGTTTCCGCCGTCCGTTATTATGGCCGCGCAGTCGGGACCGCATTGGACAGACGCGATTTTCTCGTCCGGATGCCAATTGACCAGGATCGGAACACAACTGCGAAACGTGACATGTGTCTATTTTTATCATTTATATTGTACGAATACGTTTAGAAATTAACTCCGAGAGCAGCACGTGTTCGAGGTCCAGAAGATGGATATCGTAATGAGTAGAAAACAACAAATTCGGAAGAGTATAGTGGAGGAGTTCAAATACCTGTTTAGGCACTTTGATAACACATCCTAGTATATCGAACCGGTCGCGACGTGCGGATTAGAAATTCGGACTTTACGCTCTATCAGTGTTTGAGAAAACTAGACCAGAGGAAAAAGTCTACGGACAGTGCAAAGATGAATCTACGAATGGATAGAAAAAAAAAAAATGAAAAATCAAGCAACTCTATCGAAGCATTACGGAAGAGACGTTATCATCACTGGAAGAAGACTCGAGCGGACAGGAAGACGGATCGTCGATAAGAACGGTGTACAGGAGCCACACGCGAGAAAACGTCCGCTCGGAGAGATGGAAGTGGATTGGAGTGAAAGAGAGATGGATTGAAAGGAGTCGTCGTATCGGACGTAGTGAAATCTGAAAACAAATTTTTTTCGCGGTCTTGAAGGCCAAATTCACGAAAAACGAAGAAGAATAATTGCAATATTGTATCGTTTGGCGACGTTTTGAACGGCTCGAGGCGCTGCAGCGGTTTGACGCAATGGAACAAACATAATATCATATTACCAGTCTTGTAAATTGCCCAGGCTGAGCTGCCCGTGATTTCCGCGACCCCACGCGTACAGCTGACATTCGTTCGTCAATGCCATCGCGTGATGGTTACCGCACGATACTTTCGCGACGTCTGCTTTGAGCAAGAACTCTAGAAGGGCAAACGTCAAACACGTCACACAAACTGGCCTTTTTCTTTTATTTTGTTGACGGAAGCCCGTCAAACAACACGCGTTTTTGTGTCACCCGCGACCGTAAACGATCTTTAGGTTTACGCGAACGTTTCAGGAGCTGGACCGGAGAGAATCCCGGAACTGGAACCGCGGACGAATTTTCGACCGAAACTGAAACGTTTTTTCTCCAAAGTGAATTTTCCGAAACGCGATTCGACGGTTTTCAAATCTGTACTGTGTGCACCAACCGGATCGCTTGTTGGTTGGTTTTGATGACGCGGAATTTTTTTCAAGTGATTTTAAGCTGGAGGCGAAAAACAAGAGGAGAACTACAACCCAATCACGGAACCGTCGAGGTGAATTTTTCGCGACACTCCTACGAAACCGTTTATAGATAATATTGGTATAGCAAAAACGGTTATAAAGTGTCAACAGAACGGCCTCTTGAGTGGTATACTTTTTAATAAGAGGTCAACCGTAATATTTTGTTGCGCGTACCATAAAATGTTTAAATAATTTAATGTGGACTTTTTTTTTTTTAGAAACGCTTTCCCTATTAAATTTCGATATAGTGTTTACTAACAAACATAAAAAAATAATTTCGAGCGATTTTCTGTTTTGTATTTTACCGTAATACAATGATAACATGTATAGGTGTTGTGATGAAACGGAAAATCTAGAGGAATAAATAAAATCGTCTTGCCTATTAGTTTCGGCCTCGAAACGCTGTTCCAATCGCCGTGACCCAAAGCGCCATATTTGCCGTCGCCGGTGGTCATCACGAGACCGGTACTGCTGACGAAAACGCTGAAGTTGTGTCCGGCTCCAACTCTTTCGGAATATCAAATTATTTAATTTTAAAATCGGATTTCGGAAAATAATAATTTCTAGTCACTAACTGGACGATGTGTTTGTCCAACAACGAAACGACGCACTGTGGATCATTCTTCCACGCGGTTTCTTCCCCGTGCCCTAACTGTCCGTGTTTATCCTCGCCCCACGTAAAGATCGAATAATCTACGGGGGAAAAAAAAAAAAAACACTTATTCAGATATGTGGTAAAAAAATTTTAGGATAATAGTTGGTAACGAATCCCCAACATAAAGGATTCTGGGAAAAATGGCTGACAGAAACTCAGTACTCAGTATAGAAGTCGTTGGAGATTTGGTAACGAGGTTTCAAAAATCATGGAATTCGTTGGTTTTATCTATAATACGCAGTCCGGTTATGAATGATTTTGTAAAGTTTCACCTTCAATCAGGATAATACTTACACGATTTTTTACGAATTAGTTTTGCGAGAAATGAAATATAAGTACGTACAATTATTTTTTGTGTTGATTATTAACCACGCAATCTTTAATCAAAGCAGTACACATCTTGTACACGATTTTTAGTGTCAACGATAATAATTACAATAATATTACATAACCCAGTATAAAAAAACAATAATAAATATTATATTACAGAACTAGGAAAAGAAAATGAACTTTTATACTTGATTCATACTACTTCACTCGGTGTTTTTTCAAAAAACAAACTTATTGAATGGACATTGATGTCAAGATAGATACGTTTGATAGCAGATTATGTATATCGAGTTTCAAAACAATATGTTGATTTATTTTAAAGTATATTTTGTAATAAAAATAAATAAAATACTTGTGTACCTACTCTAAAAGAAATTAAATAAAGAAATTTTAAAATAGAAAAACTAACCATTAATGATGTATACCTAATCTCAAATCCAACAAAATCTAATACAACTGCACAAAGAAAAGACTAAAAAATTTGTAAAGAACTCAGAAACGATTTTATTTTATCATCAGAACGTAACATCGTTAAGTGGAATTAAAATTAGTTAATAAAGTCAAAATTATTTGTAATTTTTTTATGTTGAAGGCATGAAAAATTATTTTAAGCCTAATATAAAAAATAATCAAAAACCAACGAACGCTCTAAATAATTGTAGAACATGATTAAAAATGGTTAGAAGATTCGGGAATAATAATTATAAGAAAATAATTCTTTAGTCATACACAGAAATACAATAATGTTATGTTGCCAATCTTGTATTGATTATAAAATTATTATTTTCAAAATCTTTATAAAATTAATGACAAATTTTAAATTTACAAAATCGTTACGAATCCGTATTTTATTTATACGTAAACATTGTGTGATATTATGGTTTGAGTTTTTTCAATTATTGGTTTGAAAGTTATGAGCAAATAAACAAATGGATTTTGCAAAAAAACCCCATTTGTCGTTTGTTTTACCGTTTTTTATTTCATAAGTTTTTTGTTTGTTTTTTCGCCCCTAGCTATAACAAAATATATGAAAACTGGCCTACTTATAAAGCGGGTAGGTACGAGTGTAAATATCGGCGAGTTTTTGAAGAATTGTTCGTGGTTTCATGAAACAAAATAAAAACATTTATCGGTTAACCCGTTGACGCTATGAACAATTCGCTCACACAATCGCCATCTTCAGTGGAACCACTGATTCAAATGCCATTTTAATGGTGTCAAAATTGATAATATGCTCTTTTGTCTTGTTAACGAAAACATTTCACTATATAACGACGGGTAGTAAGACCAGTACATATTCTTTGCTCAAAATCTAAAATTCTATATAAATAGGTATAAATTGTATCACATGAATTATAGTACGCATAACGTGTATATTAGAGGCGCAGTTGACGCCTTAATTATTATTATTGATATATCGTGAATTGTACTTAATTTTTTCAAATTTTTACCGCTTGTAAGAGCAACGAAATGTGTCTGACTCACTGCAATCTGGACTATCTGGACTTTAAACGGTAAATTCACTGGCTGCAAATTAGTTGGAGAAGAGAACTGATAGACCACCGATCTGTGTTTCGACGGAAAATAATAATAATAATGTTATTTCGTTGTATTTTGTGAAGAGCGAGGCTGGGCATTAATGACTCGTTAAAAGTTAAAACAGTATGTTAAAACGTCACGTTAATTTAAATTAAGTTAATCAACTCGTTAACTTTTTTTTTTTTGTGTTAATCTGTAATAATTAAGAAATATATGTATAAACTTAAAGGAAAAACGTTTAACAGTAGAAAAAAGAGTGTAAAAAAAGAAAAGATTGGAAAAAATTAATGAAAAGGAAGAAAATGGGACAGTTGTACTAGATACAAAAGCGAATTAAAAATATGAACTGTTATATTTATTTTGAGTTAATTGGTTTTTTTTTTTTTTTACGAGTTAACTGTTGTGTTTGCCCAGCCTTCTGGTGAAGAGAACGCTTACCTATTTAGTGAATCATCGTTACCGAACGACTCGTCTTCGGCCCAGTTCGAATCGGTAACAATCTCAATCAAATCGGGAACCGTTTTCACCAGATCGTTGGCGTCCGGTCTTCGGCTCGGGTCTTTTTGTAACAAATCGTTGACGATTTTTCGCAAATTCGTCGTGTAACACGGCGGTATCGGCGCGAAACTTTCCTGTATAGGAAAACGGTATTGTTTGGGAAATTAAAAAAAGAAAAAAAAAAAACAGTTGACGTCCCCGTTGACGTTAGACAGTTATCGTACTTTCGTTATGAAATGAATAAGCGCCGGCAGGTTGGACGCGTCGAAAGTACGCTGAAGACTCGCCATCTCGTACAGTATACAACCCAACGCCCACATGTCTGATTTTTGATCGTACTGTTTTCCTTCACACTGTTCAGGCACACGTGCAAATAAGTAAGTTAACAATGGTTTTAAACTTGTTAATTCGACACGTCGACTGCCACGAGTACGTTTTTTTTGTACACTTGCCGTTTTTGTGAGTTTTGCCGAAATGTAAAAAGAATAACATATTATAAAAAATTTAAATTTTTTTATTTTTTTTTTGGTATTCTTAAAAGACAATGGGAAAAATTTTAAATTTGGACGGTATCAAATAAACGTACACGTGGCCTCTCAGACCATAAATATGACCGTTTTATGGTCCAAAAAAAGTTATAAGAAAAAATGTACTTTTTAGTTGTTCGAGAAAAGGAAAAATAAAACTATGTTTTTCATTGTATAAAAAGTTTATCATGTAAAACGTGATTTTTTTTTTATTTATTTAAAATAAATGTGTGAAATTTTTCTTGAAAACCAAAAAGTTAATTTTAGTTTAAAGGTAATTTTGTTAATCAACTTAAATTAAATAGATAATAATACGTTCATATTTCAATTCACACGGTCTCTACCGTAATTATAACAAGAAATTTCCTACTTTTCAAAAAATTGTTTTCGTATTTTCTTTTGAAATTTTTTTATTAGTTGTACTTTTTTTTTTTTAAAGAGTGTTCCAAATTTTTTTTAAACTTTTATACATATTAAGTTCAAGTTACTAAGTTATATTAAAAACTAAATCAACCTATTAAGTTATAAGTGAACAAAAAAAATAAGTTAATTATTTTAATTTAAATAAGCTTAAATTTTTAATTTAATTTTAACTTTTAACGAGTTAATGCCCAGCCTTGCAAATCAGTACTTCTTAAATAATCGATATAAATCTGCATAACCGTCACAAATCTTACAATAATTTTATTGTACTTTCCGTCAAGTATATTACTAATATAATGTATTTTATAATATAAAATAAATTACCAATATGTGTAATAATTTTAATAGTACTTGCCATTTCTGGGCTTATGTAGTACGGTGTTCCGACTACCGTCAACGCTTGTAACTTGGTGGTCATTATTTTCGAAATACCAAAATCGCCTAATTTTACTTTACGATATCTCGTCAGAAAAACGTTTGTCGTCTTCAAATCTCTATATTAAAAAAATAAAAAATAAAAATAATAATAATTGCACGATTTTTAGCGAGTAACTTTGTCGCACTGGATTGTATGAAACAAATACGGTTTCATCAGTTCCATAAATTAGTAGTGTTACGCCCACATATATATATATTCATTTTGAAAATAGTTCGTAATAATAACTTATAGATAATTTTTGAAAATGTTCATTTTTAAAGAAACAAATAATTATTGAAATGTTGAAATAATGACGATATTCGATTAATTTTCAACGATGGTAAAATTACGAAAACGTATTTATTTGCAAAATCATCTTGTAAAAAAAGTGTAAAAATTACAGTCGTAAAACTACAAAATGATGTTTTTTAAAAATCAAATTTATTCGCTTGACTCAAAATATATTCATGCTATTAAAATAATAATTAAGTGCTCCCCAATGTCTGATACTTGAAGTTTCTCGATATCATCTCGAGTTTAGAACCATTTCCAGGACAAACATTTGAAAAATACAAACTTAGCTGTATCAGAAAATCCTTGAACGACAAAGACCTTTAATATTTTATAATAAAGCATATTCTTGGAACGTTTGTGATTGATCTTTTTTAGTCTTGTTGTTTCAACGGTGCAGTTATACGTTATTATACCTGTGTAAAATATTACGTTGATGAATGCATTGGATGGCCTCGGCCATTTGGAAAAACATTTCTAATATTTGTCTCTCCGGGAGCAAATTAGTTTTACGTCCGATCAAATACTCGGCTAAGGTACCGCCGTCTGCGTACTCCATTTCAATCATAAGAACGCCGTCCATTTCGAAACTTCCGTAGTAACTGTATTTACAGTGCACGTAATAATATTATAAAAAAAAGAACAGAAAATTTTTTAACTATCACAAGTCAGACTTAATTAACATGAGGAGTTTTGTCGAAAAATATCAAACGTTACCTTATGATGTTTGGATGGTCGAGTAACGACAAGACTTTGGCTTCGTTAAGAGCAAGTTGTCTCTCTTGCGCTGTCATGTCCAACATGTTGATCTGTTTGATGACTACCAAGTTATTCTTGTGCGTGTTCCGGTATAAAGTCGCCACCCCGAACGCTCCTATTAATATATACGTTGAATTTTAGGCTAATACAAAAAAAAGAAAAATCATTGACTTCGAAAACACGATTCTGAACGATCTCAGTTAACCTCAGTTATACCTACGTTTTCGTAAACTTTTCGAGAATCAAAGTTCTATACTTAGCTCAACAATTTTCTATATCACTTAAAACTTTTATCAAACTTGTATCTTACGTATTCGAATATTATTTAAAAGTTTCAGCTTTTTCCGATCATTACGTTGGACGTTATGGCCGAAAATTTAACTAAACGTGATTAATTGTTTAAACACGAAAGAAAATTGAAGATTTTCATTGATCATTTTTGAACATTGTGATAAAATCGATCATCTGCGTAGCGTTACCCTTCCCTACGGTTCGAATCCGTTGATATCCGTCCAAAGCTGTCTTCGGCAGTCGACCGTCTGTAGAATTAAAGTACAATTCACCGTAGTATTCGTCTCCCGTTAAATCGGGCCATATTCCGATTTCACGCTAAAATTATATGATTTTAAACACATTTTTTCAACGCTGAACAGTGTAATATAAAAGATAAGAATAATCGTTACTTGGGTTAAATGTCGCAACGCTTGACAGAGTTGACGTTTTACAAGATTCGATGTCAAACGACTGTTAAAAAAGTCAATTCTCGAAGACCCATATTCACAATAATCCGATAACGATTTCATGAAATAATTTACGTCTGGATCGTCGATTATACTATCGCTGTTTAGAATCTAAACAGTTCAAATCGCGACTATTTGACGTATAGGCATACTAAACACTGATCACGTTATTTTCTTAAGAATTTAAATATACATAATTTTGGTAATCATTTTAGTATAATCGATCTTATAGGTATTGTTTTGTATAATTAACATAGTTATTTTATTGTTCGATCAGCAAGCTCCTTCAAAAGTGGTTAAAATTAATTATAACTCTCACAAATTAGTGGAAACGGTGAAGTTAAATAGTTTATATAATTATCATAATATTTTGACCATTTTTTATGTCAATAAATTAAAACTAATTAAAAGACTATTTCATTTGTGATTATTTTTCAGTATAATATTCAGTGTAGGTTCTAAAAGAATTAAAATTGTACACATTTATTAGGTTTCCTATACACCTAAAACATGTACCTAGTTTTTATAAAAAAGTATTTTATTTAACGTACATAACCTAGAATGGTAAACATTTTCTGGTGAATGAAAAAATGTTTACCATGCTATTGCCTACAGCTGTTATTATTTCAGTATCGAAATGATGCCCTTGTAATAACTAACGTAGATTTTTATTAATTAGATGGGAAATATAAAATTTTAGAAAATATGTACATTTTTAATTCATTACCTTTTCGTCCATAGAGCAAATGTAAAATTGTGTTTCATCCGAGTGCACGAGAATCGCAATACTTTTCACTTTTCGATGTTGCATTTTGTCATCTATTTTAGCTACAAAAAAAAAAGTATTTTCTAGATTTTCCTTTTTAAATAAGTCGACGTATATATTTTTATTTTTCTTATATTTCCTAGGTAAAAAATGTACTTATTGTCTCATCTAGATAACCTAAAAGTCGTCTTTGCACAACACTGGTTTTATCAGTGGCGAAAAAGCCGAAACGTTAAAATGATGAAAAGTTATTTTTTGGAAAGGACGTGAACATTTAAAAACAAAAATTTTGCGCTATTCGTGGTTTTTAAGGGAGTCTCTATTAAGTCTTCCTACGTTTGTAATATTTAAAAATGTATTCAAATTTGGGTGTAATATATTAGGAATAAAATGAGTTTTTGGGCATGCCACAGGTAGTTCAAACTGGGTTCAAACATTAGAAAATTTAAATGAGTTGGTATTTTTGCCCGTAAGGACACGCCACTGCAGGGATTTTTCGTCGGCATATATTATCGTATTGTGCAACCCGTATTTAGCCGTTTTCCGTCAAGTCGTTCAGATCTTGTGCAACTGTTATTAAGATGTCCGCTGTCAATTCAGTGGCGAACACAGGGGATGCGTTTAATGGTTAAAATCCCTTCCGAAACACAAAGTACTACACAAAATGCGTGTACGAATTTCAATTCAATTGTTTGATTTTTTTTTTCTTAGATTTTTTTCAACCCCGCGAAATGTTTTTCTTCGTTCTCCCCTGGTTCACGTTATTATGTCGTGATCTAGATACGTACATATGATATCGTCCAAAGAAGACGTGTCGTAGTTGTACCGCACGACGAACACGCCGGGCAACGTGTTTTTCACCGCCACAGCAAACTCCGGTGCCCTGTCCGACACAATTAACAGGCGATTCGATCTCACGCCGTAATATAAACTGTGATCCATTATCGTCTATATCGCCTTATAATTTAATGATTTTATTTAATTAATCATTTTCAACGTGTCTTTCTGCTTCACAGAGGTGTATAATAATTATTAACGTAGAGCGCGGACGAACGATACTGAAATCGAACGATGTTTTTGAACCCGAGAGGGTTGTACCTACCCTACGATCTCATTGTTGTCTTGTATTGCCGTAAACGTTACTAGGGTAACTGACCGAAAACAAAACGAAAAAAAAAAAAAAAAATGAGTTTAAAACACGCACAAACCTCTCGTGCTCACTGTTTAAAAGCTTATTATTTTTTTTTTGTTCTAAATTAAAATTTAAAAAACACCGACTCCCACCGGTCACTGTAGTAGCAGCGTAAGTACTATTGGGAATATCAAATCGATTGGAGCTGTTACCGCTTGCGTCCGTTCATTTCGTGTGGTAAATAATCAAAAACATCGGATGAAAAATTCTCCAAATAAAATTCTACATTTTATTTGGAAAAAATCAATCAATTCTGACGGTCGCAGGTCACTAAAAATTAGAGTGGGCAATAGACAATTAATACAACATAACTGTGGTAGATGTTTTTGTAATAATCAACGTTGTAAAATCAAGCACTTGAAATGTGCGTGATAAAAAAGTTCAATTCAATACAACTCAGAAAATTCAATCGTAGAAAAAATTATAATATGATTTAAAAGTTCTATAATTTTTATTATTTTATCTTGATATAAAAAATTAACGAACTTTGTAAAATTCAAATCTTTGTCGTTTTGTTAAACTCTTCAATATTTTATTCTTTTGTATGGACTCATTTAAAATATTTATAATTATTCCAAAATAGTATACGTCGAATATGCCTAGACACACAAAATAATTTATTATGCACTAACAATTTCATTTATTATTTTTATGAAACGGATTTGTTCCTAACTTAGCATGTTTTACTGTGTAGCTGTAAAAACATTTAAATGCATGAACTTACGAATCCTGCCATATTATGCATTGGTTAGGTATAGCTGACGCCCTCTTGTTTTCAGTCTAAAAACGTCGATTTACTCGTTTACGAATAAAGTAACAGAAAGCGCCACAAGTATATTTATTCTTAGTTTTTTCGGATTTCATTGGAAAGGATTTCGCGTTTTTATCGTCAGAAATTATTATTAACTTATTTTCTTGCGATTGACACCCCACGTGTTATTTTTCCATTATATTTGTTGCACTACGTAGTGTTTAATTTTCCCAGATAAAGCACTGAAATATAAAATTGTTTTGATTGTTTTGCGTGGTTTTAAAAATATTGTTGTGTTTTGATCATTTACCCTGGAGGTGTGAAACATTTTTCAATAATTGCCGATCGTCGCAGGGTTCGTCAAAGTATAATATACAGTAAGACAACGACTTCGTTCTGTAAATGGCCGAGGAGTGCTTAAAACAGAAGACGATGATGATGTTATTGTATAATAAAAAAGTATTGTTATTTTTTTATTAAGTATACAACGCAATTGTCGACTAATATAAGTAAATTTTAAGATAACGAATTTGTTTGGAATATTTAACAATATATAGTTTAGAGTTTGAAATATTTACGTGGATAAAAATAGTTTGCGTGGGTTTATTTTATCGTTACGTGTTTTTAGCATTTATGTAAATTTATTGTTTATACTTGTTATTTCTATAGATATCTAAATGATATAACTGTAGGGTTATTATAGTGTAAGCAGATTATTAATTAATGTAGATTAATTTTAATGATAAGACAATTTTTTTATAAATAATTTAAATTTAACGTTTCCTAGTTAATAAACAATGTCTGAATGGAGATTGTGCGTTAAAATTATTTTCTTAAAATTAAATTTCGTTACGAAACAAAGGATCGAATAAAGTTTGTAATATTAGTTAAACCTAACCCACATGTTTAATTTTTAAGGTACTTAGTTGTTGTAAGGGTTGTTTTATGTTTGCTCGTGGTAAATATCTATACCATGTGCTTACTTGTGTTAATAATGTTTAAACTGTAACTAAGACGTATCGAACAATTATTAAATTCGTTGGGCAAAGTCTACAAAAGTTTCTCGTCTAATAACCTTTAAGTTCCTTGCGATCAAAACATAATATTTTTTCCTATAGATATAAGACGTGACACCTGTATCTATACTTTTTATTGTAAAATAAGTTAAATACAAAGAAAATTGATTATAAAAATAAGGTACATTTTCTATAGATAATAATATTCATATATATATCATATTAGGTATTACTGTAAAATATACACTAGAATTTCGGAGTAGCACACATACAGTTTGTTGTTATAGTATTTATAAGTACGTATAAAGATATCTCGAATGAAAATTTTTTAATACTGTGCAGAATAAGACTATGACTTATTTTCTATGTATTGTTTATTATTCTACATCCTTGGAACATCGACAAAAAATGTTTATAATTTCCGTATTTATAGTTAAGAACGTTTTTAAAAACTTTACTCGCCACAGCGGCGACAGGCGAGGTCGGATCCCAAGTCCCGGATTCGGAGCCGCAGACTGATCCCGGCGATCACTGGTTGCGGTTCAAGACTAACGCGCCGCTTACCAAGGGTCGTCGTCGTCGGTTGTCGGCGAAGAACTGATTTATTCGTTTTATCTAAAATTGTTAACTTTTTTTAACTTAGATAGGTTCGTTTCAATTTATACCTTAACTTTTAACTTATCTAGTTATTGTTTTATTGTTGTTAACTTTGAAATTTCAACTAAAAGCAATTTAATTGAACTAACGCAACTTATCGCAGTTAATTTTTTTCACCAACATTGGGATTAAGTTTAATTTTTGGTTTAAGAAAATTGTAGAACGAACAGCAATCGCTTCAAAAGTCGTTTGAAACCATGTTCGAATCGTGTCGGATTTTTACTTTGCCAATTCGAAAGATCTTCTATTTTTGTTCGGAGAGAAATAAAATAAACGTTGTACAGAAAACTGTAGAAAAATCTAATAATGGCGTAAAACGTGACATTGCGACGTATATAGTTTGTACACACTCCGTTTCTTCTTAACGACATAATTTTAACATCGCAATTATTATTTCACTTTATTACCTTAATTATTGAAAACTACGTGCCCTTATAATATATTAACTGCTATAAAAGAAAAAAATTAGAATTTTTAGAGAAATTTTCTTCTTTGTGAAAACTCATTTAGAATTTATAGATGTTTATACAAGGCATACAATGCGAGGGCTTGAACGAAAAACAATACCATTAATGAAAATTTGTATAATATATTATAATATTGTAATCACACAGTACCTTTAAAAATTCCAAGTGTAAAAGTGAATTTGGATTTTGATATTTTTAAAACTGTAAAGCGTGATTGAAAATAATTGGTCCAAACAAACAAAAAAAAGGTTCCTATTAAATAACAGAATGCACTTTATATTTGAACAACTCAAATAGAGAAAAATGTCGGTCATTGTAATGTTTTTTTTTCCGCTACTGTATCATTATTTTAAATGAGGGTAAAAATATTTATTTTCATTGTTATACAGCATCATCTTGTCGCATCATACTTGTAGGCGTTATTTAACATAATTATTTGCATACGCGTTAATAAAGATAAAGTAAAATTATGTTAGAATAAAACATTACAAAAATATATTACTTGTTACAGCTTTATAAGTGTATGATAAATAGCTTTTTATTTTTTTAAAAGTACGAATAAGGCGTGAAATCGCCTATTTACAATTATTAGTCTTTTGGATAGGATAATGAACATTTACGCGCTTTATAAGTTAGAGGATTTGATTTAAATTCTAGTTTGTTCGAAACTTTGTGTTAAATGTTGTCGCCCTTTATATTTTTATCTCCCCCTAATACGGGGAAAACAAACAATCACGGGAAACGTGTTTTTCACACATCGATTTAGACTTTTTTTTATCATAACATCCAAAATAAAGATCAGACAATGCTGAAACTTTTACACAATACCGAAATAAGAAAGATATAGGTGTGATTAAAGTCATTATTGTTAAAGTAATGTTTTTACCACGACGTATACTAGACAACTTCGCTCAGAATCGTATTTTCGAATGTGATTTATCGTTGCTACCTCGTCAAACTACCCACGCGAACTAGACTGATCCCGGCGCTCGCTTTTTTTTTTTAAAAAAAATTGTATTTTATATTTCGACGAAAGCGTCAACCGTGGCGGTCACATTTACGCTTGCGCGGACTAACGCGACCCCTTGACGGCACCCTTAACGATAGACGCTCTCTCGTTCGGCGTTAGTGTCCTGTCGACCACGTGCCTCTTCGGTTGTGCCGTCGCGCCACGCAAACGAGCGTTGTCCACCTCGTCGACGAGTCGTGAAAATTTTAATAAATTTGTATCAAAATTAAACATTATTATCGTGTTTATTGTACGTTCGCATTGTGTCGTAATATTGTCTCGCTCGAGCCGTCACGTCGTTGTCGTAAACGGTAAATGGTGTACAATATTATTATAATTCGTACATTTTTAGAAGGGAACAGTTTTTTTTACGCTTAAACGTTTGAGCCAATACTAGGGGCTTACTAACGATGACGCTAAAAAAATATTTTCACTTTTTTCTTTTTTTAAGTCAGTTACTACGGTTTAAAAATAGAAATTTCCCTACGGTTCAAGTTTTGTGGTTAAAAGTCTGTAACTCGCGAATGCGTACAATCGTCGTACATGTTGCTTGATATACGCTGTCGCCGGCCAATGGATCTAAAAAAATTAATTAATTTAATTAAGTTATTAGCTTTTAAAATTGACCTCGTTTGTTGATAATTACACTTCATCATTGTTTTTTTTTTTGAATAATCAAAATTCCCGAAAAAAAACTCAACGTCAGTGTACTAATCTGAATCCGCGACCATATTTCGAGATAAGATTATTGTTTCATTTATCGAGGAACTAAGATTCCCTACTAAGATAGCCTACTGCTATAGAAATATAGTATAGAAACGTAATTCGGTTGTAACTCATTCGGATATTCGCTTTTACATTGTATTCATGTACAGTGATAAAAGTGGAAACAAAATGGCAGGAGGGACTGAAAGTTTTAGGCGTGGGACGCAAAACGTGTTTGGGGTTGTTTAAAGAAACAATATTTTAAGTACGAACCAAAAATCTTCAAACTGGGGGTGCAAATCAAACAAACGAATGAGGGTCCCGGGTACAGTTTTGTTTTTACACCCGGCCTCAGTTTAGCACGGTAAAAGGCCCCTTCGACTCTCTATCTCCTATATAGTCTCCCGACTAACCGTAATAACGGCTTACTGTTTCGATTTTCTAGAAACCTTTTTTTAAAAATCCTACGTCCGAACAAATGATATTACACAGATTGAAACAGTTATTTGTAAAATGTGATGGTGAAGCACGACTAAATAAGACCTTCTCCTACAGAGTCTATGCAAAAATTACGATAAATAAACTCAAATCGTCATCAAATAAGTTAGATACGTTTTAAACATTCCCGGATATTAGGTTTTTACGCAATATATTATTTCGGCGTTTTTATTTTTCATAACGTGATATTATATGATGAAAACTAAGCATTATTACTATTGATTTCATAATTTAATTCATAAATTCTAGACCGTCAAGAGACGACCGATTTGCATAAAACGGAACTGTTGGTGTAAATAATGTTTTCAATGCAATTGACAGATTATAATTATTATTAAATTCAATATATTTTACGCCCGATTTCTCATGAGAAATTCGGGCTTTACTGTCGCAAGAAATAATTGTAAACTTTTCAGTCGCCTCGTCATTGTACAGCAATATGAATAACTATAATATTATGGTTTTATAACATAATTTTTCACCAAAAAGGATCAATTAATAATATTCTTTATACGAGTGTATTGTTTCATTTTTAAATAACGCATTTATAGCCGCTCACTTTTTTTCGTTCATTGCTGATTGTAATTTAAATGTTTATGAAAATTGTGAATCGCATTTGTAAAAACTCAAATTATGTACCCATTGATTTAAATTTTATTACGAAAAAAGCGATGTAGGTGTTTATGGGACGTACAAATTATTACTTATAGTGTTAAACAATATAAAATTAGTTTTTATTAAAATACTATATTTTCGTGTAATGTATTTTTTAATTAACTTTTTATTTTGTTTTAGATGTTACCGGTCAACCGAAAAACACGTCTAAACACAAACCATATGTTTCAATCAAGTTTTAATTGACGATAATCATAATTTAAAATTTATACGTTTTCAAGTTTGTTTTTATTTTCTTATTGTGTGTAACTTAATATGACGAAATGTTTCTTAAACTTTATGAGTTCTTATAAACAAAATATCGTGTGTTCGAAGTGAATGAAAGTGAAACGAATAATTACAGATTATACACCGCTTCAATAAATATAACTAAATTAATATGAAAATATTTTGTTATTTTGGATTATTCTTACTTTGTGTAATGCCATGTACTCTAGCTGCATTATTTCAGAAGCCCAGCAAGTTTCAAGGTCTGTATAGTTGATGTTAATTATTTTTGTTTTTCGAAAACGTTTTCTCACCTTGAGAAATGCGATGGTATACGATTCATAAAATCATTTTGTTCGACCAAGATCAACAGCTTTCTACAAGTTAAACTCTAAACCAGTCTAATTATATAGTTTTTTTACGAAGTATTCTGTAAGCTTATTTTTTTCTGCAACAAAATTAATTTTTTTTTTATTGTTAGTTTTACTTTTTGTTATATTAACTGGAGTCACTTAGAATCGTTATTTTTAAACCAATGATTTATGTTTGCTTTGAAATTTAATCTAAAATATGTACATTCTAAAACAATAATTTCTTCGTAGGAAATACCTACTCTACGTCGCTGCTTAGCACTTTTTTATTTTTAAAGTGCAAAGTTAAAAAAAAAGCATTTAATACAATTTTAGATTTGTTGGTTATCGGTTCCTTAATGTACCTAAAAGTGTCTTTTAAATTCCAAAAATTAAGCTTAAGGGGGCCTGCTCGTTCCTGTTTTTTAAATGGAAAAATTTTGGCAACTTTTACCCCTTTCAATGCATTAAAATGGATGAAATTGGGAAAAAAAAACTTCTCCTGTCTATGAATTACGGTGATTGATAATTTTTTTTTTTACAGAAAAAAAGAATACTTCCTACAGGGCGCTTTAGTTTTGAGGTGTTTTTTATTTTATTACCAAGAATGCCCCGAACATTTTCGTTAAAAATTCATAAAAATAGACTACTAAAAATGGTTGTAATTAAAAAATCAAAATTTAAGTATCGAAGTGCAACGCATCTTTATATTTCCAACGACAAAATTAAAATTATTACAAAAATCGTTCAATTTTACGAGGCGCGGGATTTTCTCAAGTAAGGTATGTTTTTGTGAGGACAATATAGCGACTTAAGTCTAAAATCGTTCATAGCGTAGCAGAGTGTTGCTTTCTCCAAATACGTACATGGAACACAACGGGTAAAACACGAAAACAAATAAATATAAGTACCAGAATAAACAATATTCGCGCGTATATCTAAAAAGATTGGTTGAGTGCGAGCGTCGGACTAACGTGAAGAGGATTACGTATACCATTTCCGTGAAAACTTAATGACCTAGGATTTTCGCTTTGAATTTTCCGCAAACAACGAGCGATGATTCCGAATTTCGTTTTTCAAAAGTTTAGATCAAGTACATTGTTTCAATGGTTATAGAAAAGAGGAACGTACATTTTTTTTTAATATCTAATTCGTTCTACAATTTAAAATCATACCAACGCGTATCATAACGAGCCCTTCAGTTTGATGTATATGTCTCATATGACGCGCTTGTTTTGGATTCTGAACGTAGCGACGAAGAGAGAAATTTTATTCGGTGGTTCGGACGTAATATTTAAGGTTATCGGAAGAGGAAGGCTATGGTGGTCATATGCTTGGAGTAATCCGCTGTTATACCTGCAGCGATCAGAACAGAATCAGGGAAGATGTCATAAAAAAAAAGGTGACGCGGAACTGACGGGAGGCGCACGTTTCAATCGCAGCACCGGACAGAGAAGGATGGTAAGGTTGTTTGTGAGACGGGATTAAAGGGCCAACAAGCCCAAGAAGGAGAAGACGATTTATTTAGAAAAATTTCAGAGGATCCCATAGAAAAGCGCGGACTCTCGCCTTAGTCCGGGCTCAGAATATTTGGCCGTAAGGATTTTTAGGTTGAATAGTACGAATCGCGGATAAAAACCGGATAACTGTGCCGGGAGGCGACGATCGTTTTTGGCCTTTTTTCCTGCGAAACCATCGTTCGCCCCGGCGTTCTCCGGCGGTTAGTCGTACACGGTGACGACGATGACGGGGGCGGGAAAGATTTAGAAAGTTTCTATTCTTTGTTTTTTCCCCGACTTTTGAATCAGGTACAATATAAACGTCACCGCGCGCGAAATAAAATCTCTTTTTCAATTACACGCATTTTAGTAGTGACCGCGAGACGTACACAGAAATAATTATAATATATTGTGTACGACGACGAGACTATTCTATTAATCATTCGGCGCCCCGTTCGTCCGGAGACAGTCACCTGCAGGTCGGATAAAAAGCCGCCGCCGCCGCGTCGGGGGGTTTTTTCGCGTTTAGGTGCGGCAAAAACGGCGACCCTTTTCTTATTTCGGATCGCCGCGGTCCGTTCAGCGCGTGTGTTCGCGATGTGATATGGTTACCGCGTTTCTTATGACGATAATACGAGTATACGCCGTACGAGAATTCGCGTCAGCCGCACGCAGCGCGCGCGTCCTGTAAATGACATTTCCCTCGCACGCCGTCGAAATAAAACAATAATTATTAAAATTTCTAACGAATCGTCTCGTTTTTAGCAGTCGACTCGGGTGTTTATTTTGTTTCCTTTATTTTTGTTTTTTTCGCTTTGTCCGTCCAACGTCAATGTCGAGCAACGTTTTAAATTTTTGTTCACTTTGCAGCGTTTCGATGGCCACGTCGCGCGCATTGTTACAGTGATTTTTAAAACGTCAGCGTGAAAAATTGTCGAACGCGTTTTTTCAAAACTTACTTCACTCAACCCGCACAATAATAACATATAAATATTCAACATTAATTCGGATAAAAGTTTCCGTGCAACCATCGTCCTAAATAGCCAATATCGTTTAGTCGTCGAATAACTTGCGATTTATCCGCGGTCAAATTTGTACCGCGACGAAGAACGACAATCAAAGCAAACACAATACTATCAAAATATTATACTATATTGTTTTCACGTAAATAAGATAATTTACTGCGGTGTTCAATTTGAAAAAAAATTATTAAAACGTTAATAATGGAATAAAATTCAGAAATAATTTTTAGGGCGTATTCTCGCGGTACGATTGATGGACTGAAAAATACTCAAGAACGTTTTACGAATCCCACAACGGACCCACCCGACCCACAAAAACGGTCCCGATTCGACGACATTTTGAGTTTTTGCGAACCAACATAATATGCGTTGCGACGACCAAACAAAATATGTTATTTGTTTAAAAAAAAAAAAAAGTTTCTTGCTGAAAATCCAGTGTACGTGGGGAAATAAATCACACTCGATTTTTTCCTCTTCAAAAGTTATTTGAAAGTAATAAAAAACAAAGTGGTTCGATCAATGATACCGGGAAGTGGGGTCATCTATTTTATAAACAATTTAAAAAAAAAAAAAAACGGTTCCTATAAAATGTTTCACTCTTAAATCGTGTTTTGATGATTTTTTTTCTACAAAAAATAAACAGTATAAAATATGTAAACTGTTGTTTCGCGGAAACTTATTTTGCAAAATTAATATTTAGAAAAATGTTGGTCGTCAAAACATTTTTTTTTTGTTTTATTTAAGATTTTTTATTCTCTACATTTTTTTTTTACTTAAAGTTTGCGAAAAAATTTACCGGTACGAGAGCTACATAAGGATTTAATCAAACTGGCATTATCGGGAAGTACAATTAATGCCGATTTGATTTAAATTCTTTAAATTTTTGTCATTATTATAGAATTATGGCGGTTGCGTACGGATTTGTTTTGAATGATTTTATGTGGGCGTTGTTAAGGTTTTAACTCGTTAAAAGTTGAAAAGTTAAGTGAATTTTAGTTAAGTTAATTATGTGGCTAAATTGTTATTTATTTATGTATTTTTTTGATAACTTTAAACTTAATAAGTTTTTTTTTTAATTTAACCTATTAACGTTAATCTGTAATACTTAAATTAAAATTGTTTTTAAACTTTTTTTTTCAAAAAAAAAGCTATAAGAAAAAATTTCAAAAGAAAATACAATAAAAATATTTTTGAACGAATGAAATGTCGTACTACACTAGGTACGAAACCATGCTAGTTAAAAACATAACCCATTATCTTTATTTTAAGTTGGGTAGATTTTTTTTCTTTTATATTACTTAACTTTTAATTTTAAAAAGTCATAAAATCCACTTTTGACATGACTTTTTGTTTTTTCAAATACGAGTTAAAAAAAGTTGTTGACTTTCCCAGCCTTGGACATTGTTGAAATCGCGTCATTCGTGTGAATCACGAAGACAAATTCATAGTTCTGAGCGTGTGAAAAATCACCGCAACGTCACGTGCCAACGATGAGGCCACGCGAGGTATTGAAGCACACGAACGTAAGCTTCTGAAAATCGCGTTAAGAGCGAACGGCAAACGCACGTATTTGTCGTGCGTTCGGACCTATATGCGGATGAACATTTAACATTCTGTGATACGATTTAAACTTTACGCGCGTGTTTTTTTTTAAACTCGGTAAATCATAGAACAAAAAAAAAAAGAATCTCAATAAGAAATCGGGATCGAGTACACTCGCAGGACGTTGCGTTCCTTCTTCGTCTTTCTCCCGACTGTTTAGAATCGGCCACCCCTGTGCTATATACCTCCATTTCTCGCCAGGGATTTAAGTGGCGTCACGTTATCTCAAAGGGGACTGTGATCCCTGTAAAAGGTTGACCGTTCCACTTGTCCTAATACGACATATTGCCGAATACGAATTTTACAAGGACTGATTCGAATTTTTCCCAGAGATAGACTGAATACTCCTGCCGTTCCCTCCACTTCGATCCATGCTGGACATTCGCACGCCCTACAACATATTATACACACTATGGGCCTTCAAATAATGTTCAACTGTTTCTATCCGTCTCGTCTTCGGTCTTCCTTTTTTTCCTTCAACGTTCATTTCCACACCCGCTCTTACTGCCAATTCCGTTCCCTCTTTCCTCATCGTGTCGTTCCCAAACCGTCTCGGTCGATTTTCTCTCATCTTGTCCACCACTATCGTTGCAACACTATACCACTTACGTATTCGTTCCTTATTCTCGCGTTGCCCCTCACTTATCCGTCTAAGAATATTCCAAACACTCCAAATCAAACAACACGGTTCGTCTCACCGCATTCCGGTAAAACTTTCACCTTTTATCGGAATTTTTCACGCATAAAATACCAGTCGCGGTTCTCCATTTCATCCAACCGCACTTAATACCGTGTTTCAAGTTCGTAATAAAACCTTTACATAGAGCCACTTAGATGCGTACTTCTTCTACTACGCGTTAAGTCACCACTGATTGTCATTACCCACTCTTCTCGTATTGTCAACATCACCACGGTCCCTTCCTTCAAAATTATACTCTACACCGTTACACTTCTAATCGTCTTCCATTCTTTTCTTTCGATCTCCACTCATCCATTCAATATTATTATGGTAAACACAATTCATAAAATCGTATTCAATTTAATATGCGTTTGTTAAATAAAATATATTGAATTATGTCCCACGGTCGTATAAGCCACAGTAATCGTACCGAATAATTCTATGTGGATGCAAAAAAAAAAAAAAAAAAATGTGAAAAGCATAGAAATAATCAATGGCGGTGGTATTGGGGTGTCAAAAAAAAGTGAAAACACGTTTTAGTTGAACATTATTTTCGTTGGATTTTGTTACAATATTGCGTTTATAATTGAATAAACGTACGTTCTACACAAACGTGCGACCATTTACGGTGATTATAGTGAATCGAGTTAACGTATTTCACAACAGTCGCAATAGAGTTTTTTTTTGCATTACCCTAAAATATATACTACCCTATTGATACATAATATAAGTAGGTATATTATCTTTTGGCGAATAAGGCAATAATGGAAAAACTCTTTTCTCGTTGTCCACATACGAGAAAAGTCATCGCATTCTCGTGTTACTGCAGAAAATATTCCGCGAAACCATATACATTTATCGGTTATACGAGAATATTTGATTTGCTTTTTAGTTTTGGTTTTGTGCACAATTTATGTGTGGTGAGTGCATAGTGGGAATACAAATTTTGGATAGGGTAGTAGAAACTTTTAGCATGCATATTTTTTGTTAGATATTCTGCGCAATACACGCGTAATGGTTGAGTTAATATTTACCCAAATTGAAATATAATAAAACAGTCTACAGGAAAAGTGTAATGAATATTCATAGCACTTGATTTTTATGCAAGTTTTAATACCATACGATATTATAATTACTATGATACGATTATTATACTTTTATTAACGATAGGTTTGTTTTGTTTACGTTAAATAATTGTTTACTGTTTTGGTATTATGTGGAAAAATCATTGAAACTATAAGGTATTAGTTATGGTCAACAAGGTCAATTTTATTTGCGAACCTATTGAATATCATTCACAGTTCTTTTTAGCCTTAATTTAATATTGTATTTAAAATATGATTTAACAAACTCTTTTTATTTGAATGTATTTAAAGTATATCTCGTGAAGTCAGATTCCAATATGACTGGTTAAATTTGAATTGATTTTCAACACTATTTTGATTGGTGCCAAAATAACACAAGAGTTTTTAAACTATTAGACGTGACGTGTGTTGGATTTTTAAACGATTTCGATAAATTTTGATTAGATCACTAAAATTGTATTTCATTAACTTGTAAGTTGTATCAATTTTAGATTTGTAAAAATTTAATTTCTATTAAATTAAATTAATTGTACTTTAACAGCTTATTGAAATCTGAAAAAAAAATGTTCAAAACCGAACAAACTGATGTGCAAAAATTAAATAATTTAAAAGTTTAATAACACTGATTTTGTAAAGAAAAAACTATATGTATAACAACTTTTTTGCTCCGTAATTAATTTGATAAAAATAAAGAATAATTTACGTAATATCTCTGAAAGTATGTATTCATATAAAAATTTAAAAATCCTAATTTGTTTTAATTATTGTCACTCTTAAAACGGATTTGTAATCAGAATCGTACCAATCAATAATAATACTTTTAAATTTTAAAATCTTAACGCACTTACCTAACGTGTTTTTTTTATAAATATTTTTTCGGAAATAGAAAATAAGTTAAATTGTTGGCCATAATTTGTTTGAAAATGTTTTTGTATCTTTTTTTTTGAGTTATGTACCGAAATTTAAAAATCACACAAAAAGACTTAAAATTTTTACATGGCGTTAGGATGGTTAAAACTAACATACAAACCTTATTGAAATTAATGTTTTAAAATTTTCACACGTTATCGAAATGAATAAATTTAAAACGAAATAATAGATTGAAAAAATTCGAATCCAACACAAAACTTTAAAATAATACCTATTGTTTACTGATTTAACTATACAAACATCAAACTACAATTACTTCCGAACCAGTGTAATCTACCCGTAGCGAATTCGCTCTTTCACAAAGCTTCACACTTGACCTAGAATGAACACCCTTTTTATATTTGTCCGCCCGACTTTTATGCTTGTATCGTAGTAATTTATAGATATATTAATTCTATTGAACTATTCCATTTGTAAATTTAATATTATTTTAAATACGTGCAACATTTCAGATGATTTTGCCAATATCAATAACTTGTATAAGTTTGAAGAAGTTTTTAACCGTTTGAAAGCTACGGTCGAAAAACTACCAGACAGTTACGCACCACCGACGATAAAATCTTTGAAAATAATCTCAAAAATCTGTATTATTCTTGAGACTACTTTTATAAAAGTTTCTACTTCGATTCAAAATACATTTGTTTAGGTATTTTACTTTTCAACATCTTCTCGAAAAAAAAGAAAGACTCATAGTTTTGCCGCTTTAATGGAAAATGATTGTTTGGCTTTGTGTTTACCTATATGTATTTAATTGTTTTACACGAAAGGAGCAAATATTATGATGTTTTCTGGTCGACAGCCCACTGCATAAAACCTGAATCGGTTTTCTTAAATTCCTAATTTTCATCAAGCATTATATATTATATTTCCTATAAGTAGATTATTTGTATTTATTAGCTTGTAAACCAATTATAATGACTTTAATTATTATATGTAATGAACAATGGTCGTTGTGAAATACACGGTTCAATCAAATCATATTACAATGTGTCCACACCTATTAAAATAGTCTAACTACATTTTGTAAAATTCAAGGCTGGGAAAGTTAACAACTTTTTTTAGCTCACTAAGTTAAGTAAGTTGAAAAAACAAAAAGTTAAGTTAAAAGATGATTTCTTTAATTTTTAAATTTAACTAATTAGAATTTAGCTGGCAAAATAAAAAGATTTAACTTTTCTTTAAATACGGATAATAGTTCATAGTTTTAAAATTTAATATTCTCCTATTTAAAAAACTTTTTTTTTTTATTTTGAAACTTTTTTCTTACTAATACTTTTTATTTTAAAGAGTTAAAAAAAAAATTGTTAAATATTACAGAGACTTATTATGCGTTAAAAGTTAATAAAAAAAATAAGTTAACGCGTTAATTAAATTTATTAAAACTAACTTAACTTTTGTACTCAATTTTAACTTTTAACGAGGTTATGTTTTAGTGAAATCATATTATATAACGTACTCCTATTTCTTTCTAAAATTATTATAACATTTTATTGTGGTTTTTATTGTTCTGTTTTTTAAACTCCAATTTTTTTGTCAACCATCACATCACACCATATACAACTAGTTTTTGTCGTTTCTTTTCAGCATTTCAACCAATAATTATAGTATTTTTTTCAGACTCTGAGCGTAGCAAAGAATGTATTTTTTTTTACAGGGACGTTCTTTTTTTCTTTGGGACACTTGAGATGGTGTCCAATTGCAAAATATCATAAAACTAGAAAGTTTGAAAAAATGGTTGTGTGTAATTTATTTGAAGCGCTTTTTCGATTGGTTTTTGAGCTTCAGGCCAAAAACCAAGATATTTTCGAATATTTTACGGTGATAAACGTACAATTTTCAGGTGCGTAATCACGTTATTGTGTAGAATGAAGGGCTTTGATTCTTATCGTTAAATACTACAAAAAAAAATTAGAATTTCGGCTATTAAATTAAATTAAATTCATTTAAAATTTTTTCGATATTTTCGTTAGTTTAACTATGCTATAATACATTGTTTTTTTTTCTCGTACGAAGGGTGCTCCGAACGTCTTTTAATGATGTACCATTATTAGAATGGTTGTTTTGGTAGAAAAAGTGTTGTAATCTATTAATTATACCATAAATTAATTATACAAACAAATTTCGCATAAGTTGTAAGTTAAAGCTAAATGTATTAAAATGATGAAACAAAATACCTACCCCACATTTCAGTAATTTTTGTGACCGGCCAATTTCCACTTGAAGGTATGTACTTCATACGCGAGATTGGTTGTTGTTTCGAAAGGTCACCGTCCTCGCAAAAACAATCCGCACACCCGAACAAAACTTGCAGTTTTTACGATTAAATTTACAAATATAACTCGTCTTAAAAGTAATGTTGTCTTTATTTATATGGATTTGGCGCGAGGCGAGAAAATGCGCAATTATATAATTTTGTATTCGTCAAATACTTCCAACTTGTAATAAAACAAGGTAACGCAATTTCAAAAATAAAATATATGGAATAATTCCACGGTTTTTTTTTTTCAACGAATCAAATTATACCGTATTGCAAACACGGTTCTAATTGTTATTATAGATTCCAACGAAACGGCCGGTTAAAAACTGTTTATTAGTAAAACGGTTTCCGTACGTCGGAATAAAAATCTTTAGAATACCGCGAAAATTATTACGGTTAAAACAAAATAAATAAAAACGTAATACGTGATAACCGTGCGAAATGACCGGGACGACGAAGCGTAGAGGTACTCGAGAAGGGAAATATTAGTCCGGTTAGGGGTGGGAAAAAACGAACGGACAGCGAATTCCGAAAGAGGAAATTGCTCTTCAAAATATCATTTACATCGGCACGTCCAGGCTTTTATTGGTTCCGGCGAAACGATTTTGTTCGCAAGTAGGTAAATTACTGTACCGCGGACGGTTTCAAGTTCGGCAAACTTATTAAACTGTCCGTAGGCACCTACCGTTCGTTTCTCTTCTTACGAAAACAAAATGAAAAATAATACGAAAAAACAATTTATGACACAATTTGCCGTTAGGACTTTGTATAGTTTCTGTTTCGTTTGAAACGATAAATTATCGTTGTTTGCGTCATAACGATATTAGTGTCGTGGTAACGATACTTGGGTGGTACCTTTACGACGTATATTTACTGGGGATGACGAGTCCATGTTTTTTATTTTGCTGGCATTTCTGTGGTAGAAAAAATATCAATGTCGATCTTTCGTGGTCAATTTTTTTTTACAGCCGTAAAAATAATCCTGAAACCTCATCAACGGTTCGTTAAGTTGTTTTTACAGTCGCTTAAAACTATTATTTACAGTACATCTCGATTTTTTTTTCATCACGTAAACAATTCGTTTTGGCATCTTTTTTAGCAGTCAACAATTATAAAGATACGTGCCTAATATATCTTAAGTATGTTGATCGTAAAATTTTGAAAAGCGAGAAACAATGCTGTCTGAAAAACAAAAAAAGGAAGAATTTTATATTTATGAATTATGATGCATTACCACCGTAAAATATATTAAACAGTATGTGGGTTTTTATGTTCGGTTCACACATAATATTTATTGTAATACG
>CM029359.1:14050650-14092516 GCA_017140985.1 Hormaphis cornu
TGTGTAATTGTAGCTATATTCTTTGGCAGTTAAAGTTTACTAGCCATTGGTTTCAAGTTCAATTTAAATTTTCTACATTGGGACTTCCATACGAACAATTTCATCGTAAAACATCGGATTTTGTTAAAATAAATTGACAGCCAATGGACTGTGAAATGTCATTACGTATTCACGTTTCGTTCGACCCGTTCTACATTGCGTGTTATTGTCTGTGATAAATCATTGCCCGTGTTGCGACAGTATAATAATTTTGGACTTGTTTTCATTAAAATGCGTAACGTGCACCTTTATATTATAATCATAATTGTATGATGCGAGATAAAACGTTTTCAGTAAATAATTATTGCAATAGAAAGATAAAGTAAAAGAAAATAATTATGTAGGCGACTAAACAAGGACCCAGCTACGCTCAAAGCAAAAAAAAAACCCCCGTAAGTGAATGCAAATACCATTGCCTTGTGTCCTATGACGAATCTAGGACAGAATGTAAATCCCAGAACATGGATTGTTTTTGTTTTGTTAAGTAATAATTTAGTTGAATCAATTATACTTTTTTAAGTATATTATTCTTATATATTCTACTTGAAATTCAAAATGTTCTCCATTTAAACTGTAAAGTGTTATGGTTTGATGATGTCACAACGCAATTTTAAACGATTTAAATATGTATAATGCATAAAGATCATTTATCATTTCAATTTTAATGTTATAAGATTTTTGAAAATTAAAACCAAACATAGTTTTATGTCATTATGTAAAAACAAACTAAAAATCTTAATTATAATTATATTACACATAAGATTTGAATTGTAACAGAAGAGATTCGATCTAAACATTCAATTCAAATACATTGTTTTTTAACTATTAATTATAAAATTAAAAATGTTTAACAATCTTTGTCAGTAATTGTTTCTTCGTTTCATTAAAAATTATAATCTGTACAATTAACTCTCTACAAACATAATATATTTTCGGAATTCAAAGTTTAAGTATGACCTCACTCTATGCAACTAAATATTAAATTATTAAAAAACGTTATTATCTATTACAACACCTACAAAAAGTAACGATATCATCACGCTGTTGTAAACGCGTTTAAATTCAATTCGAAAATATTATTTAACTCTTGCAACTTTTTTTTATTAATACTTCAGTTGACGTCAAAAAAAACTACTGTACAGCACGTCAAAAGTACAATTACTTAAAGGGCTGTCGAGAATTTTAATAAAATATGTTATCGTGAGAATTTTTTTTCAACTTTCATTAATCAAAGTAGTATTAAGCAATGTTGGCATGAAATACAAATAATGAAAATTTAAAAAATTCTTTTTTCGTTATTATGAAGTACCTATATGTGATGTTTTCAATCATAAAAATATCAAGTAAAACTGATGAAATATGATACAATAACGTGTATAAATCGTTACTACTCAAACGTATCATTCATATCGAATTTTAGACAAAAATATTTTAGACCGTTTCAACTATATCTTAACGTGCATTTATTTTAGTAACTAAAAATATATGTTTGTAATCGACAGAATACCACTTCTGCTGCTGTTTAAGGGAAATAAATTGATGAGTAAATAATTAATGAAATCGTAGTAATTTGTATAAAAAGTTGAAAATTTTTAAAAAGTTTTGAAGTTTAAACCAATTTATGTGTAAGAAACAAGCATAAAGCATGAAATATAAATTAACAGTGGTTTTACATTATTAAATTACCTATGTAACTGCAAGCGTATTCTGTGTATCAGGTCGTAAGATAACTACATTTAAACTACCTACCCCAGAACGATTTAAAATTGATGAAATAATTAATAAGTTATTGTATAATTTTTGTATATAGATGCATTTTTAAATTGTTTTATTGTAATATTTTAAAGATTTAAATCAAACTTAATGGATATTTTTTTATACAGTGTTAGTTTACGTATTGTTGCTCTAGAACGAATAAGTACTGAAATGTTCAAAATACTTTTAGCTTTATCAATAACACAAATAGGAAAAATTATAAATGTTTATGATACAAATGGGATTAACCAATTTTATTTAGGAAACCGGTTGTTATGTGAACTAATTTTTTTTCGTATACTCATATAAAGTTAAGATTATTCTTTTAAACTTTAAACAGATGTTAATTATTTATTTTTATTTTAAAATATGAAAATATAGTATTATATTAAACGTATTTTACTAGACACATATAACAACCAGTGGCGCAACTAGGGGTGGGGTTTGGGGGTTGTAACCCCCCCCGAAATTTTTCTAAATACTACTAACTAATTACCTGTTGAAAATGATTTTTTTTTTTCCAAATTCACAACCCCCCCCCGAAAATGAATCCTGGTTGCGCCACTGATAACAACAAAATAATATGGAGAATATAATACACATTTTTATTTTTTTTTCAATTCAAGCTTATTGTGAAAACGTAATTTTCCTATTTTTTGCACACTTTTAGTCAAATAATCAACATTAAACTGGATTTCAGATACATTTATTTTAGTAAGAATTTAGACTTTTTTAAGGTCAATTTGTTCGAGGATTTTTTGATAAGTATTTTCTAGGACAAATTTATTAGTTTCCACCACAAAAAAAAAAAAAAAAAAAACGCTCTATTTAAACTTTCATATTTTAAATCAACAAAACAATAGTCATAAAGTCATACGCGGAAATTTTGGTTCTATTTTTTTCCTAAATAAATTATTCAATCCATAGTGTAATGTCAATATCAGTACTTAAAATATTTCATGTGAATTTCAATTGACATGACATAAAAACATACCTGTGTGTAAGTTCTAATTTTGATACCACGTAGACCATTAATGTATAACATGTTCAGATTATTTAAATGTTAATATTAAACAAATAGACTGATCATATAAATTCGTTATTTGACATAAATATTTAAAAATTACATTCGCTATGATCATTATAATGTTTGAATGCATCGGGAAAATAAATTAGTACCTATTTAAATATATGTATATAGAAAAAAAATACTATAGGCATTATTCCGTACTTGAAAACAAGTCCACATTGTTCTCATTTCATGAGGGTTTGTGTCTGTCAAAATATTATTGGTCGCTGCGTGTAATGACATGTGGTATTTATACAGTTGCACAATTTACAATTTCGTTTGTGTAATTGTGTATATACAAATAATCATTTTCCGTAACAGCTTAGAATGTCTTGTTAAATTTATACAGTTACGGTTTTCGTATTTCAAACACAGCATCATTATATTATGATCACTTTAAATAATATAAAAACAAATAAACGACATCAGTTTGTATGCGGTACGATATGATATCGTTATACGATAAGGTAAGTAACCTATAATTTTGTGCTCTTCAATTTTAAATCTTAATAAAAAAAAAAATGGCAATTAAATTTCCCATCTATTGAGACTTGAGAGAATTTGCGACGTGAAGATCCGAGCAATTCTTTTAACCGAAAACTTGTTTTCAGTACAAACAAAAACCAACTGTAAAATCAGCGCTAATACACCCTTCGTTTTGCAAAAATGCGTTTGGTTAAAAACGTTTTTCTGTGACGATCAAAATCCCCTCAAATCATTAATTTGCTCCATTGACGATTAAATAATCGTAATAGCTTGTATTTTATGAGATATACATTTTTTTTCACGTTTATATTTTGTGTATTTAAAATAACTTGTCGCGCGATGAATTTATTTGCTGTTGATATTGTACATTTCTGATTTCATCACATTAAATTTGTTTTCTTTATAATTTTGATAACCTAAGTACACTTTAAAGTATATATATATGTACAAATACATAGCTGCACTAAATCTTTTGTATTGTCGCTTTTCTTTGTTTTGATAAAGGTCTCGATTTTGTAGAGGAAAAATTTTTTTCACGCACCGTGAAAACGGTTGGAATATTGCAATGTTTACTTTCAAATCAACGTGTTTAATAAAAAGTTTAACAATTCTGCGATGTTTGATATGACGAAAAATAATAAACTATGATAACTGTAATAATAACAAAAATATACACTCCAACGCGAAGCTCCAGACAAAAGCGAATAGTTTTTCTATTTTTCCTATTTTATTTTTCTCTTATATATTTTCCTCCATCCCTTGTTTTTCATTTGTTTTCGTATATTTTTCCATTCTTCGTCAACGGATAATAACGCGTTTATACGTATACAAAACCGCTAACACTCGACAATACTTATCGATTACGCTACGTGTTTTGCCGAAATGTTCCCCGGGGTCGGATTAATTTGAAAATAACAGCCACGGTTATTTTCCTTCGAAGTATCGTTTCGAACTGCCGCTACGAAATATATTACACCACGACGGTTTTAAATCGGATTTCCGGGAACAATAAAATTAAAAAACAAAAAATACAATTGCCATATTATTATACTTTAAATGGTTAGAATGTATTATTCCGAATCATACGAATAATGCAATATATATACATATATTATATTAAGTGTATATTCAATACACCGCGGAGACAATGTTTATAGAACAACCGGAAAAATTACGAATTGGACCATCTTACAAAAGCTTAGGTGAACAAAATAATGGGAATCACTATATATACACGATATTATTATAACAATTTTCATGAGTTTGTTCGCATTGTTCGCGCAGGTAATTTGTTGGACGTTTTTATTTTGTATTATCAGTATATTTCTCGGTTACTGGGAAATCGTATGAATAAAAAGAGGATCGCTATATAAGACTCGCCAGGAAGGCGTAAAATTGCTTTTTTTGATGAACAGTGAAACAAAAGATAAAATATCTTTAGAAAAAAAAAAATGAAAGTGGATGCATGTACTACATTAGTCTACAAATTTAATAATAGTACCTATATATATATATTAACATTATATCATTTTTAATAATGCGAATAATATTTTGGGTATAACTTCTTTGTATTGAACCTAGACTAAACTTTAAAATATTTTTTAGAGAGAAATAATACAAGAAATTATGAAAACACATACAACCAATTTTGTCAGTATGAAGTTTGTAATTAACGGCTAACAGTTCTAAGACGACTATTAGTTAATATTTTCGATAGTAATATGCGCTTAATGGAATAAGATTATGGTAGGTACTGATTTATAACCAAATGTTTAACTTAAAAACAGTTAAACAATAAATTTAATTTCTGTGTGAATAGTTTAGTCTATAGGGTATACCTAAAGCATTCATTTTTATGAACAAGTAAAATATTCTAAAAAAAATTGTAAAGCTGTATAACACAACATTTCTCAAAATACGTTTAAACTATAAATACACGTAGGTGCAGTCGATTAAAATGGGTTTTCTACTTTTTAAAAAATTTGGTAAAATAACTTAAGAACAACTGCGACAAAATTCGAAGAATTAATATTACATTGTTATTTTATCGTTGAAACAAATATTTACAATGTTTCCGTTTATTTTACAGTTATGTTATAACATTTTGAAGTTCGGTAAATTCGATTTTAACTCTTCAATCGAATATCGATTGGGCACAAAACGCAAATGGTACTTAGTCAAATGTGAACAACACGCATTTGCACGATATTAGCTTTAACGGTTTGAAAAACTTTATTTTTATTTTTAAATCGTTGTTACGAAAGTCGTACTTAAATTACGAAACAAAAAAAAAAAAAAAGGATTTTGACTAGATCATTCAGTTAAAATGGGGTTTGTGGTTGTAAAAATTGGGTGCTCGCTTGTTCATTTCTTTGTACACACACGTACACACACGTACTACGACAGTAAAAATGCTCGCCCTTTAAAGCTAGCTAGTCTCCAACATTCCACATATGATATATAATACAATTCAAATTGAAAAAATTATAATCTGAAAGTCTTTTGAATTTCCTTCCTACCTCCCCTTAGCCCGCCGTCTTACAATCGAAATCGATCGCTTAAAACCAATAATATAATATGTTAAATGTTGTGTTTAAATCATCAATTTAGTAATACCGAATTTATTGGCGTTTATTTATAATGAATGTTATTTATTTGAATTTTAAATCGCGCGACGTGAACGAAAAAAAACCTTTCGCCACTGAGAATGCGGCGCAGATGGTTTTTAGATCATTTTTTTTTTTTCTCGACCTTGAAGTCGGAACGAATCTGTTCGCGAAATTCGGTACGGTTTGGTCGAAACAGTATTTTTCGTATTTTTCGTAACAGTTCGCGCGAAATCGAAACTCTTCTGAGCTGGCCAAAAACGCTTCGTTCGCTCCTGATCGTTGTTGTTTCCGTTTTCGCAGAACGGGACTACTGGTACGAGGAAGCCCGGACCGCGTTGAAGAAACGTCTGGCCGGGTACGACGGGAAACTGGGCAGGGCGAGGAACGTCGTGTTCCTGGTCGGCGACGGGATGGGCGCGTCCACGTTGACCGCATCCCGGATATTCAAGGGTCAGAGACGCGGTAACCAGGGCGAGGAGGAACAGCTGCTCTGGGACGCGTTCCCCGCTGTGGCGATGGCTAAGGTAAGGCTTTTTTATTTTATTACACACCGGCAGACATCGTTTTAGTTTTCGCAAAAACAATAATTGTTGTCGTTATTACTAACCGCGTTCGGGTTTCGATATTAAAACGTACCGCGACGGAAAATTACACGTGATTCCACCTCCCTATTGTTTGGTCGCCGCGTTGTTTTTTGCATCAAACCGTAATAATAATAAAAAAATTCATTACCGTTTACACGAGTAAAAAATTCAAACAAAAATTGATTACCGAAAACGTTGGCCTACCCAAAGAAACGGCCGACACTCCAAAGCGCAATCGCTCGACAACTTTACGCGAAATGCAGGTACTATCTCTTTCTTCCTTTGCGGGAATGTAGGCTTCTTTGCTTACCGTTTCTTGAGTTTATTCTCTTTCTTTCACCCGACTCCTTTTTTTCCTTTCTTCTTTACACTTTTCATTTGAGATGATTTCTATAACTTTGTCGTTGGAATTATAACAATAAAATCTTCTTTACTGCATTGAACAGTTTCGACACTCGTCGAATTTTTTCAAACTGCTGTACATTTTCAACTTTTTGATATAACTATGAATTTTAACAACCGCGAGAAAGAAACGAATGGCTATTTAAACATAAACAAATTCACGGATTTACTAAAACGATTGTATAATATCTGGAAAAGAAAATATTTATCGAGTCTTTTTCGACGTCCGCTGTAGTCAACTATACCGTTTATTATTACGTTTTATATGATATTAATGCGTGTTATGTACATTATGCGTGCTCGTGAGTACTGCGAAGGGAAATGACAAATTCCAAAAATCTGTTGGAGTACTTGACTCGTGCCATAATGAAAATATGCTAGCCGACTCTTTCGTTCATGTGCGCGTATAATAGCTCTTGTTCTCTCCGCCCGAGAGCGCGGATAATACGATATTCTATTCTTCGGTATTATCGTCTTCGCGGAATAGGAAAATTCCTTTTTTTATCAGGACGGAGGAGGTAGGAAATTACGAAGAGATGAAAACAAAACCTCGACAATATCGAATTTTTTTTTTTTTAACACACAAATATTGTAAAAATGTCAATAATTTTCAATATTCAAACGTTATTATAGAATGAGTTTGTAGTACAAACGTAATTATAAATATTTAATACAGTTACGCTATTATATAGCGAGTTCGGCACACATAATTTTAGTAATAAATCAATTTGTTTTTTGAACACATTTTGACAATCAGACGTTATTTTATCGTCGAGAACATTATAAAATTTAAAGTTTTAAAACATTTACCTGTACTTGTACTTATAATCAATTAGAAATGAATTCGACGGAGCCTGAACAAGTACGTAACGAAATCAAGTTTAATTATTTCAAATCACTCGATTTATAATTTAAGATCGGAATAATTCTGAACCTTTTTACGCGTTGTCTTAAATCGATACAAGCTCATATAGTTTGCCATTAAAACCTTAACTCTGGTTAGCGAGTTTATTTTGTACGTTTTTCATTATTCAAGAATGATATCTACACTCGTAAATTTACACAACATTACGCGTTGTTATAATAATGTAGTTTATTCATTTGTATTCGGTCTTAAACAAACGAAACGAAAAACTATTGCGTTTATACATGAATGTAACGGGAACAAAACATGTTTCACTGAAATTTTTCGGAAACGTTTTTAAAAAATAAATTCTACACGATTATTCAACACCCCGCTAAACATTCCAACGTTTCGATATTTTTGTGGACGGAACCGCAATAACGGAATGTGTCAAAAAATGCTTCGAATAAATAAAAAATTTAAAGCCGAAATTCCGACTTTTGTACGGTGTTCAACGTAACGTTTGGAGCACTACCCGAAAACGTCATTACCGGTGTTGAAATTTGTCTAGACGCATTCGTCTGTCGTTTTGTCTACGTAAATAGTTTATTAGACATTACGTTTTCATTCGTCCGAGATAAAACTCTGTGTTGGATTTCAGCCGTCAAATGTTTTATACAAACATTCGTTCAAAACAACAACAAGACACACGCACAACGTAAGTTTCTCGTCCGTTCCTTATGATCTCGATAAAAATACACATTTTAGTGATCTAGATCGTTATTTTTACCAACATCGAGTCCATAACACTTGATGGGCCCTCGCGTCATTAGACGACTATTGACGAACCGGGGGGGCTGAGGATGATGATGGACGTAAGGGCGGGTGCTTTAAGCGGCTGTTCCGTCGTCGAGAAACCCATTTCCGATGATTAGCCGATTAAACGCAACACAAATTAAGGGCGCGAGTTTCCGAGGCGAAAGACGTATCCGTCCGCGGCGATAAAAGTTCGTGTCGAGCTGCTCAAGAGTTTTGCAGCCTCGTGCACCACCTCGCGGGCATCGTTTTTAAGAGTTGATTTTCTTTGGAGATTAGCGGCCGGGCGATTTCGTTTTTGTTTTTTCTTACGCGTATTATACAAATTACGTTTTCGCGCGAAAAACTCACGGGGACGTTATAACACGCGCGCTGTACGACTATTTTTTCCCCGATAAAAAAAAAAAAAGACTCGGCACGGAAAAAACCGTCGGTTTCCGTTATCTTATCGACTACGATAACATGTTGGCTTCTTAGGTTTTTTGTTGGCTTTACTTTTATTGTATATTAATTGTTGTACTGTACTTTGTTCGAACCGTGTTGATAACTTTGTCGAAAATCAGCAAGACCAAAACATTATAAATCCATAATTTTTTGGCGTTCATATAGTAACAATCGTATGAAATATTTACACCTTTGTACTACTAAACTCACCAAACTACAGATGTTTGAAAACTAAGAATTATTTCACTGTATTTGGACGTAAAAAAAAAAAAAATCTCGACTCTGTCAAGTTCGTTTTTAATTTGACGTGTTAACCTGAAGACAATCTGTGATATTTTAAAATTTTTTTCTAAAACTCTTTAAAAATATATATATATATCGCTAAGAAGACAATACGATGATAGAAAATAAGAAAAAAAATGTTTGAAGTGAACCAAATTTCGTACTATATGGGTACAAGATCGTGGGGATAAAAATATGAGCTTTGTTTAAGTTGATTATTTTTTTTTAATTAACTTTTCATTTGAAACATTAACCTTTTTCAATCAACTAAACTTCACTTAACGAGTTAAAACCAGTTGTTAAATTGCCCGGTCTTGAGTCGTAGTATGTACACGCGAAATTTATAATAGAGTCTTAATGCTTAAATCTATTATCGTACAAATTATAGCGAGTCGTCAAACATGTCCAACGACGTAAAATTGACCCGTTTTCTCGATGATAACCTGCGCAGCTCTTGGCGAAGAAGTCTTTGGGGACTACTTTGACTCGCAGCGTTTTCGATCAGCCGATAAATAGTGACGGCCGGTCACGTGCGACGACGGTCGCCGCACAATCTTGCCGCTATTTTGCAGTTCTGTAGCGATAAAAACGTCGATAATTTCACTGCAACTCACGTCAACGGAATATAAATGATAAATCGGAGATATCCATGATTCCAGTTAATATGTAATAATAAAAAAAAAAAAAACATAACCTAATGACGACCCAAAATGATTTCTTGAGATTTTTAGGTACTTTGAAAACTTGTGCAGTAATTTTCGTTAAGATCCGGATCATTTTCACTGTATCTTCTTACGTGTTATTCACAGAAAAAAAAATGCGTCTGCCTAAAATCGATGTACAAATATACGCTTCACTATGCTCAGAGAGCGTCAATAATAATATGATATGACACATCTACGTAATATTATATTTATTTATTTATATATAACAGATGTTTATTTTTATAAAGCGATCGAGGAAAACCTCGAGTGTATGTTTGCTCAAACTGTATGAAATTCTTTTGAACCACTCGTTTTTTAGCGTCCCGAGATGAAACCGTTTCTTACTAAAGTCTAAGCCTCGGCGGTAAATACGTGCACGCTAACACAAGTGTAGGATGAAGAGATATTCCATAGTTTTATTTGGTTTTTCCGCCGTATCGCGCAGGAAACGTTTCCTGTTCGTCTTAAACATTATTCACTACGATGCGAAAAAAACAAATCACAAAAGGATCCGCATTGACACAGTTTTTATTTATTTTTTTTTTAATCGTTTAAAGTAAGGAAACTGTCGAAAATCGGTTACGTTTGACTTATTATTGGCGAAAAATTCGCGACCCGCACGAATTCGTTATTGATTAAAATGGATTTTTGTAAAACAATATTTGCTATCCGAGTGAAAAAAATTTCAAACAAATCTTTGCAGTAGAAAGCGTATAGAGAAGTATTGAAAAACGGTGTGTAAACAATGAAATTACGCACTGTTGTGCAACTGATATCGAAATAACTGTAATAGAATATTTAACTAAACGGTGTAAAATCGCTACACGTGATTTGAATTCTCCGTACGAGGATACGATTTTCGGATTTTTTTTGGATCATTTTTATTGTGAAATTTGGTCTTTACCAGGACGTTTACCACGTAACCGAACTCGCTCGGAATCGTTATTCCAACGGCAACGGGCTCATTGCTTTCAGATATAGCGGTGTACGCAGTGATCCTGACTTTTTTTTTATTTCACCCTGTATTACGTGCTTACGTGTACATACTCGGTATTATGATATTTTATGGGGAACGAAATGCCGAAAACGGCGCGTAATTTATTCGACGACGGCTTGTCGCGAATTATTTATACCGTTTTTAAGTAAACTACACTTTGGCGGAAAACGATGCGTGTAATTAAAACGTCGCGACGTGTGCACACGCCGTTAGGGCGTATAGTTAATTCATTCAAACGTCTACCGACAATGCGCGCTGTATTATACCGCGAAAGGGCCGTAGACACCGCTCAAAAGCCAGTTGCTCTAGTTGTCGTTTCTCTTTCCTCGCCCGTTCAACAGTAAAATCATGCCCCCGAGATGATCGTGTTGGATAAGATTATCCTAGCACATGTACGCCGCACCTGTAGGATTTTTCCAGAAAAATCGTATACCGGAGAGCAAAAACAGGAGTGGAGAAACGTCCGACATCTTCTTTTTTTCATCTTCCACGCCTTCCTCCCGACTATTTGGGGTCGACCACTCTGGTCCTTAACCTCCGCTCGTCTCGATTTTTCACATCCCCTACGCGCACACCCGCAGCCCTCGTATCATTCCTCTTTTTCGGTCTTCCTTACACTCTGTTCAATTCGACGTTCATAACTACTCTTACTGCTTTTGATTCCTCATCACATGCTCCGACCGTCTCGGTCCGTTCATCTTGTTCACTATCGAGTCGCTACTCCAACATACTACCTCTCACACATCAATCGTTCCTTATTCTATCTTCTCTCGTCACTCCACTCATCCATCTAAGCATTCTTGTTTCCGCAACATTCGTGCTCTGCTCTATTTTCCCGTCAACTGTCCAACATTCCGAACCATATTTGAGAGAAACGCCCGCAATAAAATAATAAAAAAAAAAATTATGAATTTTAACATATTTTTTCTTTTGTTTTCTATCGTTGGACAGAAATGCGTTTTCTCGTCTGGCTGTAGTGCTACAATTATAATAAAATAGAGAGCCCCAAAATTGGAATGGCACCTGGGCTCTTTTATCTCGAGTCGCGGCACCGCGCGGTCATCAGTGGCGACGTATTTTACGTGGTCAAGGTATTAAAACACCTATCGAATCTGGAAACGTACCTACTTGTCTTAAACTTTCGATGGCTTTATTGATTTATTTATAGGCACAATAGTGATATGGGGTGGGTGGTCCTAGTGAAATATGTTCAGCAACTGATGGTCATCTATAGTAATCCGATTCTGCATAAAAACATTCGAGTTAAACATTTTTCCACTCTAGGAAACCAAAATTTTTGATTTTTTTCGTTTTATTACCGAAATAATTAAAAATGTAAATTTTAAAACTAAAAATTTTTTTTTTATATAATTTCTAAAAAAAACCCGTAATAAAATAGGAGAAAAGTGAAAAATAAACTTTTATACGATAGAAATAACCACGAGATCTAGTTTTCTGCAAAAATATTATCACGGAAAATAACGTCTGTCAAAATATGTTTTCACTTTCTTATACACCGTATTGTTCCTACTTTCTACAACATTGCAGATCACATTGTTTGAAGTTTGTTGGATTGGATACTTTCCAAAATAAATATATTAACAATGATTATTATCTACTTTTATGTATTATATAATGATTTATCATTGCTTTCAGACATTGAATATTATATCATAATATTATATCATACTTTTGAATCACAATTTTCAAACCAGTGACCAATCCTAGTCGCCATTCCGTCAAACTACCCACGCGACCTAGACTGATCCTGGCTTTTTAACCTCTAAGTGTTTCATTGTCCCCTTGGCCCCCTTTTCACACTGCAGTCGTTCATTTATTGTGTTTGTGACGAAACCCACAAAATACGACTTATATTCAACGTATATTGTGTATTCTCGTTTGTTGGTGACGAAAAATGAATCAAACATTAGATTATCTTGGGTCGGGTTTATTTATAAAGTTCAAAAACTTTTGAAAATCAAGTTTTTACAACAGACATGGGAGTATACGCATAACTGAACGGTGTGTAAGTTATACAGTTCAGAGTCGTCTTTCAAAATAAAAAATTTAAAAAATAATCAACAACAAAATTATGAAAATGTCTTATCTTAAGATGATTCTGCTAACCTAACTCTATTTATAATAAGTACGGACGTTCAACAATTATTATTGTAATTTTAAAACGGATTCATCTGTTATTTAATTAATTAGTTGCTCGTGTGTAACAGCTATAATATATGGATCCTAATTTATGCTATTTAAATTATATCGTTTTATATTTTGAGCGTAATATAAATTAGAAATTCTCCGAAATCATATTATTAGCTATCGTTTAAAAATGATTCCCGTTCATACGAACGTATGTGACTGATGTCATACTATGTTTTTGACACTCGACGCTTAAAGTTCACATCGATTTGGAATAAGAAATTTGCAAGAGTTTCTGAACAAACAATCGTCCTATATTGAAACCGATTGGTTGTTTTTAAACACTTGTGAAAATCGTTACAGTTTTTAAATTTTAAACGACATAGGTAATTAATAATGGCAACGGTGCGAACTACGGTAGCTGGTTAGTCACAGTGTGAAGTTTGGCGAAAAAAAATATACGTTTATAAATACATTCCAAAATTATAACGCTGTAATCATATCAAAAAATACGTTAGTTGTAATTTTAAAGATTTTTCTTTAATCTCCGCTTGGTTTTTTTATTGTAACTTTTTCAATTTTGAACGCTTGACTTTGAGACACCTCGCGGAACCATCCCAGACCTATCAGAAAAGTTATTGAAAAGTATAGTCCAGAAAAAAAAACAAAAATATCATTGTAAAATTAATAAATTGAATTGTCAAGTTCGAAGTTAACGATAAAAATAACTAAACTATACACTAATAACTTTTTAACTTAATTTAGTTGAAATTATATAGTTTCAAAAAAAAAAAAAAATTAAAAAACTATAGTAGTCAAGAGTCGAAACGTCATGGCCAACACAATTATTCAATATGCTCATAATTAATATAGGTATCATCTTTATAGGTATCATCACGTCGTGGATTCGATGTTTGCTGAATTCCAATTCGCTTTCAGCAAACAGACATTCGGTTGGAATCGAACAATGATCTTTGCAATTACTAAAGTACTTTTGTACAAGCGACCACATCGATCTCGGAAACTTCCGTCGGCTATTTGACATTATAAATTCCTGAATACTATTATAAATTACACGGGTCTGATCGGTTTGACTCACGAGGACTGCAACAATGTTCAAACATAGCCCGGATTCTCTCGAGAATTTTTTTTAATTTGACGTGTTAACCATAAGTCAATCGGGTAATAATTTTTTTTTAAACTTTTATAAAAAAAAATAAGTGTATATAAGTAAAAAAAAAATTTTAGAAGTAAAACACGACAAATTTTTTCGTAGTGGACAAAATGTCGTACACTATATATAAAAACCGTGCAAATTAAAAATATGAATTTATATTTTAAGATAATTTTCTTTGTCTAGTTGATTTTGTACATTTCAAACATGTACTTTTAACTTGACTTTTTTTTTTGTTAAATTAATTTAAAGAATTCGAAAAAATGTAGCTCGCCTTGCTACGGACAATATCAAACAAATAGGTCGTCGAAAGCGTTTGGTAATATTATTGGAAACATGAAATACAATTTATATCTTCCGACGGCAATAACACTGTTGCTTATTAATAACGGACTGTTTTTTGTTTGTTCGTTTTCTATCCAAACGTACGGGACAATAATATGTACCAATGTCTTTATTACTTTTCGACGTCGGATTCACGTATAATATTTTCATAGATAATTCATTCGGACGAACCCCGTCGATTGTTAACTGTACATTGTGTATAGTCGAGCTTTATTGCTTTGTACAACGATAATAATAATTATTAATTTGTAACTGTGTGTGTGTACCTACCTCAAATCATTCGCCATTTAATTTACGGCCCCGGTTTCCATTTGCCTGGAACACGCGTTGCCATAATAAAGCACAAATATTGTGACAGTATATTGTTACCTAAATTTAATACAAAATATGTGTAACCGATGCGACGAAATGCAATTATTCATTGAGTGGTGGTTACGCGTGTACTATAAAAATTGATATTGACACGGAATACTGTTTGACTGTGTTACAAAGAGAGCAAATATGAAATTTTTATGAGCATTTCGGCAATCGTTGTTTTTTTTATTTTTTAGGGTAATACGCGTAGATTTTTTCTTTCGATGTATAAACCGCGGTCCGCAGAATTTTGACTGGATTTAAAATTAAAATATGAAACGCGCGCAGCAAAAACCTTTACAAATACGAGATTTTACAACGCTAGTATTATTCTACGTATTATTTATTTATTTTTTTTTATCCTGTTCAAATACACCATGCACTCGATCGTTCTCGAAAACCGGAATGGATATTAAAATCACGAGCGTTAAGCTATTTCAAAAATTATTAAAAAAAAAATCGTAAAATCACTTTCGTAAAATATTGTAAACTGTTTTCAGTTCAATCGGATTTATACTTATTTTAGAATTGTCAGATACGCTGCTGTAACAGAGATCAAACGTATCGTATCGTATCATATACCTAATTCAACTTTTTACTATGCGCTATTTACTACGGCCTATACGTGAAAATTAGATATAATTGAAATTTCATAAATCCGTATATGATCTCTGTAGATCTGAACTTGTGAAAAACTGATAGACAGAAACGATTAGAAAACGATGGTTTCTTTTGTCCACGTTACTGTGTTACCGTAGTTTTTACCGGACTCCACGACTGACTCGTTTAACAAAATCACTGATGCCGACGACACAACGAGTACGTTGATTATCTGCAATATTTTTTTTGTTAACACTTTTTTTTGCAAAAATTCGTCTTCGCTCGTACGCGTAGTATTCTAATGTTTCTATTTATCGGTCATTTTATGATTGCTTAGCGACTAAAATAATTAAATAATTATAGAAATCTAAAAAAAAAAAACGATGCTAAAAAGAGCCACGGGTGAATTAACAATTTGAAATCGTAGTTCATTAATCGCACACACCTGTACCATTAAGACAAAACATGTGAATAATTTTAACCAATGAATATAGTCCACACGGTATGAAAAAAGTTTTAAGAACACATTCACAAGTTATAGTACCAACACGCAGTCTTCTACTATCTTATGCTCACAAACCATAAAGTTGTTGTAAATAAACGAAAAAAAAAAAAAAGTCCATTTCTTTTATGAAGTATACGTCGTTATACGATATGTCTAACACAACTATGTGTACGTGAAAAAGGTTGAGCGAAAAAACTCAACTATTATTCATTTTATATGGTCAGAACCTTTTATCCTTTCAAAAGAATGTTCGCGCTGGATAATGAAATGAAAGAGTTACATTTTTATGTGTTACACGTCACTGTGATTACCTACTTCGCAGAGATCGTTTAATAGATCTACAATGATTCTAAATAAATAACGGCAAACAGGGAATGTTCATCCGCTAATGTTGCAGTCAGAGTAATTTAATTGTCTTCGTTTTGATCTATCGATCTATATAATGGTCTTAGGTTATAGAATCATAGAAATTGAGTAGGGAACTATGATTATGGAGATTAATGTCGATATTTGTTAAACAACAAATATTGACGATTGTAATACATTAATACAATTTTGAACATTAGCTTCGAAGTATAAGTGTATAACATTTATAGTAGAGTATTTTATACGATTTTAAACGATTTATTGTGTATAAGTAACAAACATTTACGATATTAAACCCGTGTTCTGTTTGTATAACCGAAACCTAGTTTGAAAATCGTTGACTGATTTATACAGAGTTTGGTGTTTTTGAAATCTGTATATTTTTGCAATAATTGTTTTGTAAAACCTTTAATATTATAAGTTTAAACGTTTACACTTAGAATCTTTCAAAATTATTTTATCTAAATAACATGAATCGATCATTTTGGAGCTAAATTTCAAATTTTAATAATTTTCATCGCGGTTATCTTTTTTTTGTAAATAAAGAATAATATTGTATGTATTTGTGATTACTGGATTGTTTTATTACCCAAAAATTGAAGAATTGAATTGAAACTGTAAAAAAATGTTTTTTTTCTCACATTTTTCTGAATACTGGAAGTGATGAACTATGGCAGACATATCTCTGGATATTTTTTCCTCCCGTACGAGAAATGTTTCGAAATTCTTGGCAAAAAATTCTAAATTTTAAAACTGTAAATTTTATAAAACTCCTCTTGTATACATAAGTCTCTCTTTTTTAGTCTAAGGCTTACGTCTTCACGTCACATTTTTGTTTATGATTATATTCAGTCACGTATAGTTGTTTATAGGATTTGCATTAATAATTCGTGACATGATTTAAGTCATTATATAATATCACATTTAGGAAAACATATGTATTTTTGACTCCATTATTCATAAGTATCATAACATATAATTCCTACAGTTAAAGTATACATTTTATTTTTACCTATTAGTATTTTAATCAGACTATAGAAATCGGTATTTCACTTAGTGGCAGGCAGGTGGCTGCTACAAGTGAGAAAACGTGTGACCACTAAGGTTCAAAATAAAAATATAGTATACAAAAAAAATATACGGAAAATCTAATAACGTTCAAACACAGAAATCCCTTGATACTTTTTTAGATACTATTTTCAATTGATAAAAATATAATAGGTATATTTTTACGAACATAATGTAGAGAAAATGTTCTATTTGTAGAAAACATTATTAGTTTAAAAATATTGAAAGTTTGGTGAAAACTGGAATACTCTAATAAATGGTTTGCGTTACTCAGAATACATACATTAAACTATTTCATACATACGTTTTATAATGGATTGAATTGAAAATTCAGGTACATAAAGTAGTAGAGTTCCTAAAACAAACTAGAACAAAAAAGTGAAATAAAATGTAATTATTGACTTCAATTGAAATATCAATCAACTAAAAGTTCATAAGGTAAATCTTAGTAAGGTTTGCAAAAAAAAAAAAATTAAAAATAAAATGATTGATAAAATAATCAAAAGAAAGGAACTCAAAATCGACCAACGCTTGAAAGGTGATACAAAAATATGGTGATAATAGTACTGAAATATAAGTATTTTGATTACATATTGTTCATAAATGCAAGTGTAACAAAGTATTGTGATTAATTATTTATACAAAAATGAGAAGTATGGATTTAAAAAACTTTAAACATGGTAAACAATTAAAAGTTTTATTCGCCTTAAACTTGAGTTATAATAATTATTCAATAGAATCGGTTCAGTAATAATTATTAGAAGTTGATGTATAAGTTGTTTTTCATGTGACTGACTTAACACAGTATATACGCACAATATTCAAGGGTATTATTAAACATACCAACATTTTTTTACAAACACCAAAGGAGAATTATTGATACTTTAGTGTTCAGTAGTACATTTTTTTTTTGAAAAAGAGTAAGTTAAGAGGAAAAATACTCGCAGCTATTGAATAAAAAGCTAACAGTAAGTTTTTTTTTTTTTTTTTGTACATAAATAAGGTCTATTTTTGAACTCATCATATAATAAATTGTTCAATTTATTTATACTGTTTGTAAAAGAATTTTTTATTCAGTAAATTGCAATCACTCTATGTACTTATCTCGGAAGAAAATAGACGTATACTTTGTTTTTTATAAATTATTTTTTAAGTCATTTTATTACTTAGAACAAGTTTCAAATGAATGACACGCAAAGTCCCCTGTAACTTTTAAATTATACAAAACCCAATCATAAAATGGATTAGGTTATTGTGTGTAAGTTTTAGCAACTTCATTAAATTTTTATTTGGTTACTATATCAATTTTAATTTTTAAGAATATAATAATATACATTGATAAACATCTATATCACAAGTATCGAGTATTTTTTTATTTCCACTGCGCTTTATTGAACTTTATTGCTCGATTTGTTGAAAATTTGTCCAATTTATGTACTCGTTTATCGACAGTTGTACGATGTAGAGTGTTCTATTAAGAATCGTTAAAAAAAAATCTATAATTATTATAGCTGATATCATAAACTTTTTGTTTCACAAATAGTATTAATTTATACAACTAACGAATGTAATAAAGTACAAAAAAACTATATAGATATTTCAATATTGCTCGAATTTGTTCTTTCAAGCATATATAGAACATTTTTAAGTTTATCCAATGTTTTTTACTAACATAAAAATAATTTTTGTTTTTAATATTGGAAAACACACTTTTATTTCATCGCGCGGTGTTTTTGTGCCTATTATGAGTTTATTACTTTTTTTTTTTTTTTTTTAATAATTTTAAAAAAAATTGTATACAATGTTAACTATGCGATATTCTGTTAACTATGCGTCGAATTATCATTTGAATAACTTATAAACATATCATGAAAGACTCCACAAGGAAAATCTATGAATATGAACGGTCGTTTTTACTGCAGAACGCTCTAAAATTAAATTATATAAAACTTATTGAAAAACAGTGTATTCTCTGTTTGCTAAACTTCATACATTTATTTGATTTTAAGTAAGATGTTTAAATACTTAATGTTTTACGAATTTTCTGCATTTGGATTTGTAAATACGTTGAATAATGGATTTAAATTTGAAAAAAATAAACAATTAATGTCGAGTATATAATATTAACGTGAAATCGATAAGTTAACGCGGAAATTTAATACTTTGTTTGAACACGCCGTACAAATTTTTTGTATAATATCCTCATATATTATACAAAAAATACAAAATTATACATGGAAGAACGCGTTCCCGACAGAATTATTTCTAGTCTCGTGTTAGCCATAACGAAAAGTATAAAAACCTAAAATATTTCATAGTAAGTAGGAATTTGATTTATACATACATAAAATAAATCAGGCACGTAAATAAAATCTCAGAAATTTCTAACAACGTTACAAAGGTTTGTTTACAAGATTTTGTTTTTTTTTAAATCAACACTCGGGTAAAACGCCGAACATACGGCATTATTGAAAATATTTTATACACGGAATTCAATAAAATATGTTATACGTTTTTACGAGTTTTGATCATTATTTAAGAGGATATTTTAGTTTTCTTGCAAAACTGCACTTAAAAATTATTTCTCAATTTTCACGCTTACAAAACACAATTCATCTAAAATATCCAATAAATAGCACATGTTGCACTAAACTGGGGAAGCACGTATTTCTTCACCGTGGAATCACGTTTATACCTACTATTTTACAAGAAAAATATACACCTTTATTTTTAATATCAAACAGTTTCGTTATTACTTATTGTAAACAAATTAAGAAATCTAATTATATTCGACTGAAAAATTAATTGAACATACAGCTTTCAATATTCTCTTATAATATAATTATATTCAATAACAAAAATTATAATAATATGTAAAATAAATAATGTTCACATATTATACTTTGTATTTTCGTACACACCGCATATATTTTTACGAATCGTGTTCCCAAAATCTTGAACGTAACATTCTTTCGTTTTTATTCTATAAGGTATTCATTTTACGCATATGAAAAAATAATTTGATCAAAAACAATCTTTAGATTAAAGACACGTAGCGGAAAAACTACACACATCGAGGTACCGTGAGTACGTAATTATATGGCGGGGGTTTTTTTTTTTTACCTAACTGATATACAGAAGAACCAGCGTGCAATTGTTTCGTAAAAAAAGCAAAAAAAAAAAAAAAGATGTGTAATTATGAATAATATTAATGGCGACTTTGCGGCTCACGAGCGCAAACTATAAGACAAACTATACCTACCTCTATTTACGAGCGATGTAGGCAAACAGGCGAAAAGTCGTTTGAACGTTGTTGGCGAATTCGTTGAAAAGGGGACTTTTAATAGTAATTATAGTAATATTTTGTTGAACTAAATGCGTGTAATTGTGAGGCTTCCGGAGTACCTAACAATATATAGTTTGTGTTCTCGTGTAGAAGACGTCTCTTTTCCATATTTTGCGAGATGATAATATGCAGAATACCTATATGGTAAGAGCGGCTCCGTACTTTATTCCGAATAGTCTTGCGAAGGGAAAAAAAGAGAGAGAAAAAAAACAAAAATGAGCTCGCGTTTAGCTTGATTTATACGCTTTCGCTTATGATCTCGGTTACACCGACGGTTTCAAACACATTTATTGTATCACGATGGTGGTAAAATACCTACTCGGTGTGCGAACGGTTTCCTTGCTTATCCGTGTACATTCATTGTCCTGTAGATGTTTTAAAAAAGTTCAAGTATGCGATTCGACTTCTTGAACAACATTATTATAACAAACTTGTAAAATTCGTAAGACTCGACGATTTTCTACCATCGAATCGAAAATTTCTACATGGAACTTGTGTGTTCGTGTAAGCGTATAATAACCTCCTCGAAATTACACTATTTGCGCCAATTCAAATGAGTCGAAAAAAAAAAATTAATAAAACACGTTGACCCATCAAACACACCAAAACACGTTTTTTTGTTATATAATATTGTCGATCTCACTGATAGTATAGATCACTGTTTTGTGTTCGTCATTGATTTGTATAGATTGACGTTATAATACAACGCATTTATAAGCAACCAACCAGTTTGACGATTTTGAGCTATATATCATTGATCAGTGCGAGTGAAATGTGTTCAACAATTTGCAAATCACGAGGTTCTTTAATTAACTCGAAAATGGTCTTACCACGTATGAACTTCGTTCATATTCATTTTCAAATTAACTTGATGCGCTTTTGGACGAGTGATTACCCAAAAAAAAAAAAAAAATTCACTTTGACACATATGAATTCTCTAAAAAAAAAAAAAAAACTGACCGGTTATTAAAATGTTAATATATGAAAATATTTTTTTGAAGAATACGCTGAAGTTTTAACTGTCAAATTAATACGAAAATTACGCAAATTATTATTACGAAAACAAAAATGTATGATACAATATGTTCGTCAAAAAGAATTTTGATTGAACTACATACTGGGTTCGCAAAAGTAAGACTTTGCGACTCCAACATTATTTTAGTTTAGGTTTACGCCAACAAATAAAGCATCGCCGTCCTTCAACTCGACGATTATTTTGCCTAAAATAAGTATGCAGTCTATGAACAATGAGTTATAAGCGGGGCCGATATTTTTTCAATTTATTTTTTGATTATCTATTTTTAATAAACCGTATTTATGCTCGTTTGTAGCTGTTTTCGAATAAATTTTGGCGTATTACAACGGTGTTTACGGCAAGTTCGGAACACGGTCATTAATCAATTTCCTCCTTTCCTATAATCTTCCTCGTCTCCGACCGAAACGACCACCACCGGATCCCGGCCCTTTTAACGTCACTGAAGTTACCACGAAGGACCGCGGAAGAAAATAGTCGTTCGGTGATGGCGCGCTCTCGAGCTGACGATTGTCAAACATTTTTTTCAACTTATTTAACAGGCCAAATTTTTATCGCAAGTCAAAATTGTTTCAAACTATCATGTCCCTGACAATAGCACCTAGGGTTTTACTCATTTTTTATACAAGTACTATGATTTTTTTTTCATATTTTTACACCTTAGTTATTATAAACAAAATAATTTCAACGAAATGTACTAAAAAAAAAAATTGGTAAAATTCATACGTCATATTTTTACACACACTGCCTTCACCTATTTAGTCGTTTTCACTATTTTTTTCAAATACAATATTTTCATGGTCTTAAGATGACACTTTGTGCCACGATCAATTATCGATCTAATTCTCTTGGATTTTTGTCATTGGTGCGAACTAATACAACACACCACGTTCAACTTCGTACCGATCACTGAAAAAAAAAAATTTAAAAAAAAAATCGTAAACTTAAAAATTACCTACCATTAATTCTTACATATCTAATGATATCAATTGTGTATTTGCATTGTAATATTATTAAAGTCACATTGTTTGTTTAAAGTTAAAAAAAACATGAAAATTGGCTAATATCATCTAATAATATCACGTTCTCGTCATCTAATTGATTCTATCGTATTTCCTTCTCTGGATATTATAGACTGCAGTACACAGAGAATATACATCATATAGTACCTATATGTTTTGTAGTCTTCTTTGTGGTAATTCAGAAAAAAATTCATACTAAGCTCCGAGGATGTTGTTAAACAACGATTCAGAGAAACGATAATATAAAGTAAATATTCATTCCCGTATTCATCAACGAAAAACATCAAAATACGGAAAGCTTTTTTTAGTACAAACGCGATACTTGAAGACTTGACTTGTACATATAATTATGTTTTGCTTTCTACAAATATTATATATTGTAAAAGTCGAATAACGGTCAAAACGAAATAAAATAAAAATAAAAAAAATCACCCTGTAGCCGATTCGAACTTACGTTGCGCATCGCCGCCGCTCTCTCCTCTTTTTTTCTATTTCGGTGCACACATCAATACATCTTTGGCCGTCCCGAGACCCAAAAGTGCTGTAACATATTTTATCTGGCTATTAAATCATCGCTGTGAAAAACGATGTCGACCGTCTCAGACCGAATTGACGACGCCCATTTATATAACATGTTTACAGAGTCCAAAAAGTAAATAAAACGGACTTTTTAACTTCATTTACCAAAACAGAGTACCTACCTGAAGGTATTACATTTGGAACGATTCAGCCAATTTTTCTATTTTTAAATGTAATATTTTTCCGTTATCAAAGTATCCGCGATTAAAATATTTTCCAATTAGATACTCTCGCCTAACTAATTGTTGTCCCGTAATGTATAATCAAGGCTGGGCAAGTTAACTACTTTTTTTACCTCGTTAATAATTAATTTAAATAACAAAATGTTAATTTTTTTATTTATAAGTTTATTAAATTAAAAGTTAACTATGATAAAACAAATCAACTAAACTTAAAATAAATATAATATAGTTCATACATTTGATTCACATGGTTTTGTACTTAACACGACATTTCCTACGCTTCAAAAGTTTTTTTTACTATTGTCTTTTGAAATATTCATCGTTTTAATAGTTCTAATTTTTTTTTAAGCGTTTTAAAAAATATTTTCACAGATTAGGTTAAACCGTACACGTTAAATTAAAAAAAGTCGACTTACCAAGTTAAAATTAAACGAAAAAATAATGTAACGAGTTGATTTACTTAATTTTTTCACTTAATTTCAACTTTTAACGAGTTAACGCCCAGCTTTGTGTATAGTAATCTTCCAATTTAACACTAATGGCGAATTCCGAATTTCGCTAACACGATTATAATATTCTCTTACCATTGATTATAATTTATAAACTATGCCAACAACCCACTTGCTTCAATGACGTATAATACGGTATAACGTTCTGTTTGTCTCGTATGACTTGCAATGTTTCATTTGTAATTTAACTAATGATTTAATTTTAAATGAACGTTTTGTGGCGTGGTTTTAAATTAAGTATTATACCTATGTATTGTGTGTTGTGTACTAAGTAATGTGCACAAGGAAAGATAAGTACTGACAAATATTATAATATGTTCAAAACTTTTGTGATACTTCTATAAATCATGAATAACGTTTATCATGAAACTAAAATTTTGGTTCTAATAAACCACATAATTCAAGATTTCACGAAAATATATTTTAACTCATAGGACCTATACTGCATAATTTTAACTGCTTATACTTATCAAGGATTGAACTACATATTTCTCAATTTGCGTCTAATCCAAAAAGCTATCTTTTTTAATTGTTCTAAAATTTAAATCTTCACCGTTCTGACCACGATTTAAGATAATTTAAATCTAATTCTTATCCTTAATTATGCGTATGACTTATATAATGTATCTATGGTTAATTATTTTCTAGTTTTTTAAAAATTCCAAAAGTAAAATTATATTATAATAAATATACCTTTACCTCATATAAATTTAAATCAGTATTCGTTTAGAGACTGTGGTTAATATGTCATGAATCGTTCATGCTATCATAACAGCTATGAACTTTCATAAAGTGCAAACGAAAGTACTAATATAAATCATGAGAAATATTATGAAAAACAGACACGGAGACGATAACTTAAACAACTTAGTTGTTTGTAAATTAAGTTATTAAAGTTAATAAAAATTAATTTTTTTAAATATAAATTATTTCTTTTTATGTGGTTTTCAATTATTTAAATGAACGTTTTAAACTATTGTTGTAGATTTCCCAACACCGTAAAATAAAAAATTGGTTTTTTATACTGAAACAAATGTTGTACCTTTTAAGTTTTGACATAAATATATATTTTAATTGAATGAAAACGATATCATGAATAACTCTTAAGTGAAAACTACTTATTATCAGTATAATATTTGCAAATTGTCTTGGTAGACAAGTAACTCGAGATACTCTCCGTAAGACATTCTCATTATGGTACAAAAACACTAAAAAAAAAAAACCATTTGTTTACTTTAATTTTCTAAAAAGAAATTATATGGTTTTTGCATTATATCTTAAAAAAACAAGTTGCATGATAAGTGCTGTAGCCTGTAATAATTTGAACATTAGAATCAACAATTTATTTGCATTGTTCATCGTTTTTGTGTTCCCAAAACTGAATTGAGAAATAGCCAGTACAAAATGATAACACTAGTGAATAACAAAAACAGTTTTCTCTTGGTATTTCGTTTAGAAATTAATGAATTTGTATAAACAGAATTTCTAAAACTGTCTTTACAATATGTTGTTTTTTCAGAGAAAAAATATTGAAAGCAGCCCATATTATGATACTGCAATTATTTCTAGAATTTAATCGAAATCATGAATTTTTATATTCTAAGAATGCCGGTACAATAATTATTATTGTACTAAATGACACTAGTTTATCAGTTTGTATTTATTTTACGATTTCGACCGAATCTAAAAAGGAAAAATTTTTTGAAATAAAAAACGTTCGAGCAGAATTTGTTGGCGGTTAAATCCAATCTTGTAAATCGGTATTCTTTAAAAGTCCGTTGCCAAAGTGTTTCGTGGTTGTATACCCTAATTTAGAGGCAATAGGACACGTCTTAAAGACCTTTTGGATTATTTCCAATTCGCGGCTTGCGATCTTCAAGCATGATTTAAACTTTAAATCCGATGTTAATTAATATGTAACCGGAAGAAAAATAGCAAATTAAATTTGTATTGATGATTAATAAAATTCAAACGATTTTCGTTACATCTCACGATGATTGCTTCTTAAGAAATCCTAGCCTGCTTAAGAATAAAAATGTGAGCAGTTATGACTTGACGTTAACTATTAGGTCAATATAGTCTTATACTTATATTCAAATTAAACTGTTACGATTTCAAACGGTTGTCGTCGTATTTTTATTAAACTCATGTTAGTCGTAATATATAAATAGTTGAAACCAATCAATAAATTTATATAAATAATGATTTTTTTTATTTAACTAAATTGAATTCTAACGCCTCAAGGGCATAAACATGAAAGTACAGACAATACAAAAAGAACAGAAAACAATAAAAAAACAAATAGTGTGATACATACTATTTATATAACTTAGATTTATTTTAAAATGAAATTGAGAAAAAAGAATATTTAAATATTTATATAACTAATACTACGACAATCACAGGGAGATGAGCAACCATAATTGCAGCTGGTAGCGTGAAATTAATATCTAAAAATTAACGGAAATCTCGAGTTAAAAGAAAGAACAGCAAAGGATAGTTTTGAAAGTAATTCCGGACACATCAATGTGACTACTTAAGAAATCAAAAATTTAATATCAAATTCTACGCGCCTCTCAGCCAGAGGTTTTAAATGATGATGAAATTGTACGAATTATACAATAAACACACTGTGATAACATTTTAATCACTATAAGTATTTTTATAACTTGTGCCTGCTACGTCTTGTTGAGTAAATTCTCAAACGCACGATAAAAATCAACAAAATTTGACAAGACTCTACAAAAAAAAAAACACTTACATTTTTCAAACATAAATAAATAACATAATATGTTATGTTTTTTTATTTTTGAACACTTAATAAATTTCTACACAAAATGAGCAAGAAAATTAGTTTGTATCACATATTGTTTGATATACATATTGTTTGTATAGTTTAATGTACGACTTAACTTTTGTCAATACAATTTGCATCACAAATATTAACAGAGTATAAAATACGCGTTTTGTATGTGTTAATTTTTGCATAGTGATAAAACTGCGACGTTTTTAACTATTTCAGAAATATTGGGTGTTTTATGAATTTTCTAAATTACAAAATATCGCGCTTTACTCGAGGAGCGTTTTATCGTGTAGTTAAGTTTGATATCATTCAATATACAATGAAGTTTAACTAAAAGTAAACTATAGTGCGACGTCATTAATTGTAAGATGAGAGCTAATTGTGTTTTATTGAAGTATTTTTTCCTTAAATCATGGATTTTTATGGACAAACAAAATTGTACTAAATATTTGTTTCTTTTTTATTTGTTCCTTTTATAAACAAAAGGAGCGAAAAAATAAAACGGACAAACATTATAATTTATAAATAAATAATCACGACAAATACAGTGTACTCGGACTTTTTAGTTGAAAAACTACACTGTGATAAAAAATTTCTGAAACCATCCGTAGTTTTAATAATAATTAATAAACTTATTTAAACCGTCGATGTATAAACGTAATCATACGAAGCATTGAAAAAGTGAAAGCATTTTAGTTATCTTATTTTTTTATATTCTGAGTGTATCGAAGAATGTAGGTATTGGTTTTTACATGATTTGTGATTTCACGTTAGCTTCTTCAATAATGCTCCAATTTTTAAAGTCAATACTTCTGATGATAGGTTTATAGACACAGGTGGTACTTTGAGGGGTCATAAGTTTAAGCGTAAAAAATTAAAAACTACAATAAAAACCGAGCAAAAATTAACGAAAAAACTTTAAAAATTATGGCAAACGTGTTATTGACATAATCTATTTAGATTTTTGGCCATAACTTCCACAAAAATGATTGGAAAAAATCTTTAACATAATATTCAAATTGGTAAGATACGGGTCTGATAATAATTTAAAGACATTTCGATAATTTTTGAGTTGAGTATGTAGTTAGTACGCCGAACGCGTACGAAGAAAATATTGAAAAACGGTGTTAATTTGATTATAACAATGATGTTACGCACTGCTGTGCAATTGATACTTAAAACGTAAAAACTTAAAATAATGGTTTGAAATTTTCACACATTATTTAAATTAATAAACTAAATTAAAGTTTGTGACTGATTTCTTTATTTCTCTATTTGAATCACTGAGCTCACTCAGAAACGTTATTTTCGTAATCAATTGCCTACATATACAATGTAGCAAACTACCGTTGCGATCTAGAGTGATTCCGGCGTTTTTTACAGTGTATTTCAAATAGATTTCTAAAATGCGTTCTCTTATACTACTATTGAAAATAATATTCCTATACTAAACTGCCGGTTGTTGATTTATGTTTTTTAACTGCTATTTTCGACCAGCTGAATTCGGGAAAAGTTCAATTTTCAAGCATGTATTTTGCAGTGGGCACATTCTCACTTGTTCACACCACAGCTGTACTAAATCGGCTAGAAGACACAAAAAGGAAATAGTGATAATGTGGGTAGTACCTTTGTAGATAGCCGTTTCCAGTGAAACGTCTCAAATACACTCTGCGAGAGATTGAATCGACCTGCACAATGCAATAATAAAAGTCGGCCCGAATTGGTTTGCCACATAAATTCACGATTTTCTTTTCTTTTTTTTCCCACCGCAACAACTCGGCACGTCGTTTAATACGATAAACACTTGCCGGGGGCGTATTATTGTCATCGCGTTTCGACAACTCGTCTGTGATATAGTTGCTTACGATACATACTTATATATTGCTCTGCAGTTTGCAAAAAAAAAAAAATCTGAGCCTTTGTGCCGAAGGATTTAGGAAATCATCGTATGTTGATTACCAATTCTTTTTTTTTTTTTTTAATACTTTAGCTTTCTAATTTGGTACACTCACGTACAAATTTCATTTTTCATTTTACCCGCTACAATTATTTTCTTGAAGCCCTGAAACGCTGCAGTATCGCCGATTGTTGGTATTTCGGTAAAATTCCTAGTGAAAAATCAGTATTACGGACCGTCAAACATAGTATAGTCACGATAGTATACTACGATAACACTTCAAAAACCACCATAATAATATACAGTTTAACAGTGTGACGAACTATTGCAATAACGGTATTTAAATTTTCGAATTTTTGATTATAGAGGCTTCGAACGCACGTATATTTCTTATGCGTTTTGACCGATAAGCGGGAGAAAATCCAACAGACGTTTTACGGTTCAATTTTAATCTGGAAATAATGCGTGAATTCGAGTGCTTCTCGACTATTTAAGTCCGTACTTAGGAATAAGTTTTTTAATTTTAAAACTAAAAAAGTCCTAAGAACGTTATTTTAAATTTGAAAATCTGTGATGTCATGTCGAACGAATCAAGTTTTTAATTCGTTTAATTCGAGTTTTTAACTCATTTCCATATGATATATAGAAAAAATGTACTAAATTTCTGAGTGGATTATTTGTTTTTAATATATGGTAATAGTATTTTATGTAATCGCGATTTGTAATAGGAACGGCAAACTTTGAACTGCAGTTGGAATACTGCAGTAAGAAAAAAAAACCGACAAATTTGTTTTATTTTAATGAATATTTTGTTCAACTTTTCGGATAAATTTTTAGAATCAATGTAATATTTAATTTCAAAATAGTTGCGATTTCGCTTATTAGATTTCACTGCATACTGTGCGTTATTTGGAAAACATAGAAGTTTTAAGCACCGTAGAAAAAAATTAATTGCTTTAATTAAAAAAATTGTTTTCGACGTTCTGGAAAAACGTTTGAAATACCCAGAACCCGCTAAAAGTAACTGAGACCCTGATTGGTGCACAACGTCAAATCGAATAGACATTTGATGTTAATAAATATTTTCAGCTTTCTAGTAAACTTGTCTAGTCAACCTTGGTAAATTTATCATGGAACAAATAACACAGTTTGGCTATGTAAGGCTTTGTAAAATGCTATGATTATGATTCCTTTCCATGAGGAATTTTTTTACTTATTCGCTCGAAAACATAATTTATGGGCTATTATTAATGTTGGCGCCAACGCTTGTTCATCGGATTCCGAGTAATCAAATAATACAAGATCATAATTAATTCCGTTTGGCCGTTCTTGGCTTATGCGAGCAGTATGAATTTGTAGAAAACTATATTCTCGTTTGAATCGGTGTTTAATAATTCGTAGAAAATTATAGAAAAAATAGTTATATTTTAAAGTATTTGTATTATACGTCACACGCTACATGGTGGACGTGTCCAGTTATTCTTTTGTCATATTTTTTATACAGCTTTGAAATATTCTGGATAGAAATTCATTTTCATAAACTCAAAGGTAATAATGAAAAGTGCAGAACTAAGTGCAGATAGGCTCATGCTTCAATAGTATCCAGAATCGTGTTTATTTATGACACAATAAACTGAAACCGTTAGATGTAGAATAATTTTTTTTGTGGGTGAGAGTGTTAAGTTAGGAAATTTGTAAAGCCATCTCATCATAATAACGTTTACCGTTATAAGATTATTATAAATTAATTAAATAAAATTAGAGTATCTTCTGCTATTTCTTCTTCTTCTTCTTCTTCTTCTCCATTGTTTTTTTACCAACTATTTGGGGTCGGTCGTCCTATTTACTTATCACAATCATTCACATATACTAAACACACATTAACAATACCCTCATATATTTTTCAATTGTTTCCATCCATCTCTTTTTTGGTCTTCTTCTGCCTCTTTTTCGTTCAACGTTCACGTATCCAAACCATTTTTCCTCATCCTATCTACTATTGATTCAACACCAACATTATTTCTTACATTTTCGTTTCCAATTCTATCTTATTTTGTTACTCCTCTCATCCATCTAAGCATTCTCGTTTCCACTATACTCATACTCTGTTCTATTTTCCTGACAGCTGCTCAACACTTCAAGAAGAAGAAAAAGAAGGAGAAGAAGAGCAATCACATATGATATAATTTACAATAAATAAAGTTTTAAAACGTTTACTGGTTGTTGTCATTATTGTATCGATCGATTTGACTGTATCACAGTGTCAGTATTCTGGGTTGATTTTATATTTTTTTTTTTTAATCGAGTTTCCACAACGTTTTATTAAAAACTTACAACAACAACGCGTCACTGTTACTCTCACAGACACTACCTATTAATAATTTTTATAAAACATTTTTATATTAAAGTAAATATATACGGTTAATATACGTAGGTACTTAATGAATGGACGAGAATTGAGTGCTTGTCACTGGCTGTAAACATTACGAATTTAAGACGGTAAAAATTGTGCGTCAGCGTGCAATATATAGAGGTAAAGAGAACATTAGGTAAGTCGTGAACATCGGTTTATTTTTATGAAATTCATTGCTGGCCGGACATTTCAAATCCCTATAGGACGTTTATCACAATTGCTCCAAGTAATATATTAACAATACAATATATTACTTCCGGAGTCAAACTAGACTGCAGTTATAGTAGCAAGAGACAAATTTTAAAGAAAAGAACTTCAAAAAACGATATTAATGCGAAAAATAACATATAAGTACCTACTACCCAAATGTAATCATTGGTTTTATTTTTTCCCCCCATTGTCTTCCTCCCAATAATTATTTGTAATCTGCCAACTTAGTCCTGTGCCTCCACTTGTCTCAATCTAGAAAATTTACAATGTAGGTATTACAATTTTGTAGAAATGTTTTATGGGAAGGACAAAAAAAAAAAAGTCAACGATTTTTTTGGGGCGGAGTAGGTCTATAAAATTACTTCTCTGAGTGGTTCGGTATTTTGGATGGTGTACCAGCTAAAAATATTGTTCCGATTTCTTTCGTAAGTCAGTTTCCTTACGATACGCGAAAATGTTTTTGTCATTCGGAGTGTTTATAAACTTTATAATACATAATTTTTAATGTTTCAAAACAATTAGTTCATAACTCTTACATAAGTTATGGATTGAATTGTAACATCAATAAGGATAAGAATGCGGTATATATGAAGGACACCGGCTCCCTGTACTGGATACGATCTTCTTAACAATACTATACTAAATTTTGTACAATATTATCTCGTCGTTTGAATTTATTACAGGGCAAAAGTTATTCATAATTTGTACAATGTAATACTGTAGCAAAATCAATTTAGAATACATGTTCAAATATTTTATAAGAAATATTTTTAGGATAGTATTATAATATGTAGTTAATTTGAATAGTTTGAAAAGCGTTCGAATATTTTTTTCAACCTCGTATGATATATTGCAGGCTGTTTCGGCCAAGTTTATAATAATAATAAAATTGCAGGAGCTTAGAATATATTTTTTTTTTTAGAAGAAAATTTAAAAACTATACTTAATTACCTGCAATAAATTTTATTTTGTGTTCTCGTTGACTAATGAGTAGGTTCTGTAATCGATAGTCAACATGGGTACGATTAAAGTTTCAATGACGTGACTTTTGACATTTAAATATAAATATATATGAACAAAGAAATGCGATGAAAGCAAACTTGAAACGTTTTCGACATGTATTCCATTAAAATTATTTGTACGGCTTACAAGTTACAATGTAATACTTTGTTTTATGTTTCACATTTTTTCCTGAGACAACTTGTCACTTAATTTACACAACACTTTGTATAAATTATTTATTTTGACACCTCTATAAGCTTATGTAAAATATACACGTATACCCACTTGGACTTGGATGGAATTATGAATAGCATATTTGAATTATTTTTCACAGTAGAATTTTGTACATACGTTATTATGTATATATTTCATGTACCTACTTTATCCATTAAAATCTCGGATACATGTTGAAAACGAATTTTAAATAACACGAGAAATTACAAATTAATTGCGGTTGTAGTTATTTGCCACTGTTCAACAAAGTTGTGTGTGTGTGTGTGCAAAGATTACCATGTATTGGATATTATTTACATTTATATTATTTCTACAATACGTTTTAGCTTAAAAATTAAGACATTATGAAATTTTATCAAACGAAAATTTAAAAAAGCTATACATTAAACAATGTACATACGATAATATACATAACTATACGTTTAATCGTATCTCACATTCAGAATAACATATTATGTACCTGTTCCAATGTTTGAAATCCTATTTCTTACCACGGATACGTCATACGTAAGTTACTATATCATAATTACAAATAAAATAAAATTTAATATTCACAATATGGTTAAAGATGTCCAGAAAGTTATCGATTCAACTTTTGGTTGAACGTTTTTAAAAAAAAACGTATAGGTCGTTTGAACGTTCGATACGTCAGAATTGTATACATATTCTGTTCTTGAATTTTAGCGATTTTTAACAAGATGTCGTATAAACCCTCTTAGCTATTTGTTGTTTTCATTTTGGATCCCCGCAAAATCTTCTTAACGCTTTGTGCCTAAAAGCTTATATCCAATCCCGAGTATTACGCGCAAAAGTGCCCCATCTGAATAGTAGATGTGTAATACGTATTGTTATTTATTTTACTCTGATGTTCATGAATTTGATGTATATATAAAATCTATAGCAACGTATTACTATAAAAACAACTGCACGGTCCCCCTCAAGTCTTAAAATATTTTTTTTTTTTTTTTAAGCGGTGAAAGTCACGATACTTCTACAAAATACTCTAAATCTATTAGGACACAGATTTTGTAGAAAACAAAGCCATTTTTGGTTGGTACATAAACATTTTACACGTTTTTGCGGTACATTTTTAGATACCAAACTAGGCAACACAAATGTCGCACGGTGACAATATTTTCTCGCCTAGTTGATTTTGATTTCGTTAATTGGGCGACATCGAACCTAGACACATTATTTTCAAAAGAAATTGTTTGTAAATATATAAAAAAAATAATTTGGTTTCGAGTGATAAATATTTTTTTAAATATTGCCGTGTATTAATATTCGCTAAGGTTTTAACATCAGAAGAACGACGTTACGATCTCCCGAATAAAGAAGTTTACAAAAATCGTTCTTTTTTAAAAAAAACCCTGTTTGAAAAATAAAATCTATAATATTTGAACGAAACTGTGTAATATTTTTTAAATTTGTATCACAAGCTTTTCTTACACCTACTGTCCTACTACATTGTGAACTATTAAAAAAAATAAATATATTTGTCGCTCAGCAAAAATATCTTAAAAAATGCACTGCATTTTTGGGAGCCCACAGTCCAATTTGAAGACCCACATGCCCCGCATTTCCATAATAGCCCTCTACCATAAATAAATGTTCTGCCCGAGAAGAATAATTGGGGACCGCAATTTATTTTTTCCTATCCATCACAAACAATATATAGACATTTTGAGGTTTACCGTTGCCAAATTTTTAATTTTTTTTATTACTCATTGATCTAATGAAGCAATATGGTTTTTGAAAATACTGATTTGAATTTGCCACAACATCTACTTGAAAACGATTTTTCAACATGTTTGGTTTATTTGTCATATAAGTTTTTCAAACGTTATTATTTTTTAAAGTGTTTTTTTCAAATTTGGTCGGTATAAAATATAAAAAAAATGTGGGCAAGTTGTTTCCAAGAACATGATAAAAAAATTAATCTCAATCAGTTTTCAGAATTGTTGGTTTCGCCCCTTTATATTAATCGGTACATTTGGCAAGAAAAACTTCTGAATTCCTATAATTCGAATGCGATGGATGGAAAAAATATTCCGAGAGTTCCAATCCGTTTAAGAGAAAATGAAAAATGGTTATTTTTTTACCATTCAAACACAAAAAATTACTAAAAAAAAAATGAACTTTTCCAACGTATTTTTGACGATACAGAATGATTTTCTTCAAAATACGATGTGCGATTAGGTAATTTTATTCCTAATAACATACGGAATTATTATTATTTTGGTTGATGCCCAGTTTAATCGGTTAAATTACAATTCAACCAATTTAATAGAGAAATCATTGTCATTAACACTTGAAAATATTCTTTGTTCTCCACTAATATGCATTTTTGAACACATTTTTTACTCTCATTTGTCGAAAATGGTATCAAAAACAAACAGAATCCATTTTTTATCATTTCAATTTCTATTAGTTATATTTTATCTCTATTAAAAAAAAAAAATCTTACTTTTATTTATCCTCCCTTTTTTTCCGCATCAAAGAAAAACTATTACCACGGTGCATTGTAACTCCAATGATTTTTTTTTCCTCCCCAAGCCTTTATTCCTTCGAATCTTCTCTATTAAAGAGTGTTTTGATAATTCTTGTTATTATTTTTTTTTTTATTCTTAGAAAGATTTTCTTTGTAAAACTGCATATCAGTATTTAGAAGAGGAGAATTTAACGTCAATTTGATAATTTATTTGTTAGTGACATATTATGTTGTGCTGATAAGTCGATTAGTTTTTGCCAACTCGCCAAATTATTGACCGTTCAAATATGTACAAAAAGTCAAACATATCAAGAAAAATGTTTTAAGTAATAATATAATAATAATATATAATCGCATATATGATATCGTCGATATGTGTAAAGTTTTTTTTTTTTTTTTGTGATGGGCATAATAGTAGAAAAATAATCGAGAAATTTTGTTAATCGGTTCTTAGAAAATAAGCGGTTTGATTTTTCTCTCGATAATATAAATAAAACATCTCCATCTTGAATAACCAATTGAAATATTGAATGAAAATCGCCAAAACGAGTTATGATACGTCATGATAAGACGTGACTGAAAATTATACTTAGTTAGTAAGTAGTTAATTCACAATTGACAATAATTCTGTATCCTCAATTTAATATTAAAACACGAGTTATATTTCGAGTCATATATCGAGTAATTCTCTCGATTGTTTAAAACTCCTATCATAAACATGATTTTTATTTCGAGTAATTTTTCGAGCGATTCTCTCGATCGTTAAAATATATCGATTACTAATATTTTGACTATCGAAATAATTCGATTATGCCCATAACTGTTTTTTATAGTAATGGACCGATTATTCGTTCATATTAAATTGCCTGGGAATAGTGTTCTTTTGAAAAAAAAAAAAAACGATACTTTTACTAGCCCCAATCGAAAATAGAATCAACTGTATTATATAGAAATAACTATTTTATTTAGGTTGGAAACTAAGTTTGAAAGTTGTTGCGGATACATTCGCTTTTTTTTATAAAACCTATTCCCCCTTTAACCTGAATTGTCTACAAAAATATCACGTTTTCAATTTCTCGACATAACAATGGATAATCGCGCACGACCGTCGGATTGCATAAAACGTTTATCAACAAACAAAATGATAATATTATGTGATTATGGAGTGCTTAGACGTAAAAAAATATTTCATTTATACCATAAAGAGCGCATTGTGTGATGCAATTTAAAAAATCCAATAAATACTTGTATATGGTTCGCAGGTACCAAATAAAACATATTGAGTATTTTTGACTTTGTTGCGTTTTAAGACCCTGTAAACGAATGACAACTTTTCGGGTATTTTACTATCATGGTGGAAATTTAAAATGTAAATAAATTAAACAGGAGTTTTAAACGATACACTATTGTATAGCATTAATCATAAAACCAATTTTTCAAGTTGATACACATTATGGTATGGTAGTAATATAAATGTAATTCAAATGAATAAATTTCTTAGTCCAAACAATAGTTTATTACGGAGCACAAATTTTTTTTTCATGATATTTTTTTTAATTTCACTTACATAATTAATATTTTTTTTTCCGTCAGTTAATAAACTAGTTTCAGTACCTAATTCTCGGTGTCGGTCACCGGTTTAGACGAGTCTTGGGTTTGGTCATCACTCCTTCGGATAAAAAAAACAATGGAAAAATTAATTACACTGAAATTGAAAAGAAAACGTGGACAATGAAAAAAAAAAAATTTAAAAACTCATGAATAGTAGGTACAATAATAGTTTAGTCGCGTTTGACAGTATGGTTTTGGCCGCGTGCATTGATATTTTCCACGCAAATTTTTGTCGGAAACATATATTATTATACATTAAAACGGCAAAAGTTTATGACAATATTAAATAAAAACATGAGAGTTTTACACAGCCATCGCGAAAACAAAATATGAAACAAAAAAATATGACAAAAGCGTTCATCGGGCGTTCCCAAAAAGGGTCGTGTTCTAGTTATACATCATGATCAAAGCCCTATAATCGGCTAATCCATACCATATGCAATCACAACTCGGTAATTACTGATATTGTAATAATATAAGAGCCAAATTTTGCATTGTTTTTGGTAAACGAATATTCTGTACGAAAAAACACGACCCGAGTAAACAGTTATAATAACAATGTGTAGTTGGAGAATGCGTATACGTTCATAAGCCGAGCCAGAAAAATGAATTTACAACATCTGCATTTTGGGAGGAAAAAAAGACGTTGGCAAACGTTGTATGTGGGATGTATATAGATATACGACAAGGACGAGATATTTTGCGGCTTCCTGCCCGTTCAAACTATTCGTTTGAATTGTAGACTGTGATGGTAATAATTTCAAACAAATAATAATAATTAATCCCAGAGGCCGAAGAAAAAATAATTGTACTGTGTGGAACTGTATGATAATAATTGGAGACTTGGTAGGATTAAAAAAAATACGGGGACGCGGTTAAAGGAAAAATAAAATTATAGATTGATGTGGCCACCAAATTTTATTAGGATTTAAGTGTTTGTCTATCGTTTTGTTTTGGGCACCGAAAACGTTTCCCACTTTTATACGATCGGCTGCAGTTTGTTTCAACTCAAACGACAATTAATGTAATACATTTGTCAAAAACCAAAATATGTTTTCGAAAAAATTATATTCTTCTAACATCTACCAGTATCCTACTTTGCTCTGATTCGTACATACTTATAAACCCATTGAACATAATAATATTTTGTTCAGGCATTTATGTTACTGACTATAGACCCACTAGAGAGAATTGTTCGCTTTACAAGTATCGCAAATTCGTCGTCATTCAACCAAAATATAGTATAATATGTAGCGTTTACAAGTGTTTATACTCCGAAAAACACTGAGCTTTTACACTTTACACTGCGTATTGTTTTTCTCGGTAGGTACAGTCGACATTGAGTCTTGAGAGGGTGTCGGACAACATTGACTTTACTGGAAAAGTTCTCCGCGGCTGTCTCGTATCGAGAATCAACGAAACTGAATAATATTTTTTTTTTTTCCCCGATAAAGAGTTTAAAATAATTGTGCAAGCGATATTTAAATTCGCACCTAGATTTAGCTTAACACTGTGAAAAAAAATTGTGTGTCACCACCATTAATGAATTAATAATGAATTTTTAATCAAACCGAAGTGCGTCATTTAAACTGTTAAAAAACGTTCTTAAACGCTACACTGTGAAAATATTAAAACACGTACATATTCGCTGGAGGCAACTTTTTACCCAAAGCGTGTATTTTTGGGTGAAAAATCGTCAATTTGATAATAATAAGAGGAATAAATCATGCAGTAAATATAAAAAAAGTCAGATCACTGTAGGTCGGGTGGGTAGTTTGACGGAGCAGCGACTACGCTTTCGGGTGGGTCACTGGTTTTGAAGTTGTGGTTCAAACGTATTATTTAATATCTGAAAGCAACAAGGAATTATCGCCTTTTTTAAAATAAGATTCTGAGCAAGTTCAGTTGTCTAGTATACGTCCTGGTACATTTTTCAAGAATTTCAAAGTTAGATAGTTAGCTCGATGATTTTCTAAATCACTTGAAACTTTTCACAAAAAAATCTGTGTATACGTTCTGGTAAAAACCAAGTTTAACAAAATCAAAATAACATCGATTTATCAATACCTTTTTTTTCAGTCTCTACTGGGCAATTTTTGTTTTACATAATAAAAAATACAAAAAAAAAAAATGTAAATTTTTGACAATTTTAAAGTTCTTTGAATTCAAAAATTATCGAAATCCCTTGAAATTTGTACCGTGTGTTATCTGTTATTATAGTATTATGTAAAAGTTTCGGCTAATTCCAATTATTATTTTTCGGAAGTTACGGGCAAAAACTAAATCGATTATGTCGAAAAACGCGTAGCCCGTAATCTTTAAGGTTTTTCCTTAAATTTCGCTCAGTTTTTTTTTGTGTGAATTTTTCGATTTTGAACTCTTGAATTCAGCAAAGATGTTGATTTTAAAAATCGAAGCATTCTCACTAGACACCCTGCAAAGTTATTAACAGAAAAATAAAAACGTCATCGTAAAAACAACACATTATTCGCCGCGCTCAGAATGCAAAAGATGAAACGGATTACTGTACTTTTTCGAAAGTTTAGATTACGCGCCACTTCCGCGGCTATTTTTCATCGGACACCTGCAGCAACGCGCAGCTAAACTCTGCTGTACAGCGTCCGGATACGATCGGTACTATCATCACTACGTTTTTACTCGCGAAACGACGGCGATCTGGGAAAACATTTTGATTTTATCAAGCCGCTATTTTTTTTTTATTTTTATTTCATTTTTATTATTATTTCATTTTTATTACGTCCCGCGAAGGATTTTTATCGCGTTTCGAACGGCGCGTGCACGAAATATATAAAAAAAAAAAATAGGACGCGAAAAACGGCTGTTAATTACGGTGTCCGAGCGCCGAATGGGGAAAAAAAATATATATAAATACATAAAGCTTCCATTTCCTCCGTATATTATATGGTAAACCGAACTCGGCAACATTTTTAAAGCCGACGGGAAGGAAAAAGAATGAGCTCGGTGTTACTGTATACTGTATACCTACCTACCTACCGACCGATTAATCTCTTACAGGACATTTGCCAAGGTCTCTCGCGTTTCCTCTTTCAGTGTGTATAATAACACACACACATTAAAGCGCACATCCGCAGGGTGGTTTTTACACACACGGGATTTTTCATCACGTCCAAAAAAGCGCAATAACACAACACAATACGTATAGTAAAGTGAATTATTTTTATTATTGTCGTCATCATTCCATTTTAAACAATATCATCGTACAGCGTTAAAATGTCGAAAAACGCGACGGTTCGCGCGGAATTTAAATCGACAGCGGGCCCCGATGAAAACGATATAAACAAAACACTGAAACGGATACTGGATCCGGTTGAATTTCTTTTTTTCCAACGCAACAGGTGTGCAGACCCCCGTGAAGTTGCCCTCCTCCACTGTTTTGGAGCAACTTCAAACCCGTGTCAAAAATGTGCAACTTTTCGCATTACACCGGGTAAAAAAATTTTTGGCGACCGAACCACTGTCAAAAATTTGCAATTTTATGTAACCTATTGCGTAAAAAAAATTCAACTTTCTATTTTTCACAGAATTAGTGTTTCAAATTTGGACGGGCCAAATTCACCCATTCCCACTTTATCCGTCGAACCGGTATCAACAGTTCGCAATTTTTTGCGACCTTTCAAATTCGCAACCTCTTATTATCAGCGGAATGCGATTTTTCAAGGAGGGTCCACTTTACGCGCCCCACTTTGTGCGGCCTACTCAAAATCGGCACCAAAGTTTTGCGACTCATTTCCAACTTTTCGCAACCTCAAAATTAAATAATTTGCAATCTCTTACTAAAACAAAAGCATACCCTCCTACGAATTATCTGGTAAACACTACTAAAGTCTTTGTAAGCTGATGGCAAAATGGATCTTAGATTTGTAATAAAATTCACCTAGACTGGAGTCGACTCGAGTAGACCCAAGAGAGTTGCTGATTCAAACTCATAAAACGTCATAATTATTACCGTTTTTATTTACTATCGTAAAGTTTAATTAGGGGAATCATCGGTTGTTAAATTGTTGTTATTCTTTCTACCGTGGTCGTTTGAATGATCCTGACGAATATTTTGGCACCCAAAAACCACCGGCCATTAAAAATTTGGCACCCGAAAGCAACTGAGGCCCCTTAAATGTGGCGCTGGCGATGGTTATAAACGTGTTACGAGACTCCGAAAGAATATCATTTAAAAACGGTACAAATCGTTTTTTCTTTCAAATGTCGCGTACAGATTTCCGTGGTGATTGAATCGGTCTTTTTTTTTTTTTTTATACCAACGCATTGCCGAAAACATAAGGTAGCGCGTACAGTTACTCGGCTATTTTTTCTGTATTTTTCCATTCTCGCGAAAATAGATGCATTATCGTCGAGACTGCGTGGACAACGAAAACAATTCGAGTATTTTCCCGTGCCGGACAGCAGTTTTTCAATAATAATAATAATAAAAAAAAATAATTATTTATACGTTTGGAAAGAGAAGTATCAACCGACGCGTGTCCTACAAAACTGTAGCTAACTGGAACTGTACGGAAATAATTTAGATTGTTTTTTTGCACACTTTTCAGGTCGCCAAAGAGAATAAATACGTTTTTTTAATTGAATATACAGCTGTGTTTCGCAGATTCGCGCGTAGTGGAACAAAGAGGCTGTCCGAGCTGTAGCTGTAACCTGACTACCTAAACAGTGACTCGGAAACAGCTGTCCATTCGAAAAAAACTGTTTTAAAAATACCGAATTCAGTGTTATTTTCATTAAAAATACTTTAAATGTTTGTTAAAATCACTGATGTAGAGAATTCCGAACAATGCGAATGCTTCACGCGAAACAGTAAAATCGCCATAACTTCGGAATTTCTATAAGTAAATAAATCACGCATTTTCATCGTCAAAAATCATAAAAAAAAATTATATTACATTGTGCTT
>CM029359.1:14097939-14144204 GCA_017140985.1 Hormaphis cornu
AATTTTGTATATGTGTATACATGTTTCAACTTTTAATTTAATTTTCATAACTTTTTGTAGAAAATTAATTTTTTTATCGAACAAAAACTACATGAAAAAAAAAAATGGAGAATTTTTGAAAATACTTGAAACTTGGACCAAACCTGTATTTTATCTATTTACATATTGTTTGAACGTTTCAGCTAGTTTCGATTATTATTTTTGAAGTTATTGCCGATAAACTAAATCGATTATGTCAAAAATCACTTTAACCTTAATTTTCAAGGTTTCAACCTTTAAATTTTGCTCAGTTTTTTTATCCTAACTTTTTCAATTATATCCTCTCGAATTTGAAACACCTCAGAGCGCCATTTCGAGTCCAATAACCTTTGTGTAGAGATGTTGAACGTAATAGCGGGAAAATTCCTTATACTCCTAGAGTTATTCGCAGAGAAACAAAAACAAAAAAAGAAGAAAAAAACATCACTGTAAAAACAATACGTTCTTCGTTACACTCAAAATCTAAAATGTAATTATTGCGTAATGATTTGAAAACGAAAACTGCTAAACATAACGTATTCATAATAATAGTATTAAAATATAGTAAATATTATGTGATTCACGTGTTTCGTGTTTAGCTAAAACACTAATTTTGATAGTAATTATTTAGAGTTATTTAGATTAAATCGACTACAATATTACTCGCGTATCCCAGTTCCCTGAAAAACATCGCAGAATTAATCAATATTAGTTTTATCCCCCCCCCCCCCCCTCCTATTCGCCTTTTAACCTCGCGGTATATTATAATTATTATTACTAGCGAGAACCTGAATCGCTGCAAAGTGTTCAACGCTTTGTCAAACGATCGATAAACAGCAGCCGCCCACAGCGTCTTATGCAAAACTGTTAATTCCGTCAAACTGTTCTGTCATATTTATAATACTCCAAAATAGTAAAATATATTGATCAGTTGTGAGTCCTAATATTATAAAATTATAATATATTCTAATATTATATTATAAAAAAGTTATGACGTGACGTCTGTTTGAGTTGGTTATTGACACGATTTGTGCGGCTATTGTAGATAAAAATAAAAAAAAAAGCGTTTCGTATTCCACACGCGAAATACCACATATAGTGTCATAATTTTACTGAAGTATAGTACAATCGTGTTTATTTAAATGTTTTACATTCACTGGTATTTTCATAAATATACTTGTGTCGTCGGTACATGTACCAGAAATTTACCGTGTTTTTTGTATTTATTTATTTGGTTAATCTCACGTTCAACTATTTGTGAACACGATATTATGTTAGTATGACATTTTGTCGATTTGCACTTGATCGTGCTTGATTATAGCTGTTATAATTTCTAATTTTCTAATCGGTTAGTAATTATTTTGTTTTAATTGAACAAATCATATCGTTATTTTATTATTGAAACACGTTGTTTCGTAAAAATAATACTTTTGTGTACCTATGATAAATAATTACTGAACAATTTTATGATCGATCATAATTACAGTGGTGTTTATCAATTCGAGGACATCATTTATAGTCTTTCCATTAGAATTTTTTACCTAAAACCCCTAAAGCACCGTTCAAACATCGCATTTTTTTTACTCGAACGCAATTCGACTTTGATTATTTTGATGTTTATTGAATAAACAATATTTTTATATTAATTATATAACGACATAATCGTTAATATCTTCTGTATAGTATTGATCCGAAATAAAATAATTTTCCAATCTGATGTATTTTAAACTCAGTATGAGATTACTCAATGTTGAAGGCGTTGTAGTTTTTTTAATTACCTTCAATAGGTTTTTAGTTTTATTCGCTTTATACGTTGTACAGTGTACACTGTATTACTTATACAATATTGTTATGGAACTTGTAACAAAGTTTGTTTTTTTCATTTAGTACAGTCGAGAGTATACGTACTTAATTACTGTGAAAATAATTAATGACAAAAGTTTGCATACAAGCGAACACATACTTTGTTTTTCAAAAAAAAATTTTAAAATGCGATAGCGACTATTTTACACGTTAAAAAATATTTTTTGATTTTTTTGATAAATAAAAATTAAAAATATTTTTAATTTTTAATACACTTAGAAATGAATTATAATTTCTTTATAACACAGGTGGATTTTTCTTCTTTTGAAAATCTATAAAGTAAAAACTAGAACATTTGGTGCTTCGGGTAAAATCCAGATCCTGAAGTCCAGACCGTTTACAAAATAAATTTGCATTAAGATCATTAAAATAATTGTAAACAAAATGTTCAATTACTTCTGGTTACCTATTATCAAATTATTTTACGATTTTAAGTCCAAGAAACACAAAGAGCACCTGTATAGTGTACGCTACTATCGCATTCTAAAAAAGACCGAACGGCGCAATACATTTACAATGCCTTAAACTAGCCTTAAATCAATCGAACATCTTGATTGTTGAAAAAAAAAATCCTATCTAGATGTTTCGCGGCAAAATAAAACCAATTTTCCAAATGGCTTACAACATAGGTGTATACATAGGAACATATAGTGTAACTTAAGGATTGGGTGAATTTGTTGTTATCCGTAACTCCCCATAAACCGGAGTAATTCTTCACTCGAGTTGAATTGATGGATTGAAAATTTATAACATTTAGAATATACTGGCGGAATTAGTTTGATTTATAACAAACAACTTAAAAGATTATACAACCAATGGGTTTTCTTATCGTGACTATTAAGTAAAAAAAAAAAAAAAAAATTAATTGACTAAAAACCTAATAAATTTGCGTAGAATTTTCAATCGCATTAAATGTCATTGTTGGAGTGCAAAAACCAAATTAACAACTCGTATATTTTACGAATACTATGTATACGTCATTAAGGTAAACGTAAATTGATTGGGAAAAAAACTATTTACTTAGAACACCTCTAATTGCAAAAAGAAAAAAACGTTTTCCAGAAGATATAATTGATTATAAAAATTATTCTTATCAATTATTATAAAATGCTTCCATATACAAGTACCTATAGGTACAATACACAAGACGTGTTTTCATCAAAATTTTTCTGAATATCCACTCCACTATGAAAAAAAAAAAAAACCACAAGCGTCAAAGTAAAAGCGGTGTTTTCAATATTTTCGCTAGAACTAATCTAAGTATCTACAAATAATAACTTTTTTTTATGTTTTTTTCTTTTAAATATTATTCAGATCATTTAGTTTCGTATTGTTACGATAGTGGTAAAATAATTAAAAACATAATTCTGAGAACATACATAACAAAATGTAAAGATACCTCTTATGTTTATTTTACTTTTTAATTTAAAATACGGGTGTGTGCCATGTACCTACGGGTAATTGTGTATTAAATATGTATATTAATTAATTAGTAAATATTAGCATTTCGTTGTTTAACAGCATGTTTATCAATTCAGATGAATTGTGTATAAAAGAGAATACTGAAAACATTTTATGCGTTATTAATATACGTATATCAATTTCATACTTACAATTAAATCAAATATTTAACATTTTAGCCGTTTTTAAATCAATAAAATTATACGATTTATTACATTTCAGTCATATTTTTTTAAGTCATTGGTGATTTGAACATTAAAAAGTATCTAATAATAATATTACAACCAACACACGGCATGAAGTTATGCAATGAATAATTGACAAACAACGCAACGTAAGAAATTTGCTTAAAAATATAGAATTGATATAAGCAATAAAACGAAAAAAAAAAAAGAAAAAAATAACCTTTTTAAAAACATTGAACGTAACAAAAAAGAAAAAAAATCGTTTTCAAAACATTTGTAAGCGTAAACCATTACACTTAAATACTTTATATTCAATGTATCTTGTAATAAAAACAATTATTTGTAGAAAGTTTTTTAATATTTGAATAAACACTACTCCCGAATTTTCAAAACAGTTTTCAATATTTTTATATTAATATTTTATTCACGGTTTTCCCATTTTTTTAACACAGAAAATATTTATTTTGGTTTTTTAAACAAACTACTCTGTCGACTTTGAATCTGCAGTATTATTTAAACGTCTGAAACGATACTCTTAACGTGAATGGTAACTATTTTCCGAAATAATGAATTATCTAAAAGACTCAGTTTATCTATATAGGTTACGAATTATCATAATAAATAGATACCAAAACTAATAATGTTACCGATATTGATTCATCTCGTGGTAAAATCTTTTTTCTTATTATTCGAGTTATTTTAGCACTAATTCAACGCTAATAGATGACTAACAATAATTATTATATTAATTAGGTAGTCTTTCATTAAATTAAAAGATATAACATTTTTATTTGTTTATTCATTTGTTAAATGCTGTAACATAAGTAAGTATTTAAAAAAAAAAAAAAATCAAAATTTGATAAAAAAAAATATATCTAAAGATATCAAATAATTGTTGATGCGATTTCTAACCAATCACCAAGCTGCGATGCTCGTTCATGGACGGGAACCGAATTTGAAAGAAAACGGAAACCAAAATAAAATCCAGACATTTTTAAAACTCAATTTTCGAGCGTAATTTTAGGGCCCGTAACCAAAAAAAATCGATTTTTGAACTAAATTTTTCACAAATGTTGGCACCGAATTAGAAAAACAATTTAGAACAAAAACCTAATAGAAACCAGAAAAATAAAAAAGATTTACATCCCTCAGTCCGTCTGTTTATTTATAATAATTAGAAAAATTAAAGTTGTTGATTTCCGAATGAATATTGTTTCTAAATTTCACATGTGTATAAGCTGATAGTGTAACATTTAGTATGAACTATATAGCGTTTGCTCATCAATTGAAAATATTTCGATTGAAGTTTTCGATTTTTTGTACTATGTTTAAAAAAAAAACCTGATAACGTGACTCGTTATTGTAAAAAATAAACAATAAAAGTTATTGGTATAACTAACTCCTAACACTCTGCTAAGCAACTAAACCGTTGTCATTTAGAGTGATTCGAAAGTAATTTAATACGTTTTAACATTGTTCACTGTCGTAATTAAAAACGAATTTATAAAAAAACAAATGAAATTCATAAAAGCCAAACCGTTCTTTTCAGTTGAATTTTAATTAAACAGTTTGCTATTTTTAATTACAAATGCAATCAAAAATATTTAGGTAGGTATTCAAATCGACGAACCAAAACTTCCGGAATACCACGCTAAAAATGTTTTTTTTAAATCGCAGCTAAGCTAATTTGATGTTAATTTATCTTGCAGTTGACAATTATTATGCGTTTAACAGCTTACCAAAAAAGTAGGTCAGAGTTTCGAGTAGGTCAGTGTTATGTCGTGTATAATAAATTTATTTTACACGTAAATTATAAATAAACATATTTTTATACAGGTACTTGTTGTTTTCAACGAATTTTATTATTACTACCAATATTGACCATTTATTTAATTTTATTTTATTTAATCATTTAACTAATCGAAAATGTTAAGGTGATTTTGGGTTTTACTAAAAGTTTACTAGGTACCAAATGAATTAGAAAAATAAACACGTTGTATTGAGAATCAATTTTCGATTTAATTTATTAACATATTGTGAAGCCTATTTAAAGAATGGCGATAGTGTAAAAATTTCAATAATGTTACTGAATATTGCACTATTTTTGCTTTTCTTCAACTACTTCAGAAAAGTTTATTTTGAAGCGGTAACTTATAGCTCTCAAAAAAACTATTTACTTTTAGATCTTGATCATTCCGAATCATATTTCGAACTTGGACATGGTTCATTACATATGCGTACTCTTTGTAAAGTAACGAATTCTATTATTTCCAGCCATTATATTTGAGTAATAAGATTCATGTTGTTGTCTTATTCATCATTTTGGAGAAATCGCCAAATATTGGCGAGAGGTGATTGTATAATTTTTTTTGAAATTTAGAGTGCCATCCGTCTCAACTTTGTTAGTTTTTCTATTGAACCCATCGATTACTTACGCTTTGATAGACATTCCACTGCTTGCCTTCAATAAAATATGTTATTTGGTGGTTGTCATGCATTTTACACGTTGCAACCACGAGAATAGTTTTATAGTCTTATTAAATATGTTTATTATTGAACTTTATTGTTACGTAAACCATTTTTAAAAAACGCATTATTTTACATTAGACACTATGGCTAAGTAGACTTTTTTGTAACATAGACTATTTTTATAGCAGACGTTCTCAAAAGTAGACCTTTTGAAGTGGACAACTAACCAAATTAATGCATTCGTATGTACTTACATATTTTGTACGGTTTTTGTTTGAAAGGGTTTAACTTTGCAGTCGTAATATTAGTAATAAACAGTGAGCACACTGTAAAACGTGTGTATATAAGAGAGAAAGTTTTGTTTTTAGTTTGCAAGACATTCTAATTGAAAATAATTCGGTTTTGTTCTTCGGGGTTAGTTCCCACGTTCACTACTCGAACCACACTAAATTATATTAGCTACGCAATAATGTAGAGAAGTGTCGGAATTATTTTACATTTAAAGAATCTTGTAACAAGTGCAGATATAACTATTACTGCTACTATTACTATCTACAACAAAATCTAAACAAAATTTGCTATCTGAATCCAAAAATTTTAAAAAAATCTTCCCTAGTAGACTAGGAAAGCGTAAGAAAAAAGTGTATTGATAAAACGGTGTTATTTTCACTTAATGAGTTAATTTTTTTTTTTAATTTCACGTATAAACTTTAATCTGTAATAATTAACAGATAAAAAAGGACAAAAAAAAAAGTGCGTGTGTGAGCGTTGCCAAAGTATTGTATCAAGAAGAAAATTACAAAAGAAAATATAAATAAAATTTTTGGAGCGGAGGAAACGTCATACTAGGTTCAAAACCATGTGAATTAAAAATTTGAAATATTATCTTTATTTTATGTTAATTGTTAAGTTAATTTAAAAAATTTAAATTATTTAAAGTATTTAAAAATTAACTTTTAACTTAACTTCTTCTTCTTCTTCTTCTTCTTCTTCTTGGAGCACCTCTCCTAACTGAGGTTGGAAATCATCATATTAATCTGGATATTCTGTTGGTCCGCCTTGCACATTTGGTCACCGCTACAACCAAACCATTGCCTTAGATTTTGCATCCGATTTATTCTAGGTCTCCCTCTAGTTCTTTTACCACATACCTTTAAAATGAGTTTCAGAATTTGATATTTCTGTACCCCCGTTATGTGCCCAAAATATCGCAACTTTCTTGTTTTGACCGTCTTTACTACCTCCTTATCTTTCCCTATTCTCCTCAGCCCTTCCAAATTTGTAACGCGATCTACTCATGATATATTTAAGATTCTCCTGTGGTACCACATCCCGAATACCTCTATCTTCTTTAAATCAGCTTCATTTAAAGTCTTGGCCTCCACTCCATATAGTGGTGTGGAAAGCACATAACTTTTTAATGTTCTTATTCTTAATTCTAGCCATAGTTGGCGATTTGAGAAGATTTTCGCCACTTTAAAGGATCCCGTTCTGGCAATCTCTACCTTGCACCTTATTCCTTTAGAAGCGTCGCTATTACTGTTTATTCGTGTTCTCAAGTATTTGTAGGAATACACTCTTTCTACTGCTGTATTGTTTAAGGTCCGTTTTTTTATTATCATGTTGGGTATCTGCCTTATCTTTGGTTCCTATCATGAATTTCGTTTCGTTTTTAAACCCATACTTACTTCGTGTTAGAGAAAGCTTATCCATAATTCTTTGCAGGCGATGCATAGTGCCAGAGAGAATAACAGTGTCATCCGCATATCTTAAGTTATTAGTAAACTTCCCATTTATTTTTACTCCCGTATGTGTTCATTTTGGAAGGCTTCTTCGAATACTGCTTCGCTATAGATATTTAACAGCAATGGTGACAATATGCATCCTTGCCTGACGCCTTGCAGGATGCAGGCTCAACTTAACTCAACTTTTTATTTTTTCAATTGACTTATTTTTACGAATTAAAAAAAGTTATGAACTTGCCCAGCCTTGATCGATACCGACGCGTAGAAAATAATAATAGTTTATTCTTTTTCCTCGGCACAGGTAAATCGATCGGAGTGGTCACCAACACTCGAATCACCCATGCCACGCCGTCTGCGCTGTACGCGCATTCACCGAGCCGATATTGGGAGGACGACGGGAAAGTGCCCATCCCGTCGCGGAAATCGTGCAAGGATATAGCCCGTCAGCTGGTGGAGGACGAACCGGGCCGACACATAAACGTGAGCTGTTTTTTCCCCATTTTTCATTATTTTGATATCATAACATTGGTTGATACGTTTGAGCGGAGAGGCAAAATAACAATATTTATTTAGACGGGCAAAAGCCCATTGAATAGACGTCTCACGTCTAGGGTCAAAAAATATTTTGTTTTTACAGAGGCTGATCGATCTTAAGTATGTAATAACAATTAATATTAATATGATATAATATTGTTGAGGGAAACGGGTGCGGCTAAAATTTGAATGAAAAAGTACTAAAACGCGAACATACTTTTCCAATTATACATAATAGTCCGATTTTGAATTTTTTTTTTTTTTTAAAGGGCTTTTCTAGGGCGGCGGTCGTTTTTCCGATTTTAGTAGCGATTTTCGTAGCGATACGTTTACGATTTGAAATTGAAGTTACAAAAAATTACGATATTTTCAAATGAAGTTGTACTGTATGCCGAGACATAATTTTAAAATCGGCAAAACGAGCGCCCTTTAAAATATTTGTATCTATCAAAAAAAAAAAAAAATAATAATAATAATACTCAAATACGTCTAGTGGGTAATTCGAAAAATTAACTCTACTTACATGCCTAGCCGTGGAGACTGTCGTATTTGGAAATTAATTCGAATTTTTAAAAGTAAAACTACCAGGATGTCTGATTTGTTCATAAATGATTGAGCGGTTTTGCTTATTGTCTAGAGGCCAGATGTATTTTCGTCCAAACTAATATTATGTTATATTGGTACTATTAAACGTTTGTGAGACACGAAACATTGTAGTGTAATATTTAGCACCCACATAGGAATTACGTGGATGACGAGAAGGAGAAAATACAGAAAAATATAATACATTTTCAGGCCCTCTTCTAGGAGGCCAATAATTTTAATTTTTTTATTTTCATCTTTTCAATTTTCACAAACCACTATAGGTAGTGTCAATATTTAGGGTTTGTCGAGCGTTTTTTTTTTTTTACCCAGCTTAAGCAACAGTGTTCAAACACGTAATATAACATGGTTTTCAAGTTATATGGTTAAATACCTACTAATAACTACGAATCTTGTAAACAATAATTATGTGTTTGAATTTTAGTAAAACAATTTTAGCTACGAGCATAAATTTGCAGCTGATGTACAATAGGTACCCATAAAATGTATTTATTTAAATCTAATGTAAACGCACAATATTTATACTGCACAATAACTATGTTATTCGTGGGTTTAAAACAAAATAACAGAGAACAAAATGAATTTTTTTAAATTTTGGGTTAAAAAAAAATTAAATGCGCTTTAATTAACTATTGAAGTTTATTCAATTTTCAAAATCTAAAACGTATTATTTTAGTAGAACGTTTTGAAACCCGTATTCTGTACGAGAGATAACATAATGACCGAAACGATTAATTATTATAATAATATTTGTCGTAAAGTTGAATTTAATTTGTATATAATTACGTCCAGTTACTATTATCTTTAAATTATTGTCATTTATCATCTTATTTACATTATAAATTCAATTTTGTATATACTTAAATACTGTAGTATTATTTTAAATTAATAATTGGTCAGAGAACAATAAATTTATGGAAAATTAATTGTTATAGGTGGTTTACCATTTTTTGGTATTTAGTACAAATTATTCTTTAAATTATAAGTTGTAGTTAGTGATGATAAAAAAAAAAAAATAAAAACGCTAATGGTCTTTAACGACTTTTATTTAAGATATCCTGTAAAACCGAAAGTTTTAATTGCTTGCAAGCAGAACTTGTACGAATTTGTACTATGAAAATACATTTGTCCCTAAGACTTTTCGAAGACTGTTTAATAAAACATTGTTATTCTCTAGGTATTCCTTTAAAAATCAACACATTATCTAAATCATGTAATTGAATGTGAAACACTATAATGATAATTGTGTTTAAGAACGACAACCAATAATTATTATACTTTTATTCGAGCAATTTCATTTAAAAAATAATCTTTAATTGATCACAAATTAAAAACTTATCTACGTAGAACATAAATACCTATATCTACATAGTATATATTATAAATATATATATATATATTTAATATATAATTCAGATTTTATGCTATCGGAATTTTATACGAGTGTAAACTTTTCGAATGCGCACAATGCTACTACTGGTAAACGGTTTTTAACCATTTTGTTTTTAACAACAGACGGCTGGGTATCATTAAATTGTAGTCTAAAAACAGTTATTGAAATACTGATTCTCTAATTCTCGAACATCGCATAAGAAAACGCGCCCTTATTATTACATTTTCGAAAAACATAATTTTTATTGAACTTGATCGTAACTTTGATTTTGTAACTCGATAGGTACCCTATTTTCAAATTGTTTTTGTCGTTACTATCTAAAATAGCTATCTGTCTTTTATTTTTTTTTAATTTATAATACTCGTAAAACACATTTAACGGCTAATTCTCAAATATTTTTTTATTCGATGCAGCACTAATATCACAATCCATATTGTAAATTTTATTTTTGCGGATCGTTGGTGACGCATTGTAGTCAATGTCAAAATTTAAATAACAATAATAACACTCGAATTAGTTAAGTTTTAATCGTATATTGTAACGATTAATATGAAATTTGACAAAAATAATAAATGAACACATTTTTAAAGTAATTTTCGTACCTATATATACATACGAACACGTATAAAACTTTTTATCCGGTATAATAATGACGAACTGCTTTTGGATTTCCTCCCTTCGTTTCACTGTGAGCTCTAATCAAGTAAAAAATAAATATATTTTCGGTCAAACACGCATCTATCAAATGTCGAATAAAGTCAATATATATATATATATTATATACTACGCGTGCGTCACAAATATTATGTGTAGGTATGTGGTGTATAATTATTATACATACTTACTTGCGGTAAAAGAACAAGGGGTTTTTAATTTTTTTTTTTTTTTGCAAAAAAGTTGGCGGTTATATTAAATTAATGCACTTTATAAGTGAGTAAAAATGTTTTTCACGTTGAAATTATTTTTATTGAACGTGACACAATAATCATGAATAAATTACACGCTCGGAATGAAACTATACTTTTGAAATAAAAGTTTTTTGGGTTATATTAACCACTTAATAGGAATATTCATTTGAAATACGTCAACGATAGAGTTTATATTACTATTAGGATATTTGAATATTTTAAAAACATGATTTAAATTGTAGATACTTATTTTTCATTGTGAAACACAAATTCTGCAGTAGTTGTATAAACACTCGCCGATTAGGCGACAAACCCATATATAGGCCGGAACGTATCTGATTTTTAAACTTAAAAATAATTCTATATGTTTACAATGACGTTGATCAAATATAGTTTTTATAAAATAGAGTAGAGTAAATTTTTACCTTTCGATGTCAATCTAATTGTATTTAAAAAATGTTAATTGATGAAACCAAGTTCACGTCATAATACATTTACGCCCATTGATAATACAACCTTCTAAAATAACTTAATACGATCGTTATATCGTTACCAATGGACTCATAAATTACCGAAATTTGAAACTAATAACGATGACAAATAAAACAAATTTTTCACAACAGTAATTTATGTTGTTTTATAGGTATTATTGGGCGGTGGCAGAAGACACTGGTTACCGAAAGTGGCCCAAGACCCAGAACAACCTACCGACGAAGGCAGACGGTTAGACGGTCGAAATTTAATAGACGATTGGATCAGAGACAAAAAAAAACGGAACATAAGAGCCGAGTATGTCTGGAATAAGGGTCAGCTAGACAAGATAGACGCGAAAAACGTCGATCAACTTCTCGGTATGTGTCAACGGATTTAAGGAATTTTTTTTTTTCTGTAAAAAAAGTTTCTTTCTTTAAACTGAATATCTTAATGACATGGTTTTGTTCAGGCACTCAACTTAACTTTTGCAAAGTATTCTATACTTACGAATTTAAGGTACTTACTTAAAATGTTTGTAATCAGATACTTATAGAGATAAAACGCATCTGTTCTAGTGAAATTATTTTTAGTGATTTTACATATTAAACAAGGTGTAAAATAAAATTATGTTTCGTAAAAATCCAATTCTATCGTCTTGGATGAGGGAAAAAAAATGTTAAATTTATAAAAAGAAAAAAATTAAATATTTAGTTTACGAAACTAGGACAACAAAAGTAGTTAAAAAAATATATTTTTCTTCCTTAGAGAACCGTATAGAAAGAACCGGCCAAAAGTTTACCGTGGAAAAATAAATATAAGAATTTCGGATTAATATCTTCTATAGTTCTACATTATTGGCCTCAAAATATGTAGATAAAAGATATATTAAATCAATGTTTCACAAAAAAAAATTTTCCTCTCTTATTATTTTAACTACAAATTGTAGTTTGTTAATAATAGGAAAATATTTAGCTGTTAAACATACGTTATCTTACAACTATATAAGTTAAGCCCAATGCAACAAGAAAATTAAATTATCTGCTACACTTTATTAGCTAGGTAACAACTATATAACTCGATTTCAATTTAGTTGTTACTTTCTTCAAAATATATTGATGATTATGGGGTGTTTTGAACACTAAATTATCTTCCGTATAACTCGATATGTTTTACCGAAACAGCATACATTGGACGAACGAATTTGAACTGCTCGTATACATTTGAGTAAAATTTAAATAAAAATATGAATATCTTTACCTAAAATATATATGACAAAACTATAGTAAACAAAGATTTAATTTTAATAATCACGTAAATGTTATTTAGTGATCATTCGTTAGATTTTTAAAATAAATTAATATAGAAAACATGTCCACATTAAAGACATCCATTCCGAATTTATAATTAGTAATGAGATTGTTTCTAATATTTGATGAATGGTTGACTAAATTTTAATTAAAATTAGTTTACTTTGAGCAAAGTCTTAAAATCTAGACATATTTACCAATACACTACCATGAAAACAATAATTTTGGCATTTTTATTGTAGCTCTACAACAGTGTAGATTAAAATCTAAAAAATTGGAATGAGAAACAAAATAATGGTGTACTGCACATTTTTCGAATATTTTACACCTGCAAGATGCCAGAAATAAACTTGAAAAATATGAAAAATTAAAAATTAAATTTCTCCAAAAAATGCTATTTAAATTTATAATAGTAAACTGCTTTATTAGATGTTTGAGTTGTTTTCCCGACGGTTGAAATTCAAATGGAAATCTGTATTTAAAATTCATGAATTCAACCATTCATACAATTCGTCAAACATATTAAAAATGATAAAAGTATTGTAGATGGAAAAACTTTAACTTATAGTGGTATACAGTGAGAATGTATAAAATGTATTGCATTTGTACATAGGTATATATACGATGTAATAATTATGTTCATAATGTATAAACATTAAAATTCATTAATTTATTGGTTCAATTTTTACCTTTTTCTACAAAAATGTTTTTTTTTTTTTTTTTTTCATTATAAATATGTACAAACAATTTTATTCGTATTATAATATTATGCATTTATATTGAAATTTTTAAAAAACAGATCAAATACTAATTCATAATTAATAGGAACTATTAATAATACTAGGAAATACTAGGAAATACTAGGAACTTGAAGAAAAATGTAATATTAAATCATAATCTACTGTTTGTATATGAAACGCGTTTGCTTCGATGTCTTGTATTATCCAAAGTAATTGCTGGAACATCAACGTCAGAAAACGAGTATATTTTCTGCTAATTATTTATCATAGGTACAAAATAAATTAAAACAAAATTGAATTGTTTAAACGTTTCAATCGATCTTTAATATAGATAGTATATAATACAAATAGTTAATCGACTCCTATCAAAGTTTCTATAAGTTAAATAAATAGAACTAAATCCATACACTAATTTAATCGATTAATTATTTACAAAATTCGATGGCACTTTAGTTAAAACCATTTTATTTGACATTAATGATTGGTTAGCAACCAACATCTGTTTTATTCGCAGTTAAAATGTGAATATATATTTTTGGATAGGTTGATGGATAACAGCTGTCATTGAGCATAATATATTTTACGGAATCTCGATTAGCAACACTATTCTTATTAATTTTTTTATTTTGATGTACTTAATTGTTTTAATCATACGGTACATTGTGTATTACACAATGTTTTATCAACACTAGATAAACTCGAATATCTGTGATGTTTATATTATTTGATATTAGATTTTTGTTTTTTTTTTTTATATATACAACGATTATCTGAACCTATAACCGTATCGACCGTTCGCTCGCACAGCTTTTAAAAATCGAAACTGACGATGTCGCGTCACAAGACGAGGTCGAGCAACATAGCATAAAAGCGTTTTCGTCCTCTCCGTGTTCTCACACTCGTAGACAACGTGTAAATACCTAACTTAGCCGGGAAATATCTTATATCGGGGCTCTGTTTTTTTCATTAGTACTCTTGGAGGGACGATTTTTGGAAACGGTTCAAAAACAAGCTGGAATTGTGGTGAAACTAGTGTGGTTCGCGACGATCTATTTGGTTGGCCGGGGTCCAGAAAATCGGATAAAATATATATTATATGTATACAAAAAAATATAACTGCCTGTATGTATGAGTAGTGTGTATACGTATAATATAAATAAACGTTTTATCACATTTTTAATAAAAACCCCACTGAGCAAAGACAAGTGAAACAAATTGTGTGTGTGTCTTAGGTTTGTTTGCGTATTCGCATATGGAGTTCGAGGTGGACCGTGACAAGGGACAAAACGGCGACCCTCCACTGCACGAGATGGCCGTCAAAGCGCTGTCGATACTTCAAAAAAACAACAAGGGGTTCTTCTTGTTCGTCGAAAGTGAGTACTTATTCACGCGCGCACACTTTTCGATCCGTAGTACGAAAATACCAAGGCATAAACTCGTTAAAAGTTAAGTTAAAAAGATCAGTTAATTATTTTAATCAATTTCGTTTACACATTTTTTTCGTTAACTTTTAACTTAATAAGCTTTTTATTTTAATTTCACGTGTTTTTATTTTTAAAGATAATCTGTAAAAATTTTAGAAAAATTGTCTACTCTTAAAAAAAAAAAGTATTCGCATAAAGAAAATTTCAACTAAAAACATGCGAAAAAATTTTATAACGAAAACAAATTTATTTATGTTATTAGGTAGATATGACCTTAACGTGAGTAGATGGAGAATTTTTCAACCATGTAAATTATCAATTTGCTAAAATTTGATATTAAACAAACATGACAGTTTTTTTTTACTACCGACCTATATGTACATCTAAGAAACATCTAACAATAATACTGAACTTTTAAAGAAAATTACATATTTTACTCCAACGGTGATGACGTTTCAAGACCTTTTTTATGGGGGATATAAAGTGTGTACTCCGTTTGTACCTATGTAATATTTAGTAGTTTTTCTTCTCATCCTCCGAGATATCCATTTTTGGTGCGTGTTGAAATAATTTCATTAAACATTTTGAAAATACTCTAATTTTTGTTGCATATTTTATTATTTAATGTGTATTTTTTATTTCAGTTATAATTTAAAGCGTTCTATTTCCGACATTATTTTACACTCTGAAACAAAAAAATTACACGTCAATCATTCTGAAGTTACTAAATTTTTCAACTTTTTAAAAATGTTATTACCCTCCACATTTTTTCGTCAACTAGCTAAAAGAAATAGTTTGTTTTTTCGGATATCTTTCAAATTCACCACTCTTAACATTTACCGCACTAGCCGCATTATATACCACTTGATTTAAATTTCAATTTATACTCCCCTCAACCACATAGTATTTTGTATTGCATTTTGTAGTTCCTTATCAACACAATGGTTAACTCTCTCTACATCTAATTAGTATACTAATTACCTAACTTTATTTTTACCTTTCTCAAAGGAGAAATCAAACACAATGTATTGAATTTATCAGCGATTTAAACTGTCCCGAAATATTACTAAAATTTTTTACTCATCGTGCATGCAGTAGAAAAATAATACACCGAAACAATTTGTCAATTCGATAATGAGTTTTATCAAATAGTAATGCCACCAAGTATGCGTAATATTTTGCTCCCTTCCAACGACGAGTTAAGTCAGTCGACAGTCGTATAACTGAATAAAATAATCATTATGTAGATAAGTCAAAGGGAAGCGTGTAATATATATGAAATTTTCTCGTGAACACATCTATTCATTTTTAATGACTTTACTAAAAAGTAAAAACCTCAGCTTTCGGTTAAACAATTACATAGCTACGTCTCAGCTTATAACTTATATTTTATGCATACCGTCAAAGTTAAGTTTGTGTGTTTTGTCAATAATTAATATTTTAATGCATTTTTATGTATCGTAAAATTTAATTTCGCGCTTACGAGCATTGAAATTGCGTTATTTTATGAGAAAAAAATAATAATTTCAAAGATAATTTTTCGAAAATACCTGGGATTGTAAAAATGAAATAGTAATTTTAATTTTTAGTAACGTAACTGGTGTTTATAAACAGTGTAATAAATTATGAATACTACAAACATTTATTTATAACCACATATTTACTCCTGAAACATTTTCAAATAACCCCGTTGAGAAAATTTTATTTTTTATTATTTTGTACGATAACCCATGATTCTTGCGTAAAATGTTTGCTGCCGTAGAGAAGGAATGTTTCATATCACTGATTTCTTTACAGTTTAAAAAAAAAATTTGTATTATCAAGTTGACAATCTTGTATGGAAGTTTTATAACTTTTTGTGAAAAATTAAATTTTTTATCGGACAAAAACTACGAAAAAAATGGAAATTTTTAAAAATTTTATAGCTCAATACTTAATTCAAAAAGATTTTGAAATCATTTAAAACTTGTACCAAACCTGAACCTTATTTTTTTTAATACTATGTGAAGTAAATTTCAGCTAGTTCCAGTAATTTTTTTGGATGTTAGGTTCAAAAAACTAAATCGGTTATGTCAAAAAACACGTTTACGTTTTTTCTTAAGTTCTGCTTGGTTTTTCGATTGTAACTTATTCAAACTCTCGTATTTCCGATACCTCAAAGTACCGTCAGAGTACATAGACCATTCAGAAAAGATACCGACTTTCGAAATTCGGAGCATTTTTATAACGCTTAAAGTTGTTCACAGAAAAAACGAAGTACATCGTTGTCAAACAATACACACCTAAGCGCGCTCAGAATCTAAAAAGCTAAATAAACATTTCAGGTGGACGCATAGACCACGCGCATCACTACAACAATCCGTACAGAGCCTTGGATGAAACGCTGGTCCTGGAGTCTGCGCTGGAGGCGATCATGTCTAAAGTAGATCTTTCCGAAACGCTGATCGTCGTCACCGCAGATCATTCTCATGTGATGACGATGGGAGGATTGGCGACGCCCCGCGGCAACGACATTTTGGGTACGATCGTGTATTTTTTCGTCATAATAAAACAACAGTGCTGGGCGAGTCAACAACTTTTCTCAACTCGTTTAGTTAAGTTGATTGGATAAACAAAAAGTTAGCAGTTAACGTTTACATTTTTTTACATTTATTAAACTACAAGATAAATGACAAAAAAAAAAAAATTATTTAACTTAAAATAAAGATAAATAATTAAAAAAAATTTTTATTCGCATGGTCTTGTACTTAGTACGACATAACTTCATTTTCAAACAATTTTTTTCATATTTTCTTTTAAAATGTCTTTTTTACTGCCTAGTATGTGGTACCTACTTTTTTTTTTTTTTTAATTTATTACAGACTAACGAAAAAAATAAGTCAATGAGTTACTCAAATTAATTTTAACTTTTGACGAGTTATATTGGTTATATTATACTATTATAATGCCTTTGCTAACAGCCTTGTAAAGTAATATATTCATTTCTCGTTTGAAAGCTTCAAAATAGACCCGCTACTCTATAAAAAATAACTTCAACTCTAAAGTAGACGCAATTCAAAAATAATAATTTGGTGCATGACATATATAGATGATTATAGAAATCTATTAAAATACGACGCACGCTTTAAAAATTATAATTCGCATCGTTTTTTCATGCTCAGTTTGAATTTAAATTGATTTTAGCTCGATAACAAGATTATCGACTAAAACCGTGTATAATATATACACGGTGGAAACTACTAAAAATAAGAGACAAGAAAGGAAAAGATAAAAGAAACATTATTTTACCGTACTCTCAAATGCACTCTATCTTCACTTATAAATTTATTGTATTGGTAATTACTAAAACGCCCATATCGCATTTTCGCTTGTAGATTTATCGATTTTATAATGAATTTTTTTTTTTTTTTTCCAGTAACTTCTTAGGACAGTAGAAATTTTCTATTTTCACATTATTATAATTTATCTCCAGAAATATAGGTTATTGGATGGAGATGATACCTACACCGTTTTCTGAGCTTGAATAAACGTAGCTCGTTTCAAAATAGTGATATTCAATAAGTTTTTGGAAAAGCTTTTATCGACCTTTTTATAGCTTTCTCAGAATCGTTGGTTTCGAATAATACAATAATGGTGAACGTTTAAAACGATAGTTTACATCAATGATCAAGTTTTATTTCGGATTTTTTTTTTTTTACAAAAAATGTATGTTTAATTATATTATAACATGCTTAAGTATTATAATATTTACTTATAATTATAAGTATGTGGAAGATTAAAAACAATCGTTTTCAGTTGTTCAAAATATTTCCCACCATACTATTGAAGTTTCTACCTCAGCCTTCAAAAAAAAAAAATAGTATAGGAACCTAATTCAGTACTTTAAATCAACATATAATGCAATTGCGTTATGTTTTTATTATGAACACCAAACAAATTGAACATTTCTCGACAGTTTACCGAGTGGTGTTTTCTCCATGATTGCGATTATTAATTAATTTTAAATTGTTAAAGACGTTTTTCGGCGTTCCATTAATCCACTTACAGGCAGCGAACGGTTTTGGAAACGTTTGTATATTATCCGCAATAAAACGATGACATGTTAGACTGCATTTTCGTATAAATCACGTTTTATGTACAATATAAAAAGTTAGGGTACGACCGTGTGCAATGTACGTAATGCGTACGATATCAACGAAAAGGCAAACATTTTGCACAAATCGATACTAATGTCATACACTTTTTATTGTAATTTTTGATACATTATATAATAGCGTGTTTTTTTTTTTATTTCATACATATTCTCCAACGAGAGATAAAAGAGTAATTTTTAACATAAATTTTATATTTGAGAAGACTTATGCGATGGCTTAAAACAACGCAAGAATGGCGGGTGACACCCATTCGATGTTGATCGTGACACAGTATACAGTTTTATGTGGAGTGAAGAAGACATAAAATTATTTTGTTTTGTTCCATTTTTTTTTTTTTTTTTTTTTCGCCTTATTTTAGTCGTATACGAAAAAAAGCCAAAAAAACAAAATCGTGAGAACAAAATTCGCGTAAATGTCATGGCGAAACGAAATAACACTCATAATATTTACACAAAATACCTAAGTACCAAGCAGATAATATTATACTCATACTCATTCGCCGTCGGCTGCACGCGAAATTAATATTTTAAAGTGATTTTGAAAAAAAAATTGTATTCGGTTATCAACTGATCCCCGTGACTTTTCGTTCAAAAAGTAATATTTTTGTACACTATAAAACATGAACAATATACAATATTCACAATATTATATCATATAATTCCAGTGTGTCGGTTCGTGACAATCATTTTAACGAAATTACATAATGCGTTCTAATTCGGATAATATTTTCTTAATGTACAAACGGATCACAGTACCTATTTGTTATTATTTTAATGTAAAATATTGTTATTCATATCATTACTAAACCCACTTCACATTTCAAGTTCACGGCAATCAACATCATATCAGAATGGGCTCGTATGTATGTTTTGTTTGGGCTTATCTCTATTTTTCACTCTGTCCGATGACCAGTTTAACAAAAACAATTCACTTTTATAAATCATTTGTATACTTCAATGAGGTAATCGTAAAAACTCTTTTTTTACTACCTATTAATTGTATAAATATTTTTAACAAGACGCTGCCTTCAATATTATCCTAGTTCATTTTTAATAATTTAAAAATGACAAATTCCCTTTTCATTCTATAAAACTTACGGACAATTATTGAGTAAGATTTTTTTTTACCGGTTTAAAGATCCGAACGCAGAATCCTCGAGCGACAGGTTGAAAAATTATAATATATAGACATCTGGTTCTAAAATAATAAAAACAATTTAAAATTATTGTTTAAAACGTTTCACATTTAAGTAACTAGGTACTATTCTGTTCCAATTACATCGTGTTTACAATGAATAATTCGTTTGTAATAAAATGTTGAAAAATATGTTTAATATTTTCAAAAGGTTGGTTTCTTTATTTGTTTTAAGAGTATGTACAATATTATATTATATTGAACTTATTTCGTTAGTTATTTGTATTTATATGAAAAAACAATCACTACTTTTTTTCTTTCAATTTTTAAAAAATGTATGTCGAACATGAGGGGAAATTATTTTTTCAACAAATTAAGTGAAAATTTTAATGTATAGATTAAAAACATTTGACTTTGTAAATTATAAAAAAGTTTTTCGTCTATAAATTCATTTATAATCAGAAATAATTTCCGAAAAACTTTTATCGTTGTTTAACAAATCCCCGATTCAAAAACAATATCGTGAGCTTGTAATAAATTGTAATACCTATTTCAATGTGTTTTACTAAAACAAACTAAAGTATTTAAGTATTTTGGATTATCGTACCAATAATATCAGATATAGTACCGTAAATCTATAAAATAAATCTATCTAAAGTAAATCTATCTCAATGTAACAGATAGGTATAAAGTATATGTAATCTCCATAACACATCTGTATTTCTTCTAATCTTAGCGAAACGTTGAAAAATTTTGTAAACTTTTTTTTACTTTATACAATTAGAACATAGGGAATTCAATAAGCACGGTAATTGATCGTTTTTAAGGGATTTTCTACACAAGATTCCTTTTATTTACCTGATCAATAACTATTATCTCACTAAATTCAATTTTTATCCACACTGAAGTGTGGTTTGTTCTTAATACATATAGGTAATAAGTTTTCTAGATTATAACTTCAATATTTGAACATTTCTATCAAAAGTTCCAAGTACGGTCTAATTTATTAACATAAAAATCGAATTTGTACCAAATACCACCTACTTATAGGGTCCATTAGACATCGAAATTCAAATATTTTTTTTAACATACAGAATCCAATACGGTGTTATACGAAAATTGTCATGCTGTACTCCACGACACACACACACCAAATAAAAAAAAAAAAATGGGTCTTTTCAAATCGACTTATTGCGAAACAACGGCGCGTTTGATATAATTTTTTTTTATAACTCAAGTGATGGGGAATTCGTCAAAATTTGGTTATGCCGTATGTAGTGATTAGCTGTAACTAAAATCGAATTTGCAAAGCAGTATTTGAACGAGTAACAGCGTCGCAAAGTTGTTGGTATACGAGTGAGACGGTTTAATAATACATTTTGTGTCTGATATAAAACAATTAGTAGCGAAACAAGAACAATGCACGTAAATTCGTTTGTCAGTCACAAAAGTTATATGAATTCTCACAGGGCTCGCTGAAAGATCGCATTTAAAAAACCAAGCCGACAATTATTTGAGGGGTTATTTAAGATCTTACCCACATAAAATTGTTTGTTGTTTCATTTATGTAACCGAGATAACACCGTTTTCAATTGTTATACTTATTTTGTACGCGCTTTCGGAAATTACTTGTCGGATTTTTTCGAAATTTGTCGCTAGAGATGGCAAATTTTGATTTACATAACGTCATATTCTATTATCAATTATCATTAAATATAATTGTTTTGAATACGGTTTTTTTCTAGAAATCAAAGCTTTTACTTGAATATTAATGTTTTGTTAAAAAATAGAAATTTTTAAAACGTTTAGAGTTCTATACTAGGCTCAAAAACGGTCGAGATATTATGAAATTTGCACAAAACCTGTATTTTATATACAAAAACGTACTGTGTAACTATTGTTTCAGCTCTTATATAAATCATTACTACGCGAGAAATAATGACACTCAACCAACAAAATCTATCTGGTTTTTCGTGATTTTTACCGGTTTTTTTTTTTTTGTTTATTGCGAATAACTTTTTTGAAAATAAAAATTCGAAAAAAACATCCGGCGCCGATAGAGAATATGAGTTTTGCTTTCAGAAAACGTTTCGACCGTTAAGATCGCGGAGCAATACCCCAGACGTTATGCGTGACAAAAAAATCGTCAACTATTGTTACGGGGAATGCGTGTGACACAAAATTAGAACAGTTTTTATCGAAAAGTTTTGTGAACAGCATTTCTATAGTAAAAAATCGGCTTAAACACGTGTGACGGAATGTCACACATTAGCCATTCTGTTTTCCACTCAAATTTAGACCTTTTTTCATTTTATTTTTACTTTTATATCCGTCCATAAACTTCTCCGTTTTTCGGACGGGTGCGGGCTGACCGACCGATGATGGTAAAAACCGCGATTCTTTTGAACTATAGTTATAAAGACTATACTAGTCTATTTGTTATTGTCCGCTCGAACCACTCTCAACTGATTTACAGAGACTGTTCAAAAAAAAAAAAAATAAAATATAAAAAATGTTTAAAAAAATCCCACATCAAGTGCTTTTTATTCAAGCTTAATAATTTTCACGCGCGTCTCACTATTATAAATATAATATCGACATTAATCACGATACTACGATTACTTTATATTTTATCATGTAAATAAACATTATTCGAAACGATTTAATCAAATTTTATGTATGTATACTCTTTTAGTGATCTCAAAAAATGTTATTTTCTCTAACTATTTCAATACTTGGTGTGTGCTCATATTATCTATAGACTGTAATAATTCCTCCTTAAATAGAATTTGATTACTTTTAAGTAGTGCGGTAAAAACTCTGTAAGTGTACCATTAAAATTCACATTTCAATATCTCTTTTTCGTCTACAAATTTCAATATCAACAACGATTGAAATACTGGATAAATACTCAAAATAAATTTGAGTGTAAAACGAAGGTTATAATTTAATAATATTAAAAATTGAAAGGAAATTTTCTACCTCCGTTTTGCATTCAAATTCATTTTAAGTATTTATCCGGCGTATCAATCGTTGTTGATATTGAAATTTGAAGATGAAAAATAAATTTTCGAATGCGGGTTTTAATGGTACACCAACAGAGTTTTTGCACTACAAAGTTTTTGCATATATGGCACTGAAATAAATAAAAAAAACCATTTGTTATAGCGATCTCAAAAAAATAAAAATTATAATCAATCACAATTTCCAGTGTTGTTCATAAACGGTTCTCGATGACTTATATCATTTGTTAAACAGTTATTTATTTATACATTTGAAATGTACATATTTATTTAGAAGCAAATGGTAAGTACATTAAAGCGTAAAAACTGTATACGCATATCACGTAACGTTTGCTCATAGTAATTTTAAAGTATTCTGAATTTTTTCAAAATTCATTTTACTATAGACTTGATAAAAAAACATGATAGGCTTAACAATAACATTTAAATAATATTTAACTCTAATAATCATCTAAATTCATAGCAATGAAAAATTAATAATAGCCTTCTTTATCACTTACGGATGCCACTTAATAATACCAGATTAATGTTCTTCTTAAGTTTTTATACAAATTTAAAATATGTGAATATAATTGATCTATTTGACCCATCGTTTTAATTTTTTGCAAAATCGCCATTAAAATAAATGTCTTAAATGTAAAAAACTGTGTTTTTTTTTTTTTAAATCTAAAAAGTTTGTTACAAACGTTAATTAACTTCGCATAGTTACAACTAAAATAAAACAACCAGCATATTAACAGACCTATAACAGAGATTTTATAATAATTTGTTTTAATCTTGTCGTATTTCACTGTTTTAACTGTCTAAAACGATGGCAATGAAATGTAAATATTTGTAAACAAATTAATGGATTTTAAACAAAAAGTTTCAACCTGGTGTTTGTACGTGTTTAACAAAACTTTTTGCAAAAGTTTACAATACAATATTATACGATACTTATACAATTTTGTTTTTAATCATCGCGTTATAATTTTAGCAAACTAGGTTTTGTATTTTTTCTCATCGTCGTACATTCTGATTTAAATATTATATGTCCTTTGGGATGTCGACACAAAAACAAAAATTTGACGTTTACGTTGTCGTTGGTTACCAAGTGTGTATACCTAATGTGTACATGCTGAACAATGTAAATAAACCTTTTTTTTTTCCATTTCAATTTTTTCAATTCAATCAGTATTTATTTTTTTTGCTTACGAAAAAAACGTACCGCACTTCAACTCGTACGAATATACACTATTTTAACACACGTGGATGGAAAAGTATTTTACAAGTTATTTGAGTACATATACAACGTGTTATAATAATTAAGTTCAAGCCACGTTGTCATCTCTCGAATCCACAACCGAATATCTATCCCTTTTTTTGGTGTTTACGGATTCAAGTATAGAGTACATTCTATTTACGTTATACATAATATACGAAAGTAAACCACGCAAAAAAAAAAAACGTTGCTTTAGTTTTTGCTCATTCGTTTGCATCCGTTGCATCTAGGGCGCAATATATGTTTAAAAAATTTAATGTAAACGAATAATTCAAATAGGCGTAATTATTATTTGTCACGGTAGAAAATATCGTTTCTGCAACCGTCACTCGTCGTGTGAGGTTTGTTTAGAATGACACCTATACCACGATGATTATTTATTTTACATAACACAAATGCGTTTCAGTAAATTGAACACATTAATCCACGGACCGTCGAAACGAACAAACGTTTTAGTTATTGTAATTTGCGGAAAAACGATGAATAATCCGGGGTAATTTATAATAGAAAAGACACGAGCGGTGAGGGTGTGTAAGAGCTGTTGTTTGTAAAGGGCTTGACGGAAACTTTAGAGATATAGTGGCCGTACAAACAGATGATGTACAGGATGGTCGTTCGATCAGACGTCAGTGACCGAAAACTTTTCGGTAAAAATAATTTCCAAATCGACAAGTAATAATAATAGGTATTTAACATTGTATTCATCCATTGCTGCGAGTGACTCGTTGCTCTGGGTAAGTCATTGCCCAAGATTTTGTGGAGTTTAAACTCAACACCTTACGTTTATAACTGCCATCAAAAATATATAACGACTTCGAGAGAGTTCAGTTTGCAATGTATATTTTAGTTACGATTCAAACATTAAGTAAAAGATAAAGAATATTTTATAGAATGTTTGGCGTTCAAAATTATACGATGTTTGCGTATTCTCTGACGTATGCATGACAAGAGTCGAAAATCGTACGAATAGACACAATCGAAGAAGAGTTGTGGTAAGTTGTAAAAGCGACAAAACGATCGACCTGTATAATACATACACGCAAGTCTGGGTAAAGTTGTTGACGTTTAAACAACTAAGTTCGAGTTAGATTATTGTAAACAATTCAAAGTAACTTAGTATTTACATAAAATAATGTAAGTGACTACAGTCATATTAGAAATTAGACCAACTAAGTTAAAAAAAATACACTTGAAAATAGTTACCTACTCGAAAAGTAATAAATAACTAACTTTTAAGTTTTAGTATAACATATATAGTGCAAGAATTAGAAAATTTTTCATCAATAGGATTATTATTTTTTTCAAAAATTTCATCGTAGAATTAAAAATTAAGCAAAAAAAATATATATATATTATGCAGAAATTTCTAAAAAAAAAAGGTAATAACAATAAAATGTACGTACAAAATAACTAATAAAGCAATTATCTACATATTTAAATTGGGAAAACGGGAAAAATTTAGTGAGTTTTAATATGAATACCATTTCAGAGTTTTTACCAGAAATCTTCTTTGCTCCAGAAGTCGCGTGCTCCGGCACTGAAAGAGCGCTCAACATCACGTCGTCCACTAAAGGGAATTTAAGTGTTTAAAACGAATAGAAGTTACTTACAAAGTATATCTTTGCCAGTTTGAGAATCGACTTCGTAAAGTTTCATTTTTTAACTAAACAATATACTTAACTAGGCAGTTAAGTTATCGAGTCAGCGTTTGCAAAAAGTAACTGGTCACGTTAGAAACTATACTGCTGATAGATGCAACTATTCTAACTGAACTTTTATAGCTCTCTAACAACTGTTGTTTATGTCTCAGCTTGAATATAATAATATGTCTGTTCGCGTGTGTGTTTGGTTTGTGGTTTTGACTCCGAAACCAGCGGCCCTTGTGGCGAGCTCGAGGAGGAACCGCACGTCCCTGCAGCGTTTCGGGAGGAAAGCAAAATATCGTGTCGGCCGTCTAATTCATGATGGCGCTTACGGGCCGACCCTCAAATTCCCGTCTCGCACCCTCCGCGCCCGAATAGCGATCCCGAACACGAGACGCCACACCACACTTTCGCATTTTCCATCAAAAATCAATAACTGTTGGCCGTTTTCCTCCAAAAAAAAAAAAAGGTGGTCGATCGCGTTTTCCTTTGCCGCTTTACGTTAAACCACAATGAAAGATTCAGCAGTTGACGTTTTGGAAATTCTCACAGAACACATGTAAATTTTAGGGTGAAAAATTTGGTACCGTCCCAGAGCAGTCTGCAGTACCCAGCTACTACGCCACTGAGCGAAACGCTTAAATAATCCTTTTTACGACATCTATATTATATAAAATAGCCGGACCGTAAGTTGATGTGGTCTTGTAATTTTACAATATTTTGCCACAAACGCCACTAAATACGCCACTGAGTGCGCTACATTCGAAACGGGAAGATGACACTTTGAAAGTGCGCAAATTGCACGGGAACTTGAGTATTTTTAGTAACTTAGATTCTCTGCGAGTGTATTGGTTTTTAAACATAACGCGTGTGCGTGTCTTTCATTTTTAATCATTTTCAAACCACGATAACTTCATCGAAAATGCTCCAATCTTTTTTTACACTCGTACAACCGGTTTCTAGAAGCTTCTAGTTTGGCGAACGGTACTAGGTAATACAGGAACTTTGAGCATTCGTTTTTATCAAATTTTCAAAATTATGTTCACGAAACGTTTTTGTCTCGCGATGGTAAAAGTAAGATTCCAAACAATTCTGACAGTTTTAAACTGTTTTTGCTCAATTAAACTATATATAACGGCTTAAGTTTTAAAGTTTTAAATTTTGAGGCGGAGGAAATGTACAAATCTATGTGAAATAAAAGTATGAAATGTTATCTTTATTTTAAATTAAACTAAATTTTATTTGTTAGTTGACTTTTAATTTGATAAATTTCAAAAATGAAAGAAATAAACTTTTAACTTAACTTTTTGTTTTTTCAATTAACTGAACTCAGCGAGTTAAAAAATGTTGTTTATTTGCCCACCCTTGTAAACACTATCTATATATGTATATTTAAACATTATCCGATTTTGAATTTAAATTTGTTTGAGTTTTCGTCCGAAGTCAAGTAAGTTATCAATAAGTAGAAACCACTCGCAAGTAAATATTTGGACATTTTTCTTCACGTGAGCTTAAACTATTTTGGTTGTTATGCGGCTGTTTACCACGTGTTTAACGTATATTTATAGTTAACTATGTGCTAAAAACTTTTTGGATTCTGAGTATAGTGGAGAATGTATTGGTTTTGACATGATGTGATATAATATTTTTTTTATCATTCTGAAACCACGACAACTTTTTTAAAAATGATCCGATTTGAAAAATAATAAAATATTTCCTGTATTATAGTTATCACTAACACGTTTCTGTGGTTAATTTGTAACGTAGATATCATAATATTTAACTCTGATGACGTGACGAAATGTATAATTGATGTCTAATATATTAAAAACTTTTAAAATTATATGTATACATTCATTGTTCGAAAACGCAATCATTTATGACTTATTTAGAATATAATTTAGTTGACATTTCTGTAATCCATCGGACGATGTATTAAATTTTATACTTTTGTACGACAACCTTTATTATATTAGCTATTTATGACCATTACATTTAAAACAACAGAGCTGTGACGTTGCATAAACAAAATAATTAATATACTCCGAACGCAATTGTATTCCACATTCACTTTGATTTATATCACATGAACACAAAAGATAGTAAAACCATATAAATCATTAAATACTGTTCTTGCATACCAATTTTTTTTATAACAATTTATCTAATTTTTCTTCTGGAAATAATTCATTTGAAAATTATTTCAAACACGACTAATGAATGAGAACTCGTTTAATCTGGATCATTGGTTTTCAAAAAATCTAACCCAAGGTTATTATACCAGTTACGGGTGAACGACAAATTACATTTTAATAAATAACCGAAAATAATATACGTATATGTACCTAACCAGCTAAAGCTTAAATCAAATATAGGACCATACTATTGAGATCGTATTTACGTAAAATCAAAATTCTACATTATATAACATATAAATTGATCTTTTATTTCATAATTTTTATTATTTATATTTATATTAATTATTTATATTTATATTCATAATTTTTATTTCATACAACATGGTATTCATCTAACACGTAAATATGTTACTTTCAAGTCATATTTAAACAGAAAACCTTTACATTATATTGAACATGTTGCGTAAGTATCTTCTTTTTGCACATAAAAATGGAAGTTTCAAAGCCGGATGGGAAACTCAATGGAGTTAGTGACCTCGATTTGGAGTGGTTTTGATAGATTCAGTAAGAAGTTGTACATTAAATTTGCAATTTTAAATTTTCACATGTTGTCCAATATAATATTCTCATATTGTATGTGTACAAATTTTAACATTTTCTAATCATTTTAAGTTGTGTTTCTAAAAATGAAAAAATTGTTTACGCGTTGGTTATCAAAATTTTTTTATTGGCGTATAAAGTTTAAAAGATTTATAGTTTTTTCATTGCGTATAGTGAAAAGTTTTAAACTTGTGTAATACAGTCGCGTTGTACGGTTACATTCTGTATATTGTTAATATTATACAAATATATGTAATAAATATCAACATAGTATTGATATTGGTAGTTAGTAAATTTAATCTTACCTAACTTGTACGCTTCCATAAATTCAAATTATTTTATTTATTATTTTTAACCTTCTAAAACTATAAGACTTCTGATATCCGTAGAATCGTTTTTGTTCAGTTCTCTGCAGTTATGCGAATTTTATAAATAACATATTATTAAACAATTTTTTGTACGTTGATTGTAAAAGTACTTTTGAAACTGTAACGACCAATATATCATAGTAATCCGCGAGCTTCGATCACAATCGTTATTTTCGAAAGCAATTTATAATTGCTCCCAAATGTGATATACTATATTTCTAAATTTACCTATTAACAGAGTGGAACTCAATCAATCAAACTACACACTCGACCACAAAATTTTTGGCTTTTTACAAACGATCATATTGTACAATTTAATAATGTGTTAGGGCCGAGGTCACACGTCTTTTGTAAAGCATGAATGTAAATTGTTTTTTTACTGTCAATATTTTAATATCATAAAACAGCCGTTTTTTTTTTTAAGGACAATCTGCTATACGTTTCTTTTAAACCCTCGTAAATTGTTAAAAAACACTCGTGATAAAAACACCTTTTAAAGGACATGAAAATATTACTGGAGAAATTGCAAGCTCCGTGTACTTGAGTTATACCTAAAAAAAAAAAATTAATTTAATTTAATATTGCGTATAATAGGGAAAAATAAAATTTTCAATATAGAGTGTTTACTCACGTTTTCAATAAAAACTCAACTTATATTGTATTATTTCTTTGTTCTACAAAATATTCTGATTTGAATTATTTTATAAACGTGACGATTTATATGTTGGCGACAAATCTCAAAATACTAACGCAATATACTGACTACGAAATTTACTAATAAAATATGTTTACAATTTATTTCCACATTTACAGCGTTCCAATCATAACTCGCATGCTTCAAATGCATGTGTTAGCTTGTATAGAATTTTTAAATTATATTTTCTAAAAACCAATACAACAGCAAAATCATAATGCGATTTTTATTATATATTATAATTCTATTTTTATTTAATTTTGAAAATCTTTGGTGGAAACGTTTTTAACAACAAAAAAATACTTTAAGATTCGAAATTCATTAGTTTAAATAAAATATTCATTATTTAAGTAAGTATACTTTATAGTAGAACGTTTTAATGCGTAACCAGTAATCATTATTATTACTGGTAGAGGATTTTTTAACTGTTGTTAGGCAAAAAACCTAACAACAGTTTGATTAAAAAACAGATTATCTTAGTAAAACAGCGATGTCGTTGAAATTAAATTAAACTTTAGCTAATAACATTTTCAAAAAAAACTGATATCAAATGTTCTGAATTTAACTCAAATGTATTTAAAACCAGTAACTTATTTATATACTTCATATAATCAATTAAATAATTGTAGAGAACTTTTGATTAATTTATACAGGTTTGATAAGCGGAGTATTGTGGGAAACAGGAGTATATTTAATTTAAAATTATTTAATTCAACATAAAAACTTTCGGTTGCTTTAAGGAGCAAAATGTTTGCAATTTCTACTACATTACATGCATTTAAATGGACGATAATGACTTCACAGGGAAAGTTCTCCAGCTTTCTCGTAGAACCAACAAAGTAAAATAATTTTTTTCTTGACTAATTGGGTAGGTCGGATTTAAATTCAATTATCGATTTTATCTAAGACTATATGAAAAAAATCATTTGTGAAATTGACCTTATATGTACAATAATCGATATTTTTCATCGAACCAATGCATAATATATTTAAAATCAAAGTGTTAAAAAACAAACTTAAACGTGCCATGAGAAATGTTTTTAACACATTCAACCAAAAAAATCAATTATTTGCATCCAGGTGATAGATGAAAAACGGTATCGACACCAAGGTAACGAAATTTCACCGTTTAAATTTTAATAAAAGTTCAATAAAACATAAATAAAACAAAAGTTGTGTAAAAATATTTAATATTTCAGAAATAAGTAAATCAATAAACAACAACTAATATGCCAGGACATCTTTTTCATAATTCTATTATACTTAACACTGCAACAACCGAATTACAATATTTATATAAATTACAACAATTCTAACAGACATTTTGTGTTATGGGTCAGAGTTGTACATAAGACACGCGAGTAAATTCCCAACAGCTAAGAAATTTATTTTGAGTATACTTACCTCACTTTGGCGAATACCCTGCGTGCATATTTATGTTTTCAAAAATAGTTATAAATATTTTTTTATTTTCGTGTTATTTTATTACATTATTGTATATATTTCTGTACTGAGAAGGAATAACAATGAAAATCGTTACTATAAATTTAGAGGAAACTCGAGATAGCGGTAAACGTTTTCACCGAACGATATTTACTGCAGCTATCGAATTTCCTCCTAATTTTTACGAATCGAAATCGTCTTCGTACTCCCAAGTATACTATATTATCTTGTCACAAAGAATGTTTTAATAACCTATTTACTTTTAAGCGTAAATTCAAAATCATATTTATTCATTCGATGATTTTACATACCTACTCTTGCACCGTTCACAGAAAGAATCAAATTGTAAATAAATAAATGCCTAAAGTATTCGTATTATATATTTGTTAAAATAACCGGAAAAAATACCCAGGAAAATCAGTTCTGAATTAAACACAACTGTTGAAACATGAATTAACAATGTACGTTATTGTAAATTGAACTTTATTGTTGATGTTTATTCATCGGGAAGACGGACATGAAATTTGTGTTCTTTTAAAAAAGAGAGAAATATCCCGTAATTTTTTTTTTTTTTTGGTTAAATAGTTTGATTGAGTATATATGCCTTCAATTAATACTAGGCTTACGATGAACCTAAATACTATTTAAAGAAATTTTCGTTTATTTTTTAGTCAGTTTATACAGATTCAAAATGGAAATTTTGCATTTTAAGTTCTTTCATACCAGTTTAAATTTTGTAGTCTGTTACTTTAAATATACAATCTATACATACTTCTTGATGTTATACTGTCATTGGGCAATTTTTCAAAATAAACTTTTTCATAAAGTTATTAGGATCTAAAATGGATCGCGTAGTTGAAAATTGAACGTAATAATAATTCAAAACCAAAATTGGTTAATTTTGTTTCATTTGTGAAGGAACTAAGATTCCCTTCTAACATAGCTTACTGCTATACAGAATAACGTATAAGCGCGCTCTGGCGGAATTCGATTGTAACTTTATCGGGTAGTCCTCCTTAAGAACCTAACATTTAGATGGTATTCTTTAACGAGTTTTGTGTTACACTATTTGTAACGCTGACAACAGATAGGTACTTAATATAATATATAGTGATGACACGAAAGTAAAAATATACACATTTTTAGTAGTATTAAGATGATCAATAAACAAACATTGTACAGGTAAACAAAGAAAATTGTTAAGAACATATTTTAATGTAAAATTGTAGTTTTTAATGCAGTAATTTTAAGGCAGAAAATATTGTTCTATTTAATATTACCAATAAAAATCTTAATTTTATATTCGGAAGTTATTTTATCCTAGAGCTCTGGTTCAATTATTCACTTATAATAATAAGCGAATAATAATAATCTGATTCGTCTAGCATTCATTGAAAACATTCTTATCGCTTAAATGATGTTTAACCATCCCGACCTGCAATATAAGTTTTGAAAATATTATGATGTTATAGTAAGTCCTTCGCCATAAAATAATACTTTAGAGTGTATAGTTTGTTTGGATTTCATTTAAATACTGTCCAACATACAAGCGTCATGTTTGTTGTGAATTTTTGAGCTCAAGTGACCTTTTATATCCTTTAAAGAAAGTCCTTATCCATTTGTTGACCCTAAATTTCACTTTACAACTAAAACAAAAAAACCACAAACCAAGTCTGTATTACAATCGGTGTGTTCTATATAAAATAAAAGTTCAGTATTATTTTTCAAAATTATGTTAAATTCTAAAAACACAAAGTAAAGTAAGGTGGATGTATTGATTAAAATACATTTCTAAGTGTAGAATAACATTTATTTAATTAAATCATAAAAAAAAAGCTTTTTAAATTTAAATACTTTCATCCCAAAAGTTTTAAACAACTTTTAATAATTTATTTTAGTTTGGTAAACATAAACACGTTACATATTAATGATAATAATTACTATTGCAAACGTAACTAATTTATTTTATAAATACGAAGATACATATAAATATAGTATCGTAAAATCATGTTTTGTACTAATTTGTACTATCCGTCACTTCAAACTTTTCATTGAACTCAATGATTATTCATGACAAAAGATAACATATTTTATAAATAATTACTTTCGTCGACAACTACTTCTTTTGGCCCAAATAAATCACATTTTTAAGATTAACACTTAATATTCAATAAACTGTTATATTATAATGTTTTTACACAGTTTTATAAAAAAAAACAACATTAGAATTCAAAGATCACATTGTTTTCAAATATTTCAAATTTCTAAACGGTTTATCAATAAAATGTATCCAGCAGAAATTGTACGGACAGATGATCATTTTAGATGATTTTTTATGTTAGACATTGCTCAAAATATTTGTAGAAATAAAACGAAAAGATTGTATAATGATGTGTTATCTGAGTCCTACACAATATAATATCATTCTTAATATAAAATTATTAATAATATATATTTACTTATTCTACTTTCAACCGAACAAATTAAAAACAAAGCACATAAAAGTTTGATGTTTTCAAAGGATAAATAATTGTTCAGTATTGGAGTTCGACTTTTAAAACGAGACTGAAAAACCGAGTTCCACGTTTCGTAATTGTTTTAAGTTTTGTAATACCAAGCTTAAAAAACGTTTTGTTTATCTAAATTATACAATAACAGTGTTTGAATAACAATATACATGGGATGTTGCGAGAAAATGTAGTACGTTTTCAAAAATGAAAAAATAATAATATCATATTGCGATAAAATGAGCGCTTTCAAAAATCCACTCCGTTCTGTATAGTTTTTTCCATTTAAATTTGTCAGAAATTGCATGACGCGAAATTTAAACAAGTTCAATTCCCTAAGTTTCTGCACAGAATTTTGAGGCTGAAATCAGAATATTTGTTTGCCTCAAATTCGTAACGTATTATTAGGCACATAATTTTGAGGTTGATTTCACTTACTTGTTTGCCTCAAAATTCAAACATCCGCACCTTTATTTCTTTAACACAGAACCAAGTTTTTTATTTTTCCAAGGTTTTTTTTTTTTTTTTGATAATATACAACTCTTTACCTTGTACGTAACGGTTTGTTACTTAATTATAACTTACGAATATAATTCGATATAAATTTTGAATAAATTCCTGTAGTTTGTGTTGTAATTTGTACAGAAAAGCTTGTAAAATTTTTAGCTGCGCCTTCCAAAAAAGTCTCGATCTCACATTTCGCTCAATGCAAACTATTGTAGTACTTTCTCTCATTTCAGAATTATTGTTGTATAAAACAAAATAATTTTACATTTTATCAAACGTTTTTTCAATAACGATCGGATTGCCGACTCAGCTAATAAATAAGAACTATTTCCTAAACATAAAAAACTTCTCTTCTTTTTTTTTTTTTTTGTAAATTATCTAGAAACAAATTTATCGTAATCGCTTTGCATTTAAAATAAGGTTGTTTTATTATGAATCAACGACGAATGTCTAAAAATTGTTTTGCATAAAACTTATGGACTTTTAGTAAAAATCGTATACAAAAATGACACAATGGATTTTGTTCATATTTATTATTACTTTTACATATCAATTTAAAATTCGATTTATTAGTTTGCAAGTAAAATGTTCTACAAATAACTTTGAAGAAACTGTTGTGCGGCATCATAATTTCTTGTTGTTTCAATTTTCAACTGATGCGCAAACAATATTACAAACTAAAGAAATTTAAGTAATTGGATGTTTTTTCTGGTTTGTTTTTTTTCCCAGACAAAAAAAAATGCTTAACAAAATGAGGCGCGGCTGGCTTTATGCTTGACGTTTTTATTACAAAATTATTGTTTATCTTCGCGAAATAATAATTTATTTGTAAAACAAAGGCAATTTTTAAATAGACTTTCTCCACTGTCATTCGTTAGCATTTTTTAATTACACAATACTGCATTTTGAAACACGCCGTAGTCGTTTTTCCCGTTGAATTCGTTGTTTCTATCATATTTTTATGAAAAAAAGCCGGGATCACTTTAGGAGGTCACGTCGGTAATTTGACGGAGTAGCTACTGCGCTTTGGGTGGGTCATTGATTTGGAATTTGTAGTTTAAACCTATTATTTAATATCTGAAAGTAATGATGAATCACTGCCTTCGAAAAAACGATTCTGAGCGAGCTCAGTTGTCTAGTATACGTCCTGGTAAATTTTTCGAAAATTCTATACTAAGTTTAAAAGTTTTTGAAATCACTTAAATATACACATATCAAACCTGTAAATTTCAATATTATGTAAAACTTTTTGCTTGTCCCGATCATTATTTAGGATGTTATGACCAAAAAACTAAATAGATACCTATGTGAAAAACACGTTTGTCGTAATGAATGTTTTTCCTTAGTTTCTTGATTGTAACTTTTTCGGAATTGAAAATTTGGCGAAACGGCGAGTACTATGCACCAAGGATATAAGTTGAGCTTTCAGAAAATGCATCAACCGTTAAGAGATCGGAGCATGTCACACTACAAAAAAAAAAACACAAATTTGTAAAACCAATAGCTTCCTCGCAAACGCTCAGAATCTAACATAGTTATTAAAAAAACAGCACTAATATTGTCATTGGTTTTTACCTAAAATGAGCCAAATCTGTAGTGTTCATACACAACAGTGTGTAACGTGGTATCAACGATATAGAGAAAATTAGGGATTGCATAACACTCCATAAATGTTCAATTTTATATAAACATTCTGCAATTATAGGCTTATGACAAAAAAAGTATACTTGAAATTTAGAATTTAGAATTTGGTATAATTCAATAAAAGTCGTATAATATAACAAAGAATGTTTTTTTTGTTGAAGCTATACCCACGCTTATTATACCAAACATTTTGTATGCTTTTATATTACGTAAATCGAAATAATTAAATTTATAAAGTTCTTGGTAACAAATTTAATCGTGTTTTAAACTATACAAATCAAAATTATTTTATATTTTTGTTTTCATCAATCTATAAGCTATTTGTCGTACTAAATGTTAAGTGAATATTCAAACAAAAAAAAATTATTCTAAAAATGTAGATTTTCCAGCCCTCTTTATTCAAAACAAAGACGTTGAACGGTTGACGGTTTACAAACTATGTTACAAAAATCCCTAATCTAGTAGTTTATACAGTTTTGTAACATCAAAACCGATCAAAACGTATTATTCAAGTTCATATAATTGGTAATAACTAATAATTATTGATTACTATACTATATAAACTATAAATCACTCAAAATAAAAATATGGATATAAATATGATTATATAACTAACAATAATTGAGTGTGTTGCACGTACAAAAATAACCGTGTTACTTATGAATGCGCTTAAGTAATTACTAATTACCTGGAAATTTAATGTTAAGATTAAACTGTTATCACTTATAGTCAAATTACAGATTGTTTGAATATTCTATGAATTGCAAGTGATTATTTCCTACTGCAGTTGCTCACTAATTAATATACCTGTTTAATTACATTGTTTATCCACTTAACTATAAAGTAATCATCGTTGTTCACGAGCGTGTAATTAACAACAATATTTACAAACCCTAATAATTAAACTTAATTACCTGGACCAACGAAAATATCATCATCACTATATTATGATGCACGCAATCATATAATACGTGTCCTAAATTTAAAGAATAACAATCCAAAAATTGCTAACACCTGAATAAACACGTACTGGCATGATATTATATTACCAGCAGCGTTGGATAGTTATCGAAAATTCAGTTTTCGTAAGAACAAGTTTTTAAGTATTGATTTTGAATACCTGCGCTTGGTGTGGATAAATTTTAATGTTCTACGAGTAGATTTAATGCTGATAGTTTGGTTATTTTCACACGTTATATGTCCCAAGTGTCGGACAAAATTTCACGGTAACTCAAGTTTACCAACTGACTGAGCATTAGATCTTGTGACCAACATCGTTGGTTATACATTTATAATCAAAATACTATATAATAATAATAATAATGTTTATAGAGCATCTAGATGAGTCACTCAAACGTTATTATAACTTATTGTCATAGTATCTCAATAACCCTATTAAACTACAATAAAAAGAAAACCATTTGGCGAGGAACAACTACTCACAGTATTATTGATTAAAAATCAGTGGTGATACTGTAGAAGTTATTCGTGTTGATTGCCCATCGTCGTAGCTGGTGGGCATCAAATACTAAGTAGGACATCCCTTTCAACAACACTTCTTCCATGGCTCGTTTTTTATTTCAGTAACATTCCTTTCAGACATCCCATTCAACAACGTTCCTTCCACAGCTCGTTTTTACTTTCAGTGATATTCCTTTCAGACATCTCATTCAACCAAATTCCTCTCATTGCTCGATTTTTCTTTCAGTAACATATTTCTTTCGACCACTCTTTTCACTAAAATTTTTTTCGTGGTTAGTTTTTTCTTTCATTACCTACCATTCCTTTCAATAACATTCCATTCATGACTCTTGTTTTGTTTTCTTTTAGAAACATTCCTTTTAAATATCTCCCCATCCGACATCCCTTTCATTTCTTTCAGTATTATTCCTTTTAGACATCTTTTTTCTAACACTCATCGCACGGTTCATTTTTTCTTACAGTAACATTCATTTCAGCCATCCCATTCACCAACGCTCCTCGCTACCTCGTGTTTTTCTTTCAGTACATCCCGTTTGAAAAACACTTCTTTCGTGACTCGTTGCTGTTTTCAGTATCACTCCTTTCAGACATCCCTCTCTCTCTCTCTCTCTCTCTACCGTCCCTTTCGCGACTCTTTTTCTTTCTTTCGGTAACATATTCCTTTTTAATTATCCCTCCCTCCGACATCCCTCTCGTGCCTAGCTTTCCTTCTCGGTAACATTCCTTTCAGACGCCCCGCTCTCAACAACGTACATTCCTTCCGTGACCGGTTTCAGTAACGTTCCTGTAGCTACAGACACATTCCTTTCGGGCGTATCTTTCGCTATTTAGTCGAGTCGAGTCAACCAACAAAACTTTTGAGTTTTTTCGCCATTCCGCCTTATTATTCGTTGTTGTGATTGTTTCGCGTCGGTGTTGACAGGCGTGGACGCGAAACCGTCCGACGTGGACGGGCTGCCGTACAGCACGCTGCTCTACGGCAACGGGCCCGGGCACAGTGCCGAACACCGGGTGGTGCCCATGGTGAACGCCACTGACGCGGAGACGCAAAACCGGCTGCACGGCGCCGCGGTCCCGCGGCAGTGGGCCACGCACGGCGGCGAGGACGTGCCCGTGTACGCGGTCGGGCCACCGGGCATCACGCAGGCCCTGTTTTCCGGCACGTTCGATCAGTCGTACGTGCCGCACGCCATCGCGTACGTCGCGTGCCTGGCCGAACACGCCGAGCGGTGCCGGCGGCAGAACAGCGGCGTCGCCGCAGGCGCAGCGAACAACCGCAGCAGGAGCAGCAACGGCGCGCCGTACGTTGCCGGCAAGGCGGCCGTTTTCGACGGCGGCACCGCCTCTTCACAGGTAAAGAAAAAAAAAGAGCTTTTACCGATTATTCCTAAAATGCGTTTGATGAGACGGGAAAAAGAGGTCTCCAGAAAATTTTTTTTTAAAAGACTCAAAAAAAAACTATCCGGTGAAAATATTGGAGAACCGGATTTTCACCATTTTATTTGACTGTATGTTATAATATTTTATCGGCTGATACCAGTTAGGTATTTGAATACAGTTAGTCGTTTTTCGATCGTACGAAACTGGCAGTGCAATAATACGTTTACCATACTTACCATGTTTATTTTGCTAATTTTTTTGTTTGACTAATTATACATTATATTCATGACTAGTGTCAAACATGTAACCGCGTCGCTAAAACGCTAGTTGTTTTTCGATCGCACGAGTTGAGTCAACCTAAAAATTTAACTATCAGCATACTCGCCACGAGAAATATTTTACGCATCGTATTCGAGAAAAGAGTTCGCTCAATTAAAATTATACTACCCGATTGTTATTGATGGCCTGATAAATATTTATACTATAACCAATTGTTTAACGTTCGCGACTTTTTTTCCCGGGACTTTTTTTTTTCCGCGGTTCGGAAGATTGGCAGGATTTCGACTGATGATAAAACATCATCACATGTAGGAATATCATAATTTTGTTTCAGTCGAAATCCTGCCAATCTTCAAAATTTCTAAATCATCATACTCGTATATTTATCAACTGGGCCGATGGTAGCCAAATTCAATATACGAGATATCATCTACTATATTATAGCCTCGGATGGTAGTCGCCATATTATGTTTTATCGGAAAAAAAAAAAAGTAGCACCCTTCATATAACAGAACTAGCGAAATAAAAATATAACTTAAAATATAATGAACAACAACAACAACAACGAGTTTAGTATATTATATACTTTTGAAATTGCTGCTCAATATGAAATAAAAATTTTTACCAAAGTGAACCTCTGATGGCAAATTTGGAAAATGTTTAAGCGGGAAACAACGAGGATTTTCTCACTAAGAGCCAGGAACAAATAAATTAATCTCGTCTTAAAACGCTAATACTGAATAGAGGAATAGTACTCGAATCAGAGACGTGCGCGTGAGAGAAAAATCTACACTATGATAATGTTACTATAAAAACTACATAAAAGATGCCTACGGTCATCAAAATCACCTAAACCTAATTAACTTTAATGTGCCAATTTAGTAATTAATATGATTAAGCACGTTGATTACACTGGTGACGATTTTGTTTGAAAAGACTTTGCTATCACGGTCTATACTATAGTAATATTTTCTCGTAATAGTTTTAAAAGACCATTCCTATTTTCGGAAAATTCGACACTTATTTAAAAATTAAAATCGCAAAATGTAATTTTTTATTAATTACTCAACTGCAACCTTTCGACAAAAAAAATAAATTATACCCTACAAATGAATACCCCTACTTGCGGGTTTTAAATTCTTTTCGTTGAATTCTCTCAAATTGTATTATTACGATAATTTATTCGCCGTTTACCATAATGATTAACGATTGCTGCTGTAGACAGTTCTACCACCTGCATGTCACGTCGGCTTATAACGATATATATTGTAGCGTATATTTGCCCAAAAATCCATAAGTATTTTTAGTAAGAATTATGGGTGTTAGTTGGGTATACGTGTACCCAATACCATATATTACGATTATATTACATTATTTGTGTATATTTTAAAGTTTACTCGTAAACAGTTTACATTCGACCTTAGATATTTTGGGAAACGCCTTCAAAACCACCAAATTAATATTTCGCACAAACACTTTCTTCAAAAAATTAACAAAATATAATTCTAGACTAAATTACGCGCCATCAAAAATCTAGGTATAGTATATCTAGGTGAATAAAAATTATCTTACACTTATTGTGCTTGTGTACTACGACTAAATAACGTTTTAAAAATTCAAAACTGTCTTTACGAAAAAATCTGAAGATAGTCCGATATTATATTAATCAATGATGCGAATATCAAAGGGAGCCGGGCGTTGTTTTAGACTCGCGGGTCACTGTATTGAAAGGCCTGTGTATGACTTACCCTTTTTGATTTCGTTTGAAAATTATGATTCTAAACTATCTCAGTAAGTAACATATACGTAGATGAAAAGATACAAATTTATAAGTTCTATAATATTTGGCCAAAAAATGGTAAAAACGTTTTGAAATTTATATCACATTGTGCGCACTCAACCAAATATTTAATCGTATTATGTATAAATTTTAATTATTTTGTACAATAGTTTTAGAAAATGTATCGCCCATAAAAAAAAAAAAACCGAAATAGTTATGATATAAAATTAAATTGAGTAAACCAATTATAACGAAATTTGTATGGACCATAGGCATAATTCTTTATTTCGATCTTAATATATATTTGAAAAAATATGACGTTCCCTAAGTATTGGTTCAGTAATTAAAGTAATTTTTAAGATCTTGTTTAGTTTTGAAGTACTGTTGTACGCGGTATTGATAAGCAATCTTACGTATCCAGTTCACCCTGGCAGTGTCAAAAGTGCAGCAGTTCGTTAGAGCAGTTAGTAGCGCTAATGCTGACGTTACTTCTAAGATGCTTTTACGAGAGCTTGACGACCGCAAATAATCGAGCACGGAAAACTTCTCGTGAAGAATGACACTACTCTGAAACTCATAACACTCTTTACCAAAGTACTCACGTCCCGAGACGACCACGAATAATTGGAATATTAGGAAAGATCGTGAGGTGACACTCGCCAACAGGATAGCCATCAATAGTTGTGTAACACACAGGTACCACCTAGGTTTCACAGCGACCACGAATAATCGAGCACGGAACTTAATTTGTAGGTATACCGCGTAATATCACTCATACGGTTACTAGTAAAATCAGCGTAGGTGTTTCTAAATGTACTGAAATAAAAACTCAATGATTAAGTACACAAAACAGGTTATATTGTTTAATATACTGGAACAGGCTTCGATTTGGGCAGTCTGCTTATAGATCTGAAGAGTGAAATATTAAATTATTATTGAAATCGTTATTAATAATTGACCGTCCGGACACAGCGCTCAGTCGCCCGACGGCGTTGTGTCATCGGACGTCCGTTTATGACGATTCAGCCCGAATTGCTCGACACCGGGTGTATACTTTACACCGAATGTAATATTTTACCTATAATATTTCTTTTTTTTTTATTTTAAATATACTATTGTATATATTACAGTAAAGATCCGGAATCGAAAAAAATCTTGGAAATTATTCAAATATCATAGAAACGCTTACATACTATTATATTTGGTAATGCGTAAATGTGATGATAAAAATTTTGATGATTTTTGAAGTAAATTTAAAATTTTGAACTTTTCGCGTTTTTGAGCTTGCTCAGAGAACTCGGATTTATCATTTCTTTCTAGTTAAATGTATAAAAATTGCTTTTATAACACCTTCCAAAATGGCGATCCACCCAAACCTACTCGTTACATTTTTTTAACTTTATGTACGAGTCTTTTTATAAATATTATTAATGAGAAAAATTACTACAACACCAAAAATATATCATTTACACGTCGAGTCTCGAGATAACTGCGATAGAGTTATCATTAAATTATTAGGTACCTACTGCATGACCGCATAAATCTTACAAATCTGCATTGTTGTTAAAAACTTATACTACAATTGATTTATTCCAGAGTTTTAATTGAAAAATCTGTAGTTTATTATTAACAAAGTGTCAAACTATAAAAGTTTGTTTTATGCTGCAACGTAACAATTTATAAAATAGAAGAAATTCACTGCACTTAATATATTACTACATATTTTACTCGCTAGAATACATCTTAAACATATTTTCATTATAAATATGTATATATATATAAGATTTTCAAAAAGTTCAGCAAATGATTGACTTAATGTATTTTATTGACAAGTTCATCTGTAATAGTACTCCCAAAACTGAATTGCTTGAAAAATTAAAAATAATAAGTCCAACATTATTCTTCTACAGTGTGGATACAACAAGAAGTTAACAAAAATGTAAATAACTTGATATTTACTATACGTATATACTCGTCTCATACCTTTGGTGAATATAATAAACAGCTCTCGATTTCTCACAGTATATCATGACGTTTGTAAAACTCCTAAACAGCAAAACTTGCATTTTTTTTTTTTTTTTTTTTTTTTGTGAGACGGCACTGTATTTCTCATAATAATACTTACTATTATACAGCCGTTTTTTGCAAAAACCATTAATTTCAATGAACTCAATGTCCGTATAAAATACTCGAATGAATAATGATACGAAAATTAATGGCACGTTATGGTTAGTAAGCTCCAGTGTAGTGTACTTGAAGTGGACAGGGATGACACGACTATCGTTATTAAAATAATTTTCGTTGTATTCCTTTCACTTGCTACCAGCAAAATTTCAGATTTAAATTTTTTGTACACGCCTGTAAAAAACAAACAACGAAATAAGATTCGAAAAACATTATTGACGACTAAAAATATGTACTCACAAGAATGATTAGTAAACATATTAGGTATTTTATTGAATACTTCCTTTAAGTCAAATTAACAACAAATATGAGAAAAGATGTGGATATAAATATTCATTGTTTGGAAGATCGGGTATACGCTTTCTACAAGCTATTAGTGTCACTTTCTTCAAAAAAAAAAAAAACAAAATGTTTAAAACGCAAATCACATAGATAGGATAGTATTTCAATATCAATATGGTATATAAAATGAATATACTCACAAATTCAAATATAATAACTTTTGAACGATTCATATTGTTAATCATCTACAAAAGTGTAATATAGTAACGCTATATTACCACGCTTAATGTGTAGACAATGATAAATCATTATGAAACTCAAAAGATTAAAAGCTGACGCGTCTCAGCACTAGTAAGAGATACATATTCTTTTGAGCATAATGATTTATCGTTGCTTTTAAATTTAAAATTATAATTTAGAAATACCTTATATTTTATTGTTACTTAGAAAATTTATCCGTTACTTGTTTTACCTATACTCCAGTGTTATACATAGAAATCCGGCCTTTTTAGGTAAGTATAAACTCTAATTATTGACTTTTAACGTATTTTCCGTTCAGAAATTTGTTTATTGTTTCGTTCAAACTGTTTTACGTTTAATATTTGTTCGTAGTCTCTATACTCATAATGAATCGACACGTAAACGCATAATAAATTAATAAAAGTCCTACGCAGCTGCTTTAAAACATTAAATGTTTGACAAAATATACCTGCGTCAACACACTGACCGCTTCAGAGCCCCGCGACGTTTGATAAAGCCGCACGACTTTCAAATAATATGACGTATTTTACAGTCCGTAGCCGTGGTAAATCCGTACGGTGAAGTTCGAAATTTTTTAGAAAACGCTGAAAAAAAAATGTGATATTGTTCAAAAAAGTTTTGGGCACACAAAGTCACAAACACGCGTAACACAATCACAATGACGTACACTTTGACCGGCTATTATTAACCTTTACAGCGTTGAATTATGTTTTCAACATGTTTTCTCCTGTTTTTTTCTTTATTTTTGAGACATAAAAGTAAAAATCAAAACTTGTCGACCGTTAGTCTAATGTTCCATAACGTAACTAAATTGTTTTTAAAGTACCAAAAGGTACGCTTAAGTTTAAACACGTGTCTATATAGCACTGTAGTGTTGCTTTTCCTCGACGCATACGTTCAGAGTTTTTTTTTTTTTGTAATATAATTGTTTTACCGTTAATATTTTGGCTTCGGAGTATAAATTTTTAGTTGAATAAAGCTTAGGTGTGTGATGTGGTTATTTTTAAGCAGGTGTTTTTTGCTATCTGTATGCAATTTACAAGGGTTTGGGTCGCGTGTTACTCCAAACTACTGTACCATATTCTATATAAGGGATTGTGTTAAAGTATAATGTGACGTATTTTTTAACCAGTGTATGTTTAAAAAATGTTTTACCATAATATTATAAAATGTAAATAATTTGTGCGATTTCGCGTTAAGCTCAGACGTACGAAAGTTCCATCTTAAGTGTTGATCGAATGTGACGCCTAAATATTCGGTGTTGTTAACTCTATTTATAATTTATTATTGCGTACATTGTGAGATGCATGTGCATGTCGGGTCGTAGAATTTTATACACTGGAGACTAGGTCTAAAGAGGACTAAAGACAATGTCTTTGTTGAATTTGAAAACGTCGCGCAAACAGTTTTATTATAGTTTGATTATTAGAGAAGCATTCGATTATTTTACTTGACGAATTTTCTGACCGCCGCGTATAACCAGTCACGATTGATGCCACTCATATATAGGTAATTTTTATTTTTTGAACAATTTACGTCGACCAAACTGTACGATACGATTATATATACATACTAGGTATATAAGAACGCGTTTTCTAGCATAACCCGTACTATACCGTTAAATTTTACGATTTCTGGTCGTGATTCAAAACGAATCGGCCGTATACACAGCCTACGTGCCTACTGCTGCATGTATAACGTTATATGCGTTCCCATTGAAAACCGACGGAGCGCAAAATACAAAAGCTAAAGCGAGTCTAATGAACTGACGACGACTGCGACGAAAAAAAAATTATTCTCGCCCAGTAAATACAGCCCTCGTCTCGGGGTACGGTACGCGTTCTGCATATATTGTGATATACGTACATAGAAACAACCATATAAGTGTACGTGGTTTTAGGCACCCTTACCTACATACAAGGTGAATTTTGTTTTCTCGTTTTCTCGTTCGTATTGTTTTGCACGCTACGAAATTATCAATTACAAACCACGTTTGCAGTATAATGTTCGTGTAGAAGAGACGTTTAAAAAAAAAAAAAATATTCGCAATATCCACAGTTAAAAATAAATCAAACGTGAGATAACTACAAAGAGCAAACGGTTTGTATTGTAGAAAAGTTATTATATTCTACTATATTTTTTTAACGGATACGTTAACGCATAATTATATTCTAACTAAAAGTTTAAAAAAAAAAAAAATTATAATAACAAAAACGATATTTTAGATAACTGCACCGACAATGCAAGTTTACAATAAATCAGTTTTATTTCAACCGTATTTTATCTTTTTTTTTTTATTAACGTATTTAAGAGTAAATGTTTTGAAAAATATTATCGCAAGTTACAAAGGTTGAACGCAAAATTATAAAGGAGTCTC
>CM029359.1:14149204-14220764 GCA_017140985.1 Hormaphis cornu
ATAACAAATTTTGGCGTAAAATTGGTATGTTAACCTTCTGTATTTTTGTAATAAACGGTTTTGCAGCATCATAAGAGTTTTTACATATAAAAGGATTAATTAAAATCATACGAGAAAAGACTGCATTATAAATTATTGAGAGTAAAATTATTTTTATTTAATTTACCTAAAAACCAAAAGTAGAATTCAAAAAATCTAGTTTTCAATTTTTTATCAACAATAATTATTTAAACGCTTTTAATTATTGATTAATTTTAAGCATTTATGCATGGGTAAATGCATTTTAAAATTTAGATGAGCAAGAGGGTTGTAAGAACTTTGTTTCTTTATGAATACAAACAACAGAAATGACATATTATACCTATAAATAACTTGTACAAGCGCACAGTTGCATTACCATGCAAAAGTTTAGTTGAAAAATTAAATAAAAATTTAATACCATTAATACAGTTATAGCTATAACTTCAAGATTAAAACTATTTTGAAATGTGTTTGTTGGAGAAAAATCATGAACATATAACAATAATATGTTTAACATTAATTATATTACGTTTATTCGTTTTTTTTTTATTTTAAAGTGATTTTACTATCATAATAAGCTGGGAATGTTTATTTATTTGCATTTCAACTTTGGCAAACATGAATAATATCAATGGTAACAAGCTAAGAAAATTCAAAAATTGTTTTACAAAAATTACATGTTCAACTCAGTGGCTTATTTATAGGGAATGTCTGTGATACGACAAATTTATTTTTAAAATAATATAGTTTTCCAAAATTTTACAGAAAATAGGTACATTTAAATGAGAATTATTTCACTTTGGAGAGGAATCAGACGCCACTGATTTACTTTGTTTATTTTATATATTAGTTAAGAATAACTTGAAACAGGTAAAACCTGAAACATTGTTGACGAAAAAACTTCACTATTCTACGTTTAAAATAAAGCACACTCTCTCTACACAAGCGTGACAAACCTGTGACCTCAACAGTGTACTTGATTTATTTTCTTAAGCTCGTTGCTTATACAGCTCAGTGCTCACAAACTTTCTTAATATCGTCTTCTCGATTATTTTCAACCGTATTTCGAAAGAATTTTAATGATCCCGTCCTCGGGATAACCATAGTAATCATTTTTTTTGACAAACGATACGTTAAAAATGATTATGAAACCTGATTTAATATCGAAACCGTAACGACAATAGTAAAGATATATAACTTTGAACGGACGTACCCAGCGAACGTTATAACACTTCGACATTCTACAACCACGTTTATTTTCATTTTTTTTTTTTGGAAAATCAACACTGTTCAGACACTTGAAATTCGTAGAGAACTCGTCAATTTGAATCCGTTGTAATACCGCCAACAATAATAGCTACATTACAGTGTGCATTGTTGCGAGTGAGAAAAAAGAGAATATTGTTGAACGCAAAGGGTGCACAAGTGCATTTTAAGCAGATTATTGTCGGCCGACGACAACTCAGACGAATAAAAAAGCCAACGTGTTTACACGCCCGGTTACTCAGACGCAGCACGCGTATTATTATAGGCGCATTAAGCCAAAGAAGTTTCCGTCCGGACGAGCTACTCCCATTACTGTGATGTAGCGCTCACACATAATGTATGATTGATGGACCGTCGTTGTTGAAGAGTTGTCGACATAATACCGAGGCGTCACCGTCACCGACCCGATCGAGTTTTTGTAAAATTTTTATTTTTTAGATTCTGAACGCAGCGAAGAATGTAAGTGTTGTTTTTACAATGGTGCTTTTTTTTTCTCTGCAAACAGTTTTCCGGGTAGTGCTCCGATTTTTAAAGTCGACAACTTTTCCGATAGGTCCGTGGACTCCGATGATAACATTTCCGTTTTCTTACTTTTTCAGTTGTATGAAACGCAGAAACCGAAAAAAAGTTTGAGAATTTTACGGTGAAAAAATTGGAAATTTTCAGGTTTCATATTGACGTTTTCGTGTAGATGGAGTGCTTGGACACCACGAAAAAGTTGAGATTTTGTCTTTCAATTACATTTTGTTTAAAAAACTTATTTTTTATATATTTTTTTCTGTCAACACTGACGGCCAGAGAGTGAGTCCAATCGAAAAAATTATCTCATCACGCAAAAACTCGGAAAGTTCTTTGTATAAAATAACGTAGTAAGCGTAGTATTGCATAAAAAAAAAAAGGACGGAAGGAAAGAAAAGGAATAAATTTGAGGGGCGGGTCAGAATTTTTTTCAATAATACGTTTGAATCACTACTACCCAGTAAAATTGCCCACGCTACGTAGAGTTATCAAGGTTTTTTTTTTTTCATTCGCTATTCATCGGATTTTTTCTAAAAACAATATAATATGCTTGTTCGATGATTTAAAACGATCGAATCGAAAACAAATCGCGCAATTTTACTGTTTGAATTGAGTTCAATCAATTTCATTCATCAACTTTTTATAAAAACCATTTTTATTTTCGTGTTAAAAACATAATATTTCATTTCATCGCGTTGGATTCTAAGCGTAGCAAGGAGATATAGTACAACACTTTTTACCGAGTGCCTACCTATATATTCTATTCTTTTACACCTTACGTTTATTGCGAATTACTTTAATCTAAATTTTCTCGGGTATTCGTGTTCCGTTTCTTTTTGTGTAACATAATAGTACGAAAATGACACCCTCGTCGGTACTTTTGGCGTGAAATGTTGCGAATTTCTAATAGCTTAAAAAGATCGAAACTGTAAAAAATGCGTATACGCACCCATGAAAAACAATGATTTTCTCTTGCGACGCAAAAAAAAAAAAATAAAGCTCTATACTACCGGTGTAGGTTACAGTGGGTGTTATATTTTATTCTATGTTTTACACTGTTCTATTCGCTCGGTCTATAAATGGTTTTTATAGTAAGTGTACGAACAACATGAAATTCTGTCTCTGTTTTATACGTGCATTTTCTGTGTTTACGGAAGTTGTAAATAACCGTACAAACTAACAGTATACGCAGTATCGTTATTCGATTGGAATCCAACTGAAAGTATAAAAACATCTTACTTCGATTTAATTAACTAAAACAATAGTTTGTTTTTGCTATGGACAACTTCATACTACAACATAATATTCAGTCTTTTAGTATAAAAATTAAGAAGGAAAAAAACATTTAAAAATTATATTTTGTGCTTTTAAGTCGATAATACGAGTAGTTATGTATATTTTATTTGTTTCTGCAAATAATCGCATTTATTGGTTAGTAAGCATTATTATTATTATGGTTTTAAAAGTATAAGTCTTTACTATGAACATAAAATATTTGATTTTGTACAATGTAGTAACTGTACATAATATGTCTCTGGTATACTGTAGAATTATTAATTGAGTATTTTGTAATACATTTTGAACGTCATCAGACTTCTAGTTGAATTCGATTTTATTGATCTTTACTAATTATTATTATTATTATTATATTCGCTAAATTATATTTTGATCAAAAAGAGCTGTGAAACAAAAATTGAACTAGATATTTTACATTTGTGAGTACTTTTTGAAACTATCTTTACTGATATACATTAACTTGAAACTTCTTATTGAATAAATTTGTCGACTTGTGGAAGAAAATATGTTTTGAGAGTCAAATTTTATAAAACACTTTTATTTAATACAAACTATTTAAGAATCCTACCATCACTTTTAAGTGAGATAGAGAGAACACAATACTTTTTTAAAAGGTAAAAGGAAACAGAACCATTTTGGTTTTTTTTAATGTTCGTGATAAAAATGCAAAAAGTTTCTAACTATCATAATATTATATTATGTACGAGAATTTGTTGTTAGGATGAAAACACGAAGTCAGTATGAATAAAGTTACAGAATGACGTGTTTTAATTGTATCCCGCGTCAGCTTTTTTTTTCCATTTACTTCAAAAAAAAATGTGAAAAAAAATAGTATGTACAGTTATTATAAAAATAGTGCTTTAAAAATTATTTTCTAAAATGTGAAGAGTGCCTAGTATGACACAGGCAATTAGTCCGAACAAGTTTCATTGCGTTTTGAAAATGTGTATAACGGTTAATTTTTTTCATAGTTTTGATCGAAATAGCGAAATTCTTTAAATATAACTTAATTTAAGGGGCTCAAACGTATGGCGATTTAGATATTCGGGTAGAAATTAGTCCAATACCACATAAAGGTTCCGGAAATGCAGAACCAAAAGTTTTGATATTTTTTTTGTTACATACAACAAAACCAAAAAAACATCGGACATTTCACGTTGAATTTCTTTGTCTGCGATCACTTTTTCTTCGGGTAGCACTCCGAACGTTGAGTCTACAAAAAAGTTATAGCAATTAGATACTACAACATTTTTGTTTTTTTTTTTTTTTTAAACTTTTGAACGTTTTTTTGAGTTATGATTCAAAAACCCAAAAATTTAAATGTTTATGGATTGCCATCAGATATTACATAGTACAACTACGACTCCCAAACCAGTCGCCAACCCAAAGCTGTGACCGACTTGAATGCGTAGTTGCTACTTCAACAAACGTCCCGCCCAACCGAAAAAATACAACTTTTTTTTTTTCTTATTATTATCATTCTATTTTATCACATTGCCGGTATTTTTTAATATTTATATGGAAAAGTGTTTAATATATTATTATTGATGTGTTAAAGACATTTGAAAAGTATCAAATTTTCGCTAGACTTCGAGTGGAATGTATATTATAACGAAGGTATGATTTCGTTTCAAACACATACATTTTATAAACTGTGCGATTATAAGACATATAATCGTATCATTTAATCCAGAAAAATAAAATTGCAGTATAAAATTATTTTTTACACGTACAGTTTTCTGCTATTGCGTGTCGTATATCACTAAAACCGAATCCTTTATAGTATAAATATAAAAAAATATAATACGAATCCTGTCAAAAAAGACGAAATGGAAAATAGGAGAATGAATATGACATAATATTATCTTATCCGTTCTAGTGTTCAAAGCCCGAGAGGATCAATAAGGATAAATAAGGATCAGCAAAAACTTCAATTCGTTTTCATGCATAAAAAATTGATTTTAAAAAATGTTAATATTATACACTAGTGATATAGTATTATAATCCTCTCGATTTGACGCTATAAATAGACTTAATATAGCCATGTTCAGTGGCAACGCCTAATGGTAATCGCTAACTTCGTTTAAAACCATCAATTTATTTACATACTATCATACGACCGGCGATATTCACCAATTCTACTGAAGTACAAAAACCGACATTTATTTTTGAAAAAAAAAAAGAACATGATATATTTAATTTTAATGATATTGTGATAGGTACAATAGCAAATACCTATCTCAATACATTTTAAATTCCATAATATTTAATGACAACATCCGCCAGAATTGAGAAACGCTTTAAAATAATTTAATTTAATTTAATTTTGTTAATTTAATAATTTATTTTTACACTACACTCTGTACTTGTGAAAATATTATTTTTAACTACAAAATTGTGTATCGTTTAGTTATTTACACCACGCAATCTTAAGAACAATAAAGTTGATAATAGAAGTAAAGTTATCATTACAATGACGATACAAAAAAACTGACAAAACTAATCCGCAATATATATATATATATATATATATATATATATATATATATATATATATTGTAACAGATTAAACATGAAAATTACGTTTTCAATAATATTTTGTGTTATATTTTGTACACCGAGTAAAAAATCGAAAAGTTGAATATTTTCAAATTAAAAAATAGAGAGTTTGCGTTGAATGATAGCCCAGTTCGATTGAGAAAAAGATTAATCGGTACTAATGTCGCAAAAGTTGAATTTTGGTAAACAATCAGTCCACCGCATAACTTACCAAATTAACATGGTAGTTACTGAAAGTTCCTAGAACTAACTCATGCGCATAGCTATTTTCGTCCCATAAAAAAAGGATGCGTATCTTTGGCCGTTTTTCACTGTAACTTGCTAACTTTCGGCCAAAAAGTAAAGAACTAAAATTTGAACACCTTAAAATTGTTCACGGAGTATGTAATTTTGAATACTTCAATATTTTACGAGAGAGCGGTATTATAAGTACAATTTTTTTGTTTGTTTAATTTTTAGCCAAAATGATTTATTATAAGAGATAAAAGCTCATAATTTTACCTAGGTTCCCAATTTTATTTTTATTTTTTTCCTAAAGAGTTTGATTCAATTCGGTTGCAAGATTGTTGGGTATACAATGAGTGACCAAATCACAATAACTCTTTTACAATAATTTTTAATGAACTACGCCGGTATTGTTTGTTTTTTTTTTTTCAACAAAATAACTTCAGTGACTACGTGCAGACTGTCTAATAACTATGTATCGCCCTTTGATAAATCCCGGGACAGTTAGGGTTTTCGTCAAACTGGATTTTATGACGCAAATACGATCACGGCAGTTTCATAAACTAACAGGATTGTCCAATTCTCATTCTGAAAACGGTTCTGAACTCGTTATTATCATTACGTTTTTACAAGACTATTTTCGAAAATGTTTATTTTTAACGAAACAAATAACAATATTGAAAATACAACGATATTCGATCGTTGTTCAAACGGTCGTAAAATTATGAAAACTTGTTCATTTGCTAATAATCATCTTGATACGAAACACAGTGTTTCATTCAACTTATAAATGTTGACTCTAAAAAAGCAATAACAATCATAGGAACACAAAACGACATTTTTAAAAATAAAAAATTTTTGCTCGACTCGGAATACATACTGTTAAAATAACGATCGAGTGCTCCCGAACACGTCCAACACGCGAATACGTTTCTCGACGAGAAAACACGTCCGTGAAGTCGGCCCATCGATTCGCCCAAAACTCTCGAAACTGTAGCGCCAATTTTCCGCAACCAAATCGAAACTATTTGAAACGGCCGTTTTGGAATTCGCGACTTTGGCCGCGATCAAAATTTTAGCGCTCTGGAGGGACTTTTTCCGATCAATTCCGCCGAACCGGTGCCAATGTTTCGCGACCAAATCGAAACTATTTGAAACGGCCGTTTTGGAATTCGCAACTTCACGCTTTGGCCGTATTCGTGTTCTTCAACCGTTTTCAGACGGAAAATTGGAAAAACGCAAACTAGTACAACATCAGTGAATCGCATCGATGTTGACCTTTCTGTCGACAGGGTTGCGGCGCGACGGACACGAACGCGGTGTCCGGGTCACCGGGCGGCGCCGCCAAGAGCGGCTCGGCCATCGTGTTGGCCAGCAGCGCCGTGTTGTTCGAGAACGGGTCGTCGTCGTCGTCGTCGTCGTCGTCGTCGTCCAAACACACCAACAACAACACGACGCCGCCGCCGCCGCTGGACCCGGGCCTGGCGCTGATCGCCGCGGCCGCGTTCCTCGTCATCGCGGTCACGTAATAAACAAAATAATAATTTGGCGCCCGTTTTAATTCATCGTAACAGTTTCATCATTACTATAATTTGAACAATATTGTAAATTGTCGTTGCCGGCGTTATTATAATATGAATTTCCGTAGGTATATATTATAGACGAGGCCGGGCAAGCTGACAACTGTTTTTTTGTATCTCGTTTAGTCATATTCGTTGATAAAAAAAACCAAAAAGTCAAGTTAAGTTAATAGTTAACTTTCGTCGTTCTTTATCAAATTAAAAGTTGACCGACGAAAAACAATCGACTCGGAATGAAAACAGTAGTTTACGCTCTTAATTCACACAGCTGTGTACCAAGTACGACATTTTCTCCGTTTCAAACAATTTTTTTCGTATTTTCTTTTGAAAAAAAAAAAAAAAATTTATTATTATACAGATTAATTAACTTAATTAACACGTCAGATAACAAAAAAAAAAAAAAATCGACTTATTGAGTTAAAAGTTTACGAGTTAATTACCTAACTCAATGAAAATCAGCTTAACTTTTTAACTTGATTTTAACATATGTCGAGTTATAATGCTCAGCCTTATATTTAATACACGTTATACATCATCGTCGATGGGCAACCGATTCGGTGGTTTTGTTATTGTTTTACCGCAAACTCGTGATTTGTCGACTTCTTGTTTCGATATTGTGAAAACAAAAAGTGATCGTGAAGTCTGGGTAACGTGTCAACAAGTTTTCGGCGACAGTGCAAAATCACCGTCTGGCCCATAGTTAAATGTGAAGAAAAACTATAAAATGCGTTTTTCACACAATCATTTTGATTAAAATCGAAGTTAAAACTTAGAATTTAGGCAATATAAAAATATCGTTGAAAAAATCCCTCTTAAAACTCTTCCGAGAACCTCAAATCCTCCCTAGAATTGTTAAAATTGTTTGGTTACTAATCGAGGCGAAATCGGCCCGTAATGAACATAGTTTCTACATAACATACGCCACTGCAGGGCAACCGCCCCTCAAGACAAATGTTTACCCTGGCCATCCAGATATTTTAGCACATTTTTTTTTTTTCCACAATTATGAGCAAATTTAAAAGCACGTAGACAAAATAATGATTTACTTCAATATTTATGGATCGTATGATGTGAGTACTCTGTAACACTGTTGGTGTTTTTGCCAATGATACTTAATATGCAAAATTAGACTATAAATCGTTTAATATATAATCAGTTGTTCAATTATTCTTGAAACAACATAAAGGTCTACGTAGCAAAATATCATCTCCGACGTGTTTAATTGAAATTTAACGATCCATTAAATTGCACACTCCGGTTAATCTCGAGGTTTGTAAATCTGGTCAAGAAGAGCATAAAATAAGTAGGTACCTATACGCCCTCTGGGAAAAGGAAAACGGGCCATTTTCATGATCACCAGACATGACCAATCGTATTTTCATAATTAATTTGTACCAGCAGTGATTAAAAATAAAGGTCGATTTAATTTTATCTACTGTAAATGTCTTTTTTGTTAATAGAAGTAGTTACACTTATTCAAAACGTTGTTAAATTGCATTAATTAGTAATAAATTGCATTAATAAGCTGTTTGAAAAAAAAAAATTAGGTTATCCAGGTACACACGGTTTTTTATGAAGCGATGAATCATGGGAACGATGCTAAGTGGACTCATGAATAAATGGAAAATAAACAGCAGGAATAAAACTATGCTAACCCGAAATATACGTGATTCTTCGAATAAATCTGCCAACCTATATTTATAAATTAATTGTATAGAAATCAATTTGAAAATCGGTTCTTCTCTATTGAACTTTTGATTTGTGCGTGAATTATATCATCTTCAAAAAAATAAAACGCCCAAACATTGAAACACAAACGCAAATCCGCATTAATATTATGGTTTTATTTTTGTGAGATAATTATCGAGACAACTTTTGTGCAGAAAACACACGTAAAAAATTATGTATTTATTATTTGAAAGTGTATTTTTTTTCTCGAATTTTTTTTTTTTTCATTATAGCTATTTATGCAATTCAATCTGGATAAGTTAAAAATTTACTATCGTTTCGAAAACATTGAATGTAATCACTTGATTTCATAAAGATTAACCGTGTTTTTCACTAAATCACTAAATCACGTACTTATCGAAATAATGTGTTCACACATTTGCAATGTACAGACTAGAAAAAACTTTCCAGACTATCGTACTAAAACCTCATTCTGATTGCTGTGTCCTAATTCTAAATACTGCCACTTTAATGCGTTTCCTGTACCTGTTACCTACTGTAAAAGTTTTTTTACAAAAGAAAAATGAAAAAATGGAACCAATTTTTCAAATTAATTCAAAGTAAATAGGTACTTATGCATCGGGAAATGTGATTTGCTCATGTATATAATATGTACCCACGGTTTGCTCATTTAATTAAAACATTTGTAAGTATATACAGGTAATGCAGAATAATAAAATAACTGTGCATATTATCTAATCCTTTTTATAAATTATGATCATCATTAAAGCGGGTAGTGTACAGAAATGTTTAACTTTTCCGATAAAATATTTAAGTATTTTATGTGTAGGGTATGATGTAGTTAGATATTTATATTTATGTTGATTATCAAACTATCGTTACAATATTTACAGATACTACGATTTTTAAAAGTATAATAATTTTCGTTTGGTCACAACATTCTTCTATGTAAATACAAATTGTATACGAGTGTAATGTAATATAATATCTATGTTATCATGCAGCTTCATAATAATACAGTAAAATTGAAAATATATTACTTGTTGATTATTATTGTTATTACTGTTTGTGTCGATGTCTTTCAATTACTTTTTTTTTCATCTTTTATTTTCTGGAATTAAAAGAGCTGATATCGGCTAATTTTTTCCATGAAAAAGACATCATGCACGCTACCGCTTGATATATTGCCTACATAAAACCCCTTAAATTTGTACCGTTTTAAAGTATTATCATATTTTTTATCTTTAATACAACAATACAGAGTTGCAACACAGTACCCATTTTACGTCCTTATTCATCAAAAGAATATTTGTTATTACTAATATTTTATTGTACGTATATTATAATATTACATCGTTGAACTTACGTTATGTTGATATAATAAATACTACAACTTCATTTATTATTCAACTCTCGATAATTTTGAATCTCTCTGAAATTTACTGCTTATTATGATCGTCAGTTATTTTCGTTTTGAGTAATTTCAAAATTAGAGAAAGTTAGAGAACATAAATTATACGTTACACATGGAAAGTATCGATTCAATGGATTAGATGTCAGTAATATTTCGTAATAGTTTACCGTTTGACAAGCGAACTATCAACTCTAATTGAGTAAACTAAACTCTAATTTATTGACAAGAACTTTCACTCAGTAAATGAAATAATAAGTTATAACTTCTAAGATATAATATTATTATATTAAATAATAAGTAACGCGAGTGTAACACTGTCTACGGAAACGAACAAGACGTAACTGAGTAAGTAGGTAACGATCGGGCCGAAAACCAATCTCACCCCTTTTTAACGAATTTGAACATATGATTTTAATTTAGAACTACCGTTTTTCCATCACCGTAAAATAGGGCTCAATAAATTGCAATTCTTTTAATTTTTACATAATTTAATTATTTTGAAGCTAAAAATTAGCATAAGCTAAAATACAGTTTCTTTAATTATAAAAGTGTGAGGCGCCGAAAAAATACCTACATGTTATACTGCACTAGTCATGTTAATGGTGATTGAGATAACAAAAAAATATTTCGTTTTAAAAGTCAAAAACATTGTAATTGTTTTCCACTTGTGATTGTTTATTTTTATTTTTAAGAGCATCATATCACACTTTTAAGCAATATATCAATGTCAACTTTTTGTTTAAATGAAAGGTTATTTTTTTAAGTGTTTTTTTAGCGGGTTGTTTTGCACGTGTTAAAATAATTTTCACATTTTATAGTAGAATTTTATATTTTATTAACTATACTTTTTTATTTGGTGATTTAGCTAGCTTTGCTCAGAAACGTTTTTTGAATGCAATGATTTTACATCATTGCTTACAGGCATGCTATCCCATACAAAACAATGATCCACCCAAATCAGTGACCTACTCCCAAAAAAAATTCCCACTCCAACATGCTTTCCACCTTACCCCGAATTTCCGACTTTTTTCAAAATGTTTCTACGTCTAATAAATAATATGAATACAAGCACACATTATAGTTGTGCGAGTTAGGAAGTATTTGCTTTCTAACTCGTAGGTACCAAAATAGTGGTTAATTTCAATAGTATATTTAATCGTGGTGACTATTAATACATTTTATAGACTCTGCTTTTTTTATAATATGCCTATAAAGATTTAAAACATGTTTGAATTATACTTATATTTTTTTTCTAAATGAAAAAATGTAATCGTAAATTTAATTTAAAATGGTTTCTTTGTTAATGACTTTTTAAAAAATCTAGATCTAATCACAAAATCTTATTTCGGTCATACTATTATTAGTGTTGTCTATAGTATACTTATTTTTAGTTCTATGTTATAGATCTGCTGATGAAACTGGAAACGTTTATCGAAATTTTACTAATATTGAGTGTGTTCTCTCTAATTTGTTATGCGGTACATCTTGATCTCAAATTTAAAACACTGTTTATTCATTTAAATTGTTTCAAATGAATTATTAGTCATGCTGCACGTCGACGACCGTTTCAACCGATAAAATTAAATTATCGAAAACCAAAACTGACCGGTTCGGGTAAATCGGTACAAACTACCTGCAACTGTAAATTGATGTACAGCTACGCCATAGTTTACGAATAATATTATTATTTATTCTCGATATTAAATATTGAATAACAGGTCAATTAACTCTGATATTGACCTAGAGCTATCGGGGTGTTTGTTTTACAGGACGCAAATACGCGTAGTAAATACTTACCGTGTTTCTCTGCCGACGTAAAAAACACAATAATGCATCACGTTTTATCTCTGTGTTGTGTGGTGTTACACCTTAAAGTTGATTCGAAGACAACAGGTATCATCGTGGGTTTATTATAAAAAAAAAAAAAATCAACAATCATAATTATTAAATTGCAGAGACAGTATTTGCTCACTTACGAAATAATATTTACTTATTATTATTATTTATATCATTATAACTATAACTTTCTCCTTTTAATAAAATATTCATAGAAAAAAAAATAGAAAGTGATAATGTATCGTTTTCCTCAACGATTTTTTTTAAAAAAATGATTGGTATGTCTCCTACATATTCTTCTACAAACCTACGTACGTTATGCACAGTATGTAACAACTTTTAACTGGAATATTACATTAAACCATAATTTTTAAGAGTCAAAGACCAAAAACATAAGGACAATTTCTTTTATAAATTCATTAATTTTTTAAAGTTTTATGAAAAAAAAAAAATTTGTATTTTAATGGCGAAATTGTCATTGTAAATTTAAAATTTTTAAACTTAGTTACACATTATGAAGTAGATGTATTACAACTTTTAAGAATATATTTAAGCACCATTTTTAAGAGCAAAGACCAAAAATCTAAGAAGAATTTGTATTTTGTGTTCTTTTTTCATTAATTTTTTCAGTTTTATGACAATAATAAAATAGATATGTTAATGAAGCAATTTTCACTATAAATTTAAAGTTTTTAAACTTGATTTTACATAATGCAGTATGTTGCGACTTTTAATAATATAATATTAAACCATAATTTTTAAGAGCCAACATCCAAAAACCTAAGAACGATTCTTATTATTTGTTCTTTATTTTTTTCAGCTTTACGACAAAAATAAATAGGTATGACGCAATTAGCACAATAAGTTTAAAGTTTTCAAACCTAAAAACTCGAGCCAAAAACTGGGAAAAAACGGATGTTGTTAGTGTATATTATATAACTCTCGGGTGTACGTTCTATGGAAAATATTAAATTTAAATAATTCAATTTGTATAGAGCAGTTTAGGTGTTAGAAAATTTAACTTAATGCGAGACATATTTGAGTTTGAGCAAAGTGACGGATAAATTTGCCTTCTTTGTTAGTCGAATTACTTACCTGCATATTCATATTCTGTAATCTGCAGTTGGACGTTAATACTTCGATTCGATATCATTCTCTCGCTTTATAAACTCTATAAATTACAAAAAAGTTTATGAATGGTACAAAAACAGAAGAGCGCGTTATATTTTTAAACGTTTTTCTCAGCAGAAAACTAAAAATATTTCATACTTTTGAATGTATACATGAGTAATAGGTTAGTATGAAGATTTTGAATACAGTTTATTTATAAACAATATACGTCCTCAAGTTAGCAAACACCTACTGAAATAATTTTCAAAATATTGCTACGTCAAAATACTGTACATAATAATTTATAATAGGTATATATATTTATTGAGAAACAGCACTAGCATATAAAAATATCATCTTTAGAAGGCCAATAACATATTAAGTCTATTATGTTTGTCCGTTTTTAGTTTACATAACATAGATGAGGGTTTACGTGTTGTATTTACTGTTTATGCAACTTGCAACAACAATGTATAGTGTTTTCATTTGATGTACGTTTCTTTTTTTTTCTTTTTTTATTTTGGAATGTCAGTTTGAATTCTTTGGGTAACATTTATTTTGCTAACGTAGACTATATATAACTGCAAGAATGTATAAAAGAAAAACATTACTCTCAAGCCTTAAGTTAGATATAAAACATATCGTTCAAAACAGAATTTGATTATTAATTAGGTGCTATAACTTTAACCTAGACCGATTCATCCTAAAGGTATTTGAATTTCAACTTCATTCTTTTTTTAAACTTGGATCAAAAAAAAGGCGAGCTATACACACGTTGATTTTACAAGTATTGTGCTAGGTATTTTTTTTATCGTATATTATTGTGATTGCGCGTGGTTTTTAAATTTTTCAAGTATCATATAACGACAAATTATGCATTGATATTTTATAGGTACTCACTTTACAGAAACATACTGAAAAAAATAACGAACAGTCACAAAAATGTGGCACGCGATCGACCTTGAAGTCTAGTGATTACAATTTTTTTTCAATTACAAATCTTTTGGAAAAAAAAATTGAAGTTTCATTTTCTACACTATCATTACACATACCTACTTTATTGATTTAGTAACAGTTTCAAATCTTTTAGTTAATTTTTAAGCTAAAAGATGAACATAAAACGTTAATTATTTTAGTAAATATAGTAGTTGAACTTCGTTCTAGAATACAATAAAAACCAAAATTTATACGTATTTTAAATTTTTCTGAATGTATGAACCAAATTTATAGTACACTTACTAAATATCAACGTTTTGGTCAAACTGAATTCAAAAATAACATTTTATTTCGAATTCACCTAACGATTTTTTATTAACATTCTTACATTATATAATATATTTGAGTGCACATTTTATGCACATTTTTAGTGCATACGTAGGTATATTTTATTGCTTTTAATTTTTTTTTTTTAAATGTCAGCAATACTTCGATACAATCATAGATATATTAGTTCAGTATAATTTAACTAATTAATAATTGAAAAACATAATTACTACACCCAACTCCCAAGTTGAAATAAGAAATTTCCGAATAAAACACATTGTAAGAACCTAAGACTTGTAACATCAGAGAATATATAAATCATAAATGTAAGTACACCTGCTATACGTATGTTTTCTTGAAAGTATTATATTAATAATTCTTTCGACTACTTAACTAAGTTGAATTCAAATTGTACAATGCATATGCACAGTAAATTTAGATTTACTCAGAATTGTTCATAAAAATGGTTCAATGTTTCTTTTTAACTAAGAAAAACCAATTTTATATTGTCACATTTAAAACACCTCTACATATTGTATTAACACATATATAGACATATATTTTATAGTCAACCGAAACCAGGGACTGCAGAAAAAACCTATGAATATTTCTAAATTTTATTAATTTATTTTTAAGTTTAAATCAAGAGTATATTTTTGGAAAACAGTGTTGGTCCACATTCCTCATTGATTTGTTCCTATAGTGTAAAGGTACTCTGGTTTTATAAGACATTATAGAAATATAACAAACTGCCTCCGTCTTTGCAATACATACCTATAATATATAATGTACGTATAAATGTATTGAATTACAAGTTACTATTATAACTTTTATCATGTAGGTATATTATTTAATCAAAAGTTTTCACTAAAAATGAAGTTTATCGAAAAACATGCATACTAATTCATAACTCTGTCAACTGTAAAATTTGAAACATTTTATAACTAGTTGATGAAACAGTTACTTCTTAGAGTATGTTATAACAGTAAACTTGTTTTTACAGTTTAATTTTATCTTCAGTCTGATTTATATCGCATGCATTTATAATATACCGGAACAATTTCCCGTAAAGATTCGGTGATATCCAATTTGACTTATCCATTCAAATAGGTACTCAATTATCTTATTATTGTTAACTATATATATATATATATTATATACTCATTTATACCTACTGCTACGAATACAGATAGTATTATGATAATATTAATAATAATTATAGTTCTGATTATAATTTTTTTACTGTGCAGATTTCATGAATGAGTATAATATAAAGTAGGTACCTGCGCGTATAAAATGATTAAAAAAAAAAACCATGGATAATGCAATAAAATATGTGTTTATTGTGAGCACTGTCATTTTTTTGCTGGCAATAAAAAGTCTTAAGTACGTCGATTTTAGACACGATCATATTTCCTATATTAATTAACGTGCACGCAAACGAACCGTTTTGACAAAAACAAAATTATATAATAATTTACAACTCGCTTGTTGTTATCAAAATTTTATTTTGTACATTTGATTTGGCTTCAACCCCAAAAAAAAAAAAATTATTCAAGATGTAGTTTGTAAATTGATTATTCTTGTGAGTAACGTTAATAGGTGCGTTTCGAAAAACAGTGTAACACAAACTAAATTTTGAAAATACGACATTTCATGATATTACACTATCTATAATTTTTTATCATTCATGTAATGTTTCGTCATAATTATTACGATTTCCGCATTTACAGTTTTGAAACTCCGCACGACAATGTGTTCACCTATACGATTCTATGTTTGAAAAACCTATTTAGACGCGTGACTTTTTATTTTGCACAGTTTAAAAGAAGATTGTTTAGTTATACTATTCCAAATTGAACTTGAAAACTTGTGACTATTTATATTAAAAAAGTGTATTATTTTGTGATCCGGGTGTTTTATTTTTAATAGGTATACTATTGCCTATTGAATGCTTTTTCTTTACTTCACCGCAAAAAAGATCACACGATATTTTCACGTCGAACCGAGAATAAATTATTGAAATAATCGATTAATTTTATAAAAAAAAAAAAAAAAAACGGTTAATATATATAAATTAGGTACCTCTATATTATGTCCGTGCTGTATAATATATAGGAATGTCACGTCTGTCGTTTATTAGCATATACAATATTGCAAGAACCGGTAAGTAGGTACCTGAATGAAAGTTAAGTATACAATAATGTTTCAGAATTACTTATTAAAAAAAATAAAACGGTACCACGGTAAATGGGTGCAGTAGCGACTACGCTTTGGGTGGGTCATTGGTTTCAAAGTTCCGGTTTATCCGTATTATATTTTAATGTCTAAAAGCAACGATAAATCATTGCATTAAAAAAAAAAAAAACGGTTCTGAGCAAGTTATCCAATCTAATAAGTGCTGGGTGAAAATAAAAAGGATCGCGAATTACTCATATTATACATAAGTAAAGAAAAAAAAAACAAATTTGTGTATTATACCTAGCAAACACTATTTTAATTTTTTTATAACGTATTAAATTTATTAAGTACATAAAAGTTTCAAAACGACAGTGAATAATTTTTCACGACGTTGGTTTAATCGGTACCCAAAGCCGTTCTGACGACGAATTCGACGATTTCGCCATATTTGTAGTTTTCGGCACATAACTCAGAAAATAATCGAAACATCAGAATATGCTTCGAATAGAATAAAATTTAAAATTCCAACTGATATGTGGTACCTATTTAACGTAACGACCCGTGAACGTCATTACGAAAATTTTCAAATTTTTCACCGTAAAATTCTTGATTTTTTTTTATTTTTTGGTTTTTGGAGTAAAACTCAAAAAGTGAGCGAAATTACAAATAAAGCTTCAACTAAGGTACCAGCGGAGTCCGTAAACCTTTTAGAAAAGACTTTGAAAATCGGAGCGTTCCTTCTATGTGGAAAGTTGTTGACAGAAAAAAAAAAAACAAACGTACAATGTAAAAAACGTTCCTCGCTCGTCGCTCAGAATCTAAAAAGTATTAATATAAAAAAAACGTGCTCGACATACGAATCCCCCCGTATATTTTACACAATTTTCTAGCGAGAAATATTTAACAGAAAAATATATATAATAATATTATACCTACTTTTACTCGAACAAATATAACGTCGTGTGTGCGCGTTCAGACGAATGGAAACGCGGTGTTTACGTATTCGAAAATTATCGAATGACCTTAGCGTCCTTAACACTGGCCGCCGCGCAACCGAAAAGTAGGTCTTCTGACAGCCGCACGCGGAACCACATTTCTCCAAAGTGGCACACGAAAGCAACGGCGGCGACCGGTCACTTCTCCGGACGTTTATTATTATAATAGTACATCGTTATAATAATAATACGCATTTTATAACGATGTGCCATTTCGAAAAAAAAAAAAAAGAAAAATTTTTCGTTTGAAAATTTGTTTTTATTTTTATACACTCTCAGTACGTACTAAAATGTAGCTCGATATAGCTGGCTATATCCCGAATTCATAACGTAACGGACAAAATGAAACTATGAAAAAAAATTTTCCCACCGCGCGTTTCGATCATCCGAAACGTAACGTCAAGTTCTTTGGTTTTTTTTTTTGTACTCTTATGGCGGCGGATGGTTGCGACAAATTAAAAGGCGAAACATTCGGGGGGGGGGGAGTATGATTCTCACTATTTCTTTGCAATCACGGATTGTTCGAAACACGAAAAGGCCCGGACTAACCTACGTATTACAATATTATCGAATATTTCGTGATTATTGATTTTATGTCGACGATTATCGCAAGTCAAATACGTGGTGTATCCGCCTTCCACAAAGAAGAAGAAGAAGGGGTCGACGTTGTGTGTCAGCAGCTCATAACGGTCCGTACCATCTCCAACCAGAACCGCACCACCTGCAGAGGCTGGCTATCGAGTGGAAAATTCCTTTATTATATTCTTATTATCCGACCGAATTCGCCCGTCGCGCACAGTCGTCGCGGTTACCTATAGGCGTGTTGTACGTGTTGTACTTCTTTTAGCTGCGTTCGAAACTTTTACCGACCGTGTCCGATACCGACGATAGTTCTAAATAATTCGTAGGTTTTTTTTTTCGTTTTCTTTTTCGTGTCAATTTTTCAGCTATGACCAATTCCTAAAAAACGAGTTTGAACAATTCGACGACGTGTTCTCGGTCGGTCGCGCGTTCGACACCGCCCCGAGGCGCAAATCAGATTCTTGTGGACGAATTTGGCGTGTACACCTATACCTACAAAGTAAGTCGCATAATGTACGTACTTTTTTTTTTAACCTTTATTTAATATAATACGTTTAAACGACTATATACGTTGTGTACCAAAATACCGAACGCATATTCATAAAGTGAAAAACTATAGTAACACCGAGTTTGATAACATTTAAAGATACAAATATTCATGCTTTATGTGTTTTATAATATGTTTGATTTTGAAGTTGATGTCGTGCTAATTTGACGTTTAACCTAATTTTTTTAATAACGATGTAAATATCGGTCACACTGTTTGTACATAATCTTCTAAATTGAAAAAACAATAAATTCAATTTTAAAAAACACTGCGACGTAAATTAGTAACTGTAGAATTCAAAAAAAATACTGTAGAAAGTGATGCAGAGTTTTAAACACCTATATGGTCAATGAATAAAAAGTCATTTGACGTTTATAATTGATTGCCTACAGTACCGACGTATTGCTTTTTGCAAAGGACGGATTTTCGGTAAAATCAAAAAATGTAGAATTTAAACCATTCGAATACATATCATATTACAAACATTAAACGAAAATAAAATTAATATTTATCCAAACGATATCTTATAGGTATTGTTCTTGAAAACGAAAAAATAATCATACGTAATAATTATACATAAAAAAACTATTTTAAAGTTACTAATTTTTACATCATTTTGGTGTAGATTTGAAGTAAAGCTAAAATATGATTAGATTAAAAATAAAGTGGCGGAGCACTGAATGTTTGGTATCTAATAACGTAAGTTACAGGTGTTTACACAAGGCGGATTTTAGGGGTTTAACCCCCTCCCAGAACTTTTTGGATAATTTTTAACAGACTAACAAAATTAATTTCTTATTAGATACGTACATATAAAAGTATACATCCTTTTAACGGCTTCACTGCCTATAAAATTTTATCTTGTAAATACGCACAGCTGGTAGATAATATTAATTTTACGAATTTCGCTATAACATATTATCACAAAGTGTAACACTCAATAGTTTTTTGAATCTCAATCGTTAAATATTTTGATATTATTTAATGGTCAGTGGTTTATTCACTGTGCAAATTTTCATTAAAACTAACGTCAGCATGATCCATGGCTCATATTTTTTTTTTTTTTTTTCTGACGCCACAATAATAACGCATTATGTAGTGCAGTGCATTTATTGCTACACTAAAACTGATACCACGCGTACGTTTGACTTTGTCAAAATTCTTTTCTCGTCATAATATTGTCCGTTTTCTTTTCGTCCCGGACGCTGTTGCCGGAGTTTGAGATATATTATTATAATATCTCTTTAAACTATAATCTACCCAGATCACATGTGAGATGACTAATCGAGGGCAAGAGAAATTATTTCAAACGGTAAAAACGAACAAATATCGTAACAGCGTAGGTACCTATATAAAACTTTCTCGAGCGTAGCGTGTAAAAAATAAAAATGAAGTTTTAATTAATTGAAAATCACGAAACCGGTATAGGTTACCTACCTCATGATTTTTTTTCCCAACGCACCGTTTCGCACATTACAATAAATTTGATATACGCCGAATAATAATGGTAAATTATTACGGTGCTGCAGTTTTACCTGAATCCATATTTAAATGTTGACAGCTGAGAACAATAATAGTCTTGAGATTTCAATAAATTCCATAAAGTTTTAAACAATGTATATAGTTTTGTGCGTGCACAATAAAAAAAAAAAAAAAACAGAAATTTTTAGTCCGGGTGGGGCATGAGAAGATCAATAACCCAGTGAGTCAAATTGAACAAGTTAAAAACTCTTGAGTTCTATGTTTAGTTGAAAACATTTAAAGTCGGTTTGCCCAATGTCTTCTAAACTTCAATAATTTTTTCAAGAGTCTTTAATCAATATAATAGAGAAAGATATTAACTAATCAATATCAATACCGGTAGAACAGTCTAAAAAAAAAATTGTTAGAATTGAATTTTAAAACTTTTGACATTCAGTTAATCTGTAATAAATAAAAATTGATTTAAACAAAAGTAAATTTTAGAAGACAATTTCAAAAGAAGATACGAACAAATTTTTTGGAATCTGAGAAAATTTCATACTATAACCATGTGAATTAATTAACTATTATCTTTATTTTAAGTTAAGTTAATTTTTTTTTTTGATAGTATTAACTTTTAATTTGATAAATTTAAAAAACGAAAAAATAATTTACTTATTACTTAACTTAAGTTTTTGTTTTTTGCATTTAACTTAACCTAACGAGTTAGTAAAAGTTGTTAACTTGCCCAGCCTTGAACATATCACTCATACTTTTTTGCTTTTGTCTATGACTTATATGCGAGCATCTTATACATCATAAAATTTGTCTGCGTGAACGAATAATAAGTATTAATGTATTTGGTATTCATTGTTCTTTCATTACTATACAAAAAATTTACGAATATCGAAAACTAAAAGAAATTTTTAACATCGAATTGAAGGATTGAGATTAAATAATTAACCTATTTATACTTTTTACTATACAAAAAACGTTAAAAAATAGACATTCAAATACTTTTAAAATACTAGGAAAATATTTTATTAACCTCGACTGTTATTTTGTATATTTATCAGTAGGTACGGTACGTAGTACCATGACTCATGAGTATCTAATTTTCTAGGCAAAAACGTATGTGCATTTTAGTTATGAGCCTACTTATCAAATAATTAAGTTGATCCAATCTAAAATCTAAGAGATTTGTCTGTACGACAAACAAATGTTTGCAACGTTTAAAAATAGGTTTTAATATTAAACACTTCATTGCTTTACTCAGTGATAAAATATTACAATACATAAATAATAAAGAAAGACATACCTATAGAGTTAAATGCATATAATCACGTTCACTTTGTTTGAACGGAACGTTTGGGACACTGCAAACACGCGCTCAATTTTAAAGAAGTGAACTTGAACCAAATTATGTGTCCCGCTCATGCTGCTTGTTTTGATATTCAAATCCATTTTACCAATTCATTTTTATTTTTATTTTCAGTCTACGTTATATTTTGTCGTTCAAAAAATGACTCGCGTTAAGCCGGAACCACGTTCGAAAATTCAAGAGTTTTTCAAGAACAAATCGGTATTCGTCACTGGCGGGACCGGATTTCTCGGTAAACTCATCGTCAACAAACTGATCCGATCGTGTCCACAAATCAATCACATTTACTTGCTGGTTAGAGATAAAAAAGGTAAAAATGCCCACGAAAGACTAGAAGATATGTTCAAAATGCCGGTACGTTTAATAATAATTACTAAATATTTTCACTATAATATATTATTTTATGTATACCGTAATAATTCTAACAAAGCGTCGTCGTCTAAAATCAGATATTCAAAGATATCGAACCCTCGAAGTTAAAGAGGATCAGTGCGCTCAGGGGAGACTGCAGTCAAGCAGACCTGGGGCTAAACGTTGAAGACCTAAACATGTTAATAAAAGAGGTGAACGTGATATTTCACAGCGCGGCTACGGTCCGATTTGACGAACGTCTCGATATCGCCATTGGGATAAATGTAATTGGCGCTAGAGAAATCGTAAAACTAGCGCACAAAGTAGAAAATCTCAAGGTATTTATCATTTTGTTGGGTATAGGTACTGATACAAATTATTCAAAGGTTTAAAAAATTACAAATTTTTTACCACCGATCGTATATTTTTCTCGTATTTTATGACATATTAAAAAATGTCTATATTACACGTATTATAAAAATATAATATGTATAGTATAATATCATACCGATACGTGTTTTCAGTCGTACTTACACGTTTCGACGGCTTTCTCCAACTGTCATAATGAACGCATCGAAGAGAAGTTTTATAACTTACCGTATAGTTATGAAAAGCTCATACATCTTTATAAAACAAAGAGTTCAAATATACTTGAAAAAATGAAACCGTTGTAAGTATACTAAATTTACTGTACTTAATTTTAAATGAATGAACTACATGTATATTGTTTTTATGTTTACAATTTATTTGATAATAATTCAACCATATTATTATTCTCGTTCGATCTGTATCAAATCATTTTAAAATGTTCTGCAAACGTCAAAATAATATAGGTAACGTATATCTCTTGACATTCAATTAAAACATAGCTGGTACCTATACAAACTTCAATTATTAGATATTCTAAATTATAATTTTCTTACATGGACACAACTAAAACTATAGGTACTAAATATTTTAAGAAACAAATATAACCTTTAACACAAATTAGACCCGAATAAAATAAAAATTCAATTTAAACGTTTCGTCTCCTCGACATGTTTCTATAGTTTTGTATTTTGTAAAATATCTTATTTTAAAATATATAATACAAAAAAGTTCAACTAATTTTAAATACCTTTTAATACATAAATAGGTACCTATATAATATTTTCATAACACATATAGCGCACATAATTTTTTTAGTCATGTACAAAACACCGCATGATATTGTAATAATATTTTGTTCTAAATCTAGCCTTTTGGGACCCATGCCGAATACGTACGTTATGACAAAAGCTGCTGCCGAACAGCTGATCAGACACGAAGCTAAAGGTCTACCCGTCACTGTGTTCCGTCCAGCAATCGGTGTGTACCTACTTACTCAAAATATTGATGTAGAAAACTCGTTTTGGCTGAGTTCTAAGTATATTTTAAATAAGAACCAGTCGAATCAAAGCATTTAAATTTTCGTAACTTTTACCTAAGAGGCCTGCACGTGACCGGTTTTCCCTTTAAAAACATTTAACAGGCCTTACTAGAAAAACTCTCACACCTCGTAAAATTATTCGATGTGCATTTGACTTAGATTTTTGAAAATCAATTATTTCTTTAATTATTATACTACAGTTTGAATCAGGGCTATTTTTAATAGATTTTTGACACATATTTTGGGTGTTTCTTGGCGATATAATCAAAAATCAAAACACAATGCGTCCTATAGAAGGTTTTATTTTTTTTTTTTGCATAGTAAAAAAATTAATCAAATACGTCGGTTTGACGAGACAGGTTTTCCGAAAAGACAATCGTGCCCATTCGAATATGCATTTTACGAAATATGCATAGAAGTGGTAGGAATTGCCTACATTTTACTCCTTGAAAAAATAAACACGAGCATGCCACCCGTATAAAAATGAATAACCGTAACATTTTCTAATAACTACTCATCCGTTGTACACAATCGATAATTAAAAATTGATTTTTTTTCTCGTGCGCTTTTCAGTTATTGCTACGGCCAACGAACCGTTGCCGGGTTGGATTGACAATTTGTACGGGCCGACGGGCATGGTGACTGGCGTAATGACGGGGATAATAAAAGCGCTGCCGTGTGAAATAGACGCCGTCACCGATTTGGTTCCGGCTGATTTTACTGTGAATGCGTTAATAGCCGCATCTTGGGACACAAATGCCAGGTATGATAACATCAAGTTGAAATACAACCAATATATATGTTAATCGATAATAGTTTGGTCAACTACATTTTATAGTTCACCATACTCTCCATTCCACGAGAGAATATAATCAGTTTTTATGTATACACGGTTTCGGCAATGCCAGACTTCAACGTTAGACGATGTCGACCAAAATAAAACTTTTCTGACGCGAAACAAATTGATTCCTTTTCTTTTAGAGAATAATGCGGAAAATTTGTTTGACTGATTATTCTTTCGTGGAATGGCGTTTATAAACAATTTTCTAAAGTTCTCGTTTGTTTTTTATAATACACACGACAAGTTGGGTCCAACGGCACCAGGGACCCCGAAGACCAAAGAAAAAAACCACAGATCATAGATATAGTCGTACAAAAAGACAACTTTTTTTTTTATAGATAGATAATAGTGTATACATCTGTGGTCACTGGTTTTATAACCGAAAAATAGAAGGATTTATGGTGTAAAAACATGTTTTTTTTAAACGTTTATCACATTTTTTTAAAACCGAAAGTGAACTGCGCCCCCCCTCCCCCAGACATATCTCTGGAACCACCCATGTGACTATTACTTTTATGTAGTTCATTATATTCGGGAATTATTGCGGGGAACATCCTATCATTTTTTTTTTTTTTTTTTGTTTTGTTTGAATGGTTTTGTTGAGTATACCTAAAGTTAATATTAGATGACCCTAATAAATATTTAAAAAAAATGTATTTATTATTTAGTCTGCTCTCTGCCTTCCCTGCCCGTTTATGACATCTGTACCCGCCTTGGATGAAATGTAGGTCTATAGGTGAGAGCAAGGGCCGTATAAAAAACATGTTAAATAAAATACTTTTAGACATTCTTCAGTCGGTTGTTTGCAACGATGCCTATTGTATGGGTGTATTATCTGATATCATGATTTGTATGGCTCGATGAACTCGATGTTCGACTCCATAACAACTAAGTTTGAAGAACATATCCTATTAATATTTTAGTTTGTTATGTTTTTATTTTATCTTATATTCTACACATATTAAAGTATACCTATTAAAGTTGTTAAATTTACATATATATTATTGTAATTGTCATGCCGAGTGTCATTTATGGTAAATAGCTGGTAAATAAAACGATTTGTATTGTACAGAACTGCAGTAACATAAGTTTCAATAACATGTGTTTTCAGACATACGTCGGCAGACAGCAAATCAATAGAAAAATACGAGGACGACATCTGCATCTACAATTTCGTGTCGTCACCCGAAAACCCATTGACCTGGAGAATTTTCTCGGACACTCTAATGCACTACATCATAAACCGGCCGACGGCGAAAACCATGTGGTACCCGACACTGATAGTCAACGCGTCAATGTTCTTACACAAGCTCACCGTACTCGTGTTGCATTATCTGCCTGCGTTCCTCCTGGATCTGGTGTTCATTGTCTCGGGGAAAAAACTCAGGTCGATTATCGCTTTTTAACTCGTAGGCGAATATCGGTTGGGAGGTGCTGAGAGGGACTAAGCCCGGTGGCGTGCCCAGAAATTTACAAAGGGAGCTGGGATGTAAATTTGGGAAAAATAATTCATCGTATTCTACCGAATTTGGACTCAGTAAATGTAAACGAGTTAACCTCCTGAGACCACGACGAATAGCTCCGACTTTTTTTTTTTCACGTCCGTCCCAAAAATAGCTTGTTGTCATTTACAAATGTTTGATTTTTATCCCTCCCCCGCCCTAAATGTTCGACTCGAGTTGTGTCAATAGCCTTCAAACGTATATTTTTAAGGAGTATCAAGACCAATGGCTAGAACACTATAGAAAGGAAAGACAGTTTGAGATGTTATTAATTTTATGTATACGAACCGGAACGCTGAAATTCATTATTTACGTTTTTTTTTTTCTTTTTTACACTCTACGTTTTATGATCGGTGTTTTTATCAGTTCGTTATAAATGTACAAGTTTGCTAAAACAAATCACAATGGGGAGAATATGACCCCTTTCCCTGCGCACGCCACTGACTAAGCCCACCAAAAAAATATTAAAAGCCTCCCCAAATATTTGACCGTAGGTACGTCAAACTAACATTCCTCTGTTATAAAAAATAATAAATAGCCCCACCCCCAAACATTTAATCAAATCTTAGCCTATATATATATTGTTTCAACTGCGACGATTCGTTTGGACACGTTGTTTATAATAATATGAAGTTTTTCTCGATTCGGCTGCAGGTTGGTCGACCAATACAAAAAAATCGGGACATTTACAGACATACTGGAGTATTTCTCGACGAGAGAGTGGATATTCAGCAACGACAACGTACTGTGTTTATGGACCAAGTTAAACGAGGCCGACAAAATGTTGTTCCCGTTCGATATCAAACAAATGCACTGGGACGAGTACTTGGATACGTATCATAAAGGAATAATGACGTTTTTGCTCAAAGAAGGACCGGACAAATTGCCGGCGGCCAAGAAACGTTTGAGAGGGTATTTTATACTTATACAACCTCACTGAATATGTTCGTAGTGAAAAAGAATTTTTACAAAAAAATAAAACCGACTTCAAAAAACAAAAAAAAAAGCACCAAAAAGTATAGAATAATTAAATGAAGAAAAAAAATGTTATCACTTTTTTTTGGAGATAATGCCGTCTATAAACATAGGTATTATATTTATAGTAAAAAATAAACTATTATGCGATAAAAGGTGTGAGGAACGGAAAAGTTTGTATTAATTACATATAATTATGGTATAACAACACTTTAAAGTTTCAAAGAATGTGGTTCCTTCATCACGTATAATATGTTATTACTTATTTCACTCGTCACCGATTCCAAAAAGTATTTGTAACACTAATATATTTTTTTTTCGTTAAACTATTTTACCTATATTTTTTAGTGCTTTTTTTAATTTTATTGAATTCGGTTTTATTTTTTGGTAAAAATTTGTTTTAGTTCATAATTTTTAGCGATTTATGATTACTACTTTTTGTGTTCACATAATTCATACCGTGTCGTTTGCAACTCAAAACAGTTGTTTGTTAGTTATTATTATATGAGACTACCTCAGAAGTATGATCTTGTGTCAAACTAGAAAAGAATAATCATAATCGGCGGAGTAATCGCGTGACAAACATAAAAATAAAAAAATAAAAAACATACAGTCGAATAGAGAACATCCACTTTTTTTGAAGTCGGCAAAAAAAAAAAAATATAAAAACACTCGGAAGTAAATAGTAGATAAAAGAATCACAACGCACATAGTCGCATAACACTACGATTTTTTTTTTTTGCTTTCTTTTCACCAGAATAATTTGAGGAGGAGTAATAATAATTGACTGCATATTATTTTTATTTTTTTAGAGAAAACACAACTTTGATTCATCTCATATGATAATACCTAAATACACCCATTAGGACATAAGAACAAACAAACAATATTCTTTAAATCTTGCACGTTGCAGATTGTTACTTTTTTTGGTACTGTCATCTTGATATTTTATAGTAACGTAAATAATTCAATTTTTCTAATATTTTCATAATATTCTTAGTATCTTCTAGTACCCTCCTATATTATATAGTAATAAGTATAGTCAACACAAATAATAGTTTTAGTAACTGATCAAAACCGTAATTTTCTCTACCATTTTATGGGATGACAGTAAATACATTTTTGATTTCGTAATTTTTTTTCTCGTAAAGTAGAAACCGATAGGTATATTCATTCTGCAATAAACGTCTTTATAAGCATTAACGCTGCAGTACCTATCAATTGAAATACTAATACGCTATTGCTTTCTATATTTTTTCCCGATTCATTTATGTGTTCGTGTACCTAAGCCGTTTATGTTATTAACTTAAATAAATTGGTTTATGTTCTTATTCGTTTTTCAGATTATACATCTGCCATATGATATTCAAAGGTGCCGTTTATATAGGGCTGATGATGCTGTTTTGGGTGATTATTAAAAGAATATTTTTGGTATAATCTATACCCTCGTGCACGCTGCAGATACCGTGTTTATAGATTTGGAAACAATATTACCGAATATTGATACAACGATTTTGTGAAGTCGGTATAAATTAGATCTACCCAAATTTATAAATTATATGTTCTTCTTTGACGAATGAAACATATTCTCTCTATATATACATAATTTTTTTATTGTATCCTTACCGTAATTTATTTGTTGTAACATATTTCTTGTAAAAACATAGTTTTATACGTTGTATAGTTTTTGTATACCTAAATATAATTGTAATGATTGCAAACATTTATAGGGAGTTCCTGATTTAATTCTTTAATAGTTTTATCGTAAAACGAATGTTAGTTGTACCTACAAATGCAATGTTGTTAAATATTAGTAGTATATCTATAGTAATATTATAAATATTGTGTGGATGATTGAATAGATACATTGTTGGAATGAATTTGCCCATATTTCTAGCATTGAAAAATCTACTTATCTATTGTAATATTACGCTGTAAAACACCTTAGTAAATAAGATAATACACAACTCATTTAAAAATAATTATAGTTTTATAAATTTATAAAAATACCTGTATGTATTATCATTATTACTTATTTTTTTATTTTTTAAAAGAAATTTACAATCTATACCTCTATAGGGCACAATAAGTAAATGAGATACAAGATGGAAACTACATACAAATTATAAAAAAAAAAAACGAAGTTTACAATATATATATTTATATATACACAGGAAATTTTGATGAAAGCAGCCACCTATTATTAGTGACACTTTCGTTAAATCATTATTACTAAAAAGAAAAAACTCAATCAAGTCAGACTTTACCATTTATTATTCTCGGTAATGTTTATCATATATCTTTTTATTCTTTAGTGTAAAACATTTTAAATTGACTATTATTTGTTAGTTTTATTTAATACACGGTGAGTATTAAGACGTTTTAAAATTTAAATCATTTTGAGTATTTAAAAATTTATAATATTATACATTCATAACATCACTTTTTAAACTTTGATTCAAAAGCAAGTAAATTATAAAAACTCTGCAGTTGTGTTGAAACATAAAATACTTTATGAATTCAACGTAACTATACTAAATAACCACTTATTTTTTTTCTTTATTACAAACGCAGCAAAAGCCTTATTGATTTTACAATAATATAATATTTTGAACCTCTGTGTTCGACCGGAAGAGTAGTAGAACTACTTTGATCTTTACATATATTACAACTCTCCTCCAAATTTAGGTAATTTAACGGAAATCGGACTTTATTAGAACCATTTTTTTTATAATTTATCATGTGTTTTGTCATAAATTTATTTGTGTAAAAAAAAAATGAATAAACTTTATTAAAATTGCTTCGAATAACTAGATTTTTAGAAAAGGTACCTAATAATTTTAGCATTTATAATAATAATAATAAAGCCTAATAATAATGGCATTTTTAAAAGTAGTAATAAATAAATTTAAAATATGTACCTAGATTGTAAAGTCGTGTTAGAGCTTCATTTGAATCATTTTTTGATATCTATATTTCTTTTTTTTTAAATCATGATGCAAAAACAAAAAAAATTAAATTTTTCAAAAGCGCACAAAATTACGTGCAATTCTCTCACATCAATCTGAAACAAAATAATCTTTTTTGACTTAACTTAAGTGTACTTATAAAGAATTTTAAATTTTGAAAATTAGTAAATTTTTGCCAGTAAAATTTATAATTTTTAGTTTAGAATCTCTAGCCTCAATACAACTTTAAGTCTAAACGATATATTTTATTATAAAAGATCAAAAAAATAATTTTTAGATGTTTTTTTACATCGAAATCGTTTTATTGTGTATAATAAGACGAATTTTATTTTTTAAAAATGACTTTTTTAAAAATGGTTCAATATTCATTTTCAATCCTTCATAAGGTATGATATTTTATATGATTTGAAAATTTATAATTTAACAAAGATGTGGTTCAACCATAATAGATAATATAACCCTAATTAGTAACCAGCATCACTTGCGGCTTACGACTTATTTTTTTAGATTTTGAGTGCAGCGAAGAATGTATTGTTCTTACAATGAAATTTTTGTTTTTTTTAACCTGAACACTTTTTAGGTTATAAGAAATGCCCCGATTTTTAAAGTGAGTATTTTTTCTGAAAGTTCTTTGGACTGAGCTGATGATACTTTGAGAAGTCTCAAATTTTAAATTCCAAAATTAAGTTACAATCAAAAAACTAAAAAAAAATATTAATTACGACATACGTGTTTTTGACATATCGATTTAGTTTTTTGACCATAGCATCCAAAATAATGATCGGAACAAACTGAAATCTTTACATAATATTAAAATAGGTATGAGATACATATTTGATAAAAGTTTCAAATGATTTCCAAAATTTTTTAGTTACGTATAGAACTTTGAAATTCTCGAAAAATTTTAACAGGACGTTTACTAGACAACTGAACTCGCTCAGAATCGTTTTTTCAAAAACAATGATTTATCATTGCTTTCAGATATTAAATATTACGTTTGAACCACAAATTCCAAAGCAGTGACTCACCCGGCCTAGAATGATCCCGGCTTTTTTTTTAATCATGAAATAATTCGGGAAATAACAAGTACTTGACTTGGATGAAAAATTATAGGGGGACGCAGTTGAATATAGAATGAAATTTGTATTGATTTATCTATTCTATACCATTAAGTGTACTAAATTAGAAGGGGTAGGTACGCTAAGACATTTTTTTTTTTTAAAAAGGGAGACTCCATCCTCCTACGTAACCCCCAAATGAAGCACTAAAAGTAACATATTTTCCCAAAAAATAACTCTACCAATGAACATTTATCCCAATATTTGGAGAATTGTACATAGGGAGAGTTATTTTTCGGAAGAATTAATTATTGTTGAGAGAATTATTTATTGGAAAAATTGTTATTTGTAATAGTTTGTTTTAATTGGGTGAAAATAGTTTGGATGCATTTGATTTGCACTTTAGAACGCTTTCAACTTCTTTATTAAAAACGAATCCATGATATTCTATTCATGTTTGGATTTTGTTCTAGATTTTAAAGTTCATTTACTTTTGCAAGAGTTTATTTACTTTTTAATTTATTTATTTTTAAATATTAATGAAAATTCAAAGTACAAAGTAATCGAAACAACCAACAACTACAAAGCACAAAATATAATACGTTATGAAACGTATTTTAGCCGTTTTTTAACACAGTCTACAGAGTAGTAGCGTGAATGTGAATCGTGATTATAATGCTATACATAACACAAGAGCTATTTATAGCTTTTGAGAAAAAAATTTGTGTTCCCACGTCGTAGTCTGGCGGTCAGGCACTGACTGTCAGCCATGGGTAGTGTTATCATGTCATGTCTTATTTTGTAACCCGAACCACGGTTACAGATATAACCGTAGCCTGAACTATGATAATCTTATTTGATGTTTTGTAGTGCTATGGGATAATCATTGCCATTTGCCATAAGGTCTATGGGTAGTATAAGGTCTATGGGTGTTCCATAGGCGTTTTGCACGAAGTCTATAAACTTATAGACTTCGTGGCGTTTTGTTACTGCTTTATTTATGGTACGCTGTTGCCACAGTTAATAGAGATATCTATTAACCGTGCGATGTTGCCCGTTTCCGTCTCTCTCTCATCTCTGGCATAGTAAATAATATAATAGATATAATATAATAAAGGTAGTATCCATAGACATGGATATGTTTATGGTAGTATCCATGTTCTTACTACTTTTCATCACCACCACCCTCCTAAATCGTGTATTGCATACTCAATACTCAAGTGTAGGGCTCGGCGCCACTGGTCGCGTGGGCAGTTTGACGGAGTAACGACTAAACTTTGGGTTCGGTCACTGGTTCGGAAGTTGTGGTTCAAACGTATTATTTAATATCTGAAAGCAATAATAAATCATTGGCTTCAAAAAACGATTCTGATCAAGCTCAGTTATACGTCCTGGTAAAAACCGTATTTAATAAAAAACGTACTTGGAAAATTATTAAAAAATTCCTAGCAAAAACTTTTTCCAAACTTTTATAACGTATTTAGTTAATTTAGTACATAAAAGTTTGAAACCGACAATTTTTTATAACAATAGTTTAACAGGTATGGTATTTTGCCATTCTCGTCGTTTTCGGCACTTACCTGACTCAGAAAAAAAAAGAAAATATCGAAAAATGCTTCGAATAAAATAAAATTTAAAGCGAAAATCCCAACTTTTACGTGGTATTCAACGTAACGATTGGAGCACTCTTTCTACCGTTCATTACGAACCTAAAAATTTGTTGCCGTAAAATTCTCGATTTTTTTTTTTTTTCATTTTAGGGGTGACAAATTTCAAAAAATGCTCTTCTCGACTAAGTACCACCGGAGTTCGTAGACCTTTCATTAGAAGAAGTACCGACTTTGAAAATCGGAGCATTCGTTACGTACGAGCAGCTGTTGACAGAAAAACAGAAACATCATTGTAGAAACCTATCTACGTTCTCTCGGAATCTAAAAAAAACTAAAAAATTTGGGGGAATCGGTCCAAATGTTTCGTCGAAGTATATTATTATTATTGTTTAAAAATTTCGTGAAATTTCGCGAAACGGCGCCGACCCGTTTTTGTAGCACTCCCACGGATAACAACATATTTCGACGACGGCGTTATCACCACCACACGGATAATCGCGTTATCACTGTTGTTATCGCCGGCGTTATCACGCTGGTAATGTTTTTTTATTATTATTACTATTCGTCTGGCACGATCGCGGATTCCGCCCCCACTCGCCGCGCAAAAGCACGAACTACTTACCCCCCCCCCCCCGCCCTTCCTATACCGTACGAGCAGCTACAACCGCGTTAGGTAGGACACCGACGTACGCGGCAGTCGTCGCAATCACCGAGTCATCGTCCGTCTCGTCGAATCCTCGGGGGAAAACGTCGCGAGTTTCCGGTACTTCTCGGTTCGGAAAAAAAATCGGGATCGCTTTTCTGCCTGCGAGGGTACCAGCTCCGGTTTGTACAACCCCTCTCACCCACGACGACGACGACGACTTTGATCGCCAGCCGATTAGTCGACGCTTTTTTTTTTGCGCCGAAAAATAACAGATTTCCCGTCCGCGGCGTGAAAATCGGTGTCAACCGTACGTGTGCGCGCGCGTGTGTGTGTGTGCGTTCGTGTTGCGCGCGCGTGTCCAATATGTTCGTTCGGGCGATCGTCTCGAACGGACGTCGTTGAATCAGTATAAATATATCCGAGAACGGTTGCAGTTAACGCGCTCGTTCGTTCGTTTGGACGCGCTATCGCTATTTATTGTAACGCGTAACGGAGTGAGAGAAATGGCCGAGAACGACGCGCGCCAGGACTGAAAATGGAACGCGCCGCCGTCCAGACGCTGTGTTTCGGTTTGATTTCCACCTGGATCCAACTGTCCGCGTCGTATCCGGTCGGAGGTGAATCATTATTGAACATATCGCGATCGTGTGAAAAAACCCCAGGGATCCCCGCCGCCCCGTTATCGCGCGATTCCCTAAGGAATTGACATTTTTTTAATCGCCAACAAGCCTATATAGTTGCGTAGACTGAACTCCCGTCGTGGTGGTGACAGGACACTGTAAATCAACGCTTGAGCGTCGACCTAACAGACTGTACCGGTGTAAATTCTGATACGGATTTTTTCATCTTTCCTGCTTGATAGAATACGTAATAGGTACCCCTTTTCTAAAGTAGGGCGCTAAGGTCGATTTTATTTTACGACGAGACGTGAAAATGTTTCGTAGAGGCTGCGCATTCGTGGTTTTGATCGCCGAGTTTGCTTTAGCCAAACACACGTCTGTGAGTACCTCCTATCTGACTATAGTCGACAACGCAAAGTTTGAAATGCTACGTTTCTATTTACACGCACACACGGGCAGGTAGGTAGTCTTGTTTGTATTTCCTATTGGGTACACCAACTTGATAAATAACAATTCTAATAATATAAACGTTCTAAAAAAAAGTTATAACGCTTCATGCGCGATGATCTCTTTGTTTGAAAAAATCTGCACGTAAAGCTGAACACTAGTGCTCGGTTTTTTTGAGACGCTTACCGGGTAAGTAGATGTTCAAAACAATATCTTCTACTAGTCGATCTACTTAAACATTATGTTAGATACCGCTTACATAGACAGGTACCTACTTTAGTTTTAAACAAAACATATATTATTAGGAGATAACCAATATTATTCATCTGGCAAAATTTGGAGTATGATACTGTATTTGTTGAGATTTGAATTATCTCGTACTACTCTATGTATCTAGATAGATAGGTACCAAAACGCTACATTATAAATTAGTCGAACGATAAAAATTAACTTTGCAACTCGTATTTTCGATTAAAATTGTCTAAGTTTCTATCTTAGCGCCCCTAGCATACCTAGGTACCTATTCTTAATGAATATAATATAGGTGTGATCAATTTATTTTTCTACGTTTTCCACAACTGTTCTGAATAAAACCTCAACAAAACTGAAGATTGTATTTAAGTTCAATTGTTTGTTTTTTAGTGCTGCATACAAAGTAGATTAGGTTATTGTTGTGTTTCTTCGAAAGCGTTTAAATGTAATTCTATTAAAATAACGTGTTGATTAAATCACTTGCCGATTCTGGGTACCTAACGGTGATGTTAAACCTCATAATATTCATATAGTTACTGGTATTGGTGAAACGAAAAAAAAACGGCTTATCCTCAAATATTCTTATAACCCTATTAATATTTTGGTCTTATCTATTACAGCGATTAAACTCTACTTATTTTTTAGAAATTTAAGTCGCTCTAAACGTGTCCATAGATTTCCTTATCTGCTCTGTGAAATAGTTAAAAAAAATATTACCATTGCCTGGGATTTGATCCATGATCGTAAATTGATGTATGGTTATCAATAGTTAATAACTTATACGTTGATTTTTATTATTTCATGCGATACATATTACGACAAATATTATATGTTTCAATTGCTGTGTAGTTTTGATTATTATTTCTTTGTTCAAATTCTATCGTGATTAGACTTAGTTTTTTTTAGTAGAAAACTGTATAATTGTGTTTGTTTTTTATTTATTTTTATTTTTTTCAATTATTTTTAAGCCACATACTTAAGTTATTTTATTTTTTATTCGAGCAACACGTAATATAAAATACAAACTATTAAAAACTAAGAATTTAGATTAGAGCTTTTGGAGATATATATTTTAACTAGATGTAAAACTTATCAGTGTGATGAGTAATGTCAATAATAGTGTAATCACTAATCAGTGCGAGTTATTCTAGTTGTGTGTACTTATGGATAAAATTGACAATTGTTTTGGTAAATTAAAATATCAGAATGATCAATTAATTAATATAATTTGTATTCTTTAGTCTGTTATTTATTAATGTTACTCATCTCTCACTTAATTTGATAAATTATCATTAAATTTGTGCGCTGTTTGTTTCTAGTTGTCTTAAATTAAGTGCCCGTCTTCATCTCAGTTGAGATTTTAGCCTTATACTTATTTGTCTTTATATATTATATCCTAAATTGCTGTACTTCTGTCATACACCTAAGTATAAACTAAAATGCAAGTTACCTACTGGTGGTCAAACTGTTAAAAATAACATTATATTTTAACTATGCACAGTGCTTGTATCGGGAAAATTAAAAACGGCCATGCAATTAATTAAAAAATAAGGAGGAGAAATTGTATTTCCCTGTACCAGACCATTGGGGTTTGTAAATAAGACAGAGTACGTTATAACTTAAAATATTTTTAAAAAAGGAGAGAAATTCCCTCATTTTCCTTCCCCACTTTTACCATTGCTTTTATAGGTTTTCACGTATATATTTTTTAACCTTATGCACTCGACAAGGGTAAAAAATGTTGACAGTTTGTCAGTCATCAAGTTTGTAGAAAAAAAAATGTATTTTCAATATTTTAGGAATTTGAGAATATTTTTATTATTTTAGAATATAGATGTTTTTATTGTCTGAAAAAAAGATCATATTTGTTCATTCCACAAATTTGAAATCATTTTTTTACATAGAATAGAAAACTTTGTACAAAAAAAAAATGGATGGAAAATGTTCAATAACTTGTTTGTAATCAAATTTTTTTAATTTACTATTTGTGTAATTATTTTGCAAGTTTATAGAATTTAATTAATTACTGAAGAAATGGCATGCAATAATAACTATTTTATTATTATTTAATTCTATCATTTGACATACTTAATAGGTTTTGTTGTTTTTAATTAATATATTGAGATTTTTTTTTACATTTAAAAATTGGACACATTTTTTTTTTACTTATATAGTACCTATACATGGTAGGTGTAGCCGTGTAGATACTTTGAAAATACACATATGTTTAGCCTTTAGGTAAAGTACAAACAATAATTCATACAAATATTAACAACATAAAATAATTTATAGTTAAATAATTAACATATAAAAAGATATTTTAAGAAAATAATATATTTATTGGATTTTATCATTTTTTACCAGTTTTTAAGGGAATATTTAGGGCATATTTTGATGTTTTTTTTTTTAGTGTATATTATCATCATATTTTGAACTTTTAAGAACCTAAAAATTCGCTCACTACTTATATGTATTAATGCCTACATAACATTATAACATTTTTGTCCACCCATATGCCGCCAGCCAGGCTTCAAATTACAAGTAGTAGTTATTATTATAATTCATTTCTAATAAAAAAAATTAAGTCTACATTCCTACTTATAGATTACTTATTTAATATTATAGTAGATATGTTTACAAACATGTTGGTAGATTATTTATTTAACATTTATACTCTTAGCATCCAAGTTTTCATCTCACCTGGCATTTTATATTATAACTCATTATAAAAGAAAAAAAAAACAATTAATCTAAGACTACTAATAGATAGATATGGGTAAAACAATTTTAAACGGTTTTGTCGATATTACCTGTTAGTGATAGGCACCAAAAAATATTAATAACTAAATTTAAGTTTGATTTTTAATAAATGAAATACAAATACCTACTCGTGCAAATTGTAAATAAGTCTTGGTTTTCTTCAGATTGTTCTTCAATCTACTGGGTCAAATTTCTTAGCAAATTTTCTTTTCAAACCATTAATATTGTTCAATTTGGTGACCATTTTGGATACTTAAAAAAATTGATCCAAACAAACATTATACACAACAGGTTTTATTGGTTGGTATTCCTTACTACTGTTATTGTTAAAGCAAAAGTGCTCTTGGAGCAACTTACAAATTTATACAATTTTATACTGTTTTACCTCGGTTTTTACTAATACTTTGGTACCTTACACATTTACATAGATAATAATAATTAAAACTAAGCAAGGCTACATATAAGAAGTTAGCCCCTACCCAGCAACAAATTTTTAAATGTTACAACTTATCATTGTTTTAAGTTTAAAAAGACCGAATAAATTATAGGTAAATAATATACGTCTACCATTAATTAAACGCGTGACTTTTGTCGCCTTACACAACTGCAACTGTTTTAGTGTGAAATGCTGCACAGATTATTTTTGTTAAATTATCAAAAATTAAAAACATTTACAGTAATGTATTTTCAATTTGTTTTGTCAGTATGGTATAGTAATTTAGTCATATTTTGTATTGTAATGCCTAGTTATTACATAATAAGTCTAGTTTTTGTAAATAAAGATACGTTTTTTTGTTGATTTGGTCTTAAAAAATGATGTCAACTACCTATTAATTTTCAATATTTTAAATTCATATACCTAGTATGATGATAACCAGGTTAGTTAAAGTAATTATTTTTATTGACTCTTTTATTTTATTTTTTTTTATGGAGTGTAAACTGGGTGTAGGTATTTGCTTACCTCTCACCTGAGTAAACAAATAACAGGTAACGCCTACCTCTACTTACATTCCATCAATTCTGCAATTTGGTTAGCTTATCCTCTAAATATTCAATTTTTTTATCATTTTTTTTTTTTCTGTCTACCTATCAATCACCAATAAAACTAATGTATTGAGTAGGTATTTTTGTATTACTTATATTCTATGTAAACATGAGTTTGGTTTATTAATTTGAAATTTTAGGTAGGGATCTTATTATATTTAGTGTCTTGACATAGAATTAAAATCTAATGTGTTGTTACTGCCATTTTGACATTGAATATTGAGGCACGACAGTGATGGTATTGACTTAACTGTTGGTTTGAAGTTTTAATACTAGTTTGTTTTATTTTTTTTATTTTTTTTTAACACAGATTCCTATAAAATTATTTAATATTTAAAAAAGACATGTTTTTCTTAAATTATTCGTAATTAATTTAGATTATAAAAGTAACAATAAAGATTTAAGCTGTTGGCTCGACAATTAATACAAAAATAATGTTCCCGTATGTTTTTTCTTTCTCTAAATGAGTGTTTACTACAGAAAAAATTTTAATCTTTACTTTCCATGCAATGGCTAAGAGCAGTGATTTCCTAAAAACTTTAAATACGTGTATTTTACATTTTTTTTTTTTTTTTATATTTTATCTTTTTGTGGCTGATGTATTAGTTATATATTTTAAATAGGCGCATCTCCACCCTTCCATAAATGTTATAGATAATCTATAAAAAAAAAATATAGTGATATTTATTAAAAATTAACTTCCAACCAAATACCTATTCCACCTAAAATATTTTGTTTGACTAAATTATTTTAAATCACAAAATGTATAAAAAAAAATTTTTAAAGATTTTTTTTGGTAGGTACCTAGGTAGTTGAAAAAAAAAACGACCAAAATAAAAATTAAGGCAAGACCAGAACATTGATAATGAAATAACAAACCTAAAATTCTCAAAATTTTCACTTTTTCATTTAAGAAAAATTTAAAAATACTGGAAAACTGATCAAAATTAGGAATTATAACGGTTCAGTTTTCAGAATTCTTATCGTATCACTAGATCAATTAATACGTTGGAACTAAAAACTGTCTCAATTCCTATAATTGGCGTGTGATAGACTGAGGAAAAAATTGATGCTTTTTATTCCTTTAAATAAATATAAAGTAACATTATAAAATAATAATACCCATTACTAAATTTTTTTTTTTTCAGATATAGAATCCAGCACAGTGTTATGGAGCAACAACAATTTGTGGCTAGAAGCATCAATAGTTGCTGTTTTTTTTACTATATGCATAGTTATTATTCTTGTTGGCTGCTTAGATTGTTGTCAGAATGGTAGATTCAGTTTTAAGGTAAATTGCATATTTTTACACACACAATTTTAATTTAGGTAAATAAATAATTACCTAAGTATTATAATATACATATACATATACAATATAGTATAATATTATATATTATATATATATATATATATTATTATATATAAATTAATTATACTTGTTTTTTTTTTTTTTTATCTCTGTTTATATAAGGTTCTAATATTGTTTTACTTAATTGTTGAGCTGAATTAAGTATTGCAAATGATGTTTAATTATAAAAAAATAGATCTAATCTTCGTAAAATATTCTTTCTTAACAGTTTGTTGTTGTAAATAGCTTTGGTCATATTATATTTTTCACATATCTCTCTTATTGGCTTTTTAATGATCCTTATGAATTCATTTTCAGAAACAAAAAATAATTTCGACTATTCAAACATTTATTGAACTCATTTAAGTTTAACAACTTTTTAACTTTTTATTGAAATAATCGGCTTAACACATAACTTCAAATATTTAATTGGTATATTCTACAAAATTTGACAATGTTACCTTTATTACTCACATTGTGTTTTACAATTTTTCTTACATACTACAAACTCATTCAAAGTACAGGAATTTATGTCTAACAAAATGTGACATTCAACAAATATATACGTATCGTATTTATATTCGTGTAATCATGCATTAAGTATTTTTATTTATAGGCTTGTAGGTACATATAGGTATTATAAATTTAGTTTGGATTTATTTAAAAAATAATCGATTTCACTATGCTTTTGAATGATTTGGACATTTAAATAAACAATTTTTTAATGTTTTGAAAATTATTTGTTCTTATTATAAGTTATTACATAATATCTATTAAATTATAACTTTATTATGTTGGTACTAATTATTTTCAATATGGTTTAATGAACTATTGTTTATTGTTTCACAATAATAATGTACTTTTATAAAACTAGGATATGAATTCAATTATAATGTCTTAATAGTTCTAGTGGGAGATTTTGTGGTTGGTTTTTTTTTTTTTTTTTTTAAATTATAGAAACTACTGTAGCTTACTGTACTCTTACTATTGAATATCAATGGCGATAGTGCATAAAAAAAAAAAAAAAAAAAAATCACTGGTCGATAAGTGTAATGACTACTACAGTTATGTTCACCTCATTTGTATTGTATTGAATCAGATGTGCACATTTCATATACAGTGTGTAAGGTTCTCATTTTTCTTTTTTACATTATGTACTTATAATTTAATTTATTAATCTGTAATTAAATAAACACCTTTGTTCTCCAAAAATACAGTTTGACTAATTTAACATTGATTTGAATGAAAATAAATCATCAGCCTTAACATTAATTTGTGTCAATTTACATGGCCAAATCATACTTGATTGTAGCAAAGTTACTAACCTATTTATGTGTAAAATCATTTTAATCGGCTTTCTGAATACCAAAACTGTGTAACTTTTTTCCTCAACACATATATTTATATCTACTTTATAATTTGTTTTAAAACTTGTTATATAAATTAAAAATCAGTTCATAGATATTAGATAATATTTTAAATTTTTTTTCATAGTTGTATTAAAAACAAATTAAATTTATCTACATAATTTTTATGAAAAAACTGATTTTTAGTTATTTTGGGCAAAATGTTTTACTATTTTTCCTATAAGTAGTATAAATATTTATTATAGTTTCATTAGGTACTCAAAGATTAGCTACTTAATTATAATTGCCAAGTTTATGGAACATAATACTTACTAAATCCATTGTCAAATCTCAATGTTACAATTAAAATAAATTTTAGATATTTTAATAAAAAATAATATAATAATTATTCTGCAGAAATAATTAATTATTTATTTATTAATTAATTTGTTTATTAAATGTATTGTTATACTGATTTTGATGATTGATACTTACCAAAGCCTAACTATTTAATATTCAAAACAAATTAATATTATAAACTAACTATAAACTGAGTGTAGCAAAGAATGTTTACTTTTACAATAATGACTGTTTTCTAGAAACACTTTCTGGTAGTGTAAAATTGCTCCTATTTTTCTTACAATACCTCCAAGCATAGACGATTGGACGTAGGTGGTACTTTGTTTAAAGAATTTTTTTTAAATTTTGGTTTTTTTGTTTTTGGGTGACAATAGTGATTATGAACCAAAAACAAAAAAATTTACAATTCCCAAGGTGCTTTTAATTACTTGGAATATTCTCACATTATTGGATTGTGTAAAAATAACATACAACAAAATCATAATTCATTTGTATTATTGTTTTGTTTTTTTTACTTCATCTACTCCTAAAACTGTACAAATGTATTATAGATTGTATGACGCTCAAGTGTCATAAAATTGTTTTAATTTATTTTATTTTGAAAATATCGAAAATTATTAGTAGTTAAGAATATTGTCATTTGTGTATGTACCTACAATTATTTATTCTTGCCTACTTTAAGTAAATGAATCACTATAAATTAACGTCTGCTTTTTGTATATGTGTAACATACATACAAATAAACCAGTGCGAGCACAAATTTAGTAGGGTTATTTTATGTTTGATCAGCTGTTAAGACTATTATTAATTTTATTGGTACATCTAGCTAAAAAATGTTACTAAAGCAGCCTACACATTAATTCAGGTCATGTGTACAAAATTTAAATTTTATGAAATTTAGAAGCAAAAGTTAATGTAAATAGCAAGGTTAATTATAACAAATACATGGAATTTTTTTGAATGTTTTCACAAGTCATACCAACTCCAATAGTTTGTTAAATTATTATGACTACAAAATTAGCTATTACTTACGTGTAGTTTTGTCTTTTATACTATATTTTTCAAGAAATAGTGATAATTTGTGTCAACCCAAAGTATTCTATGCATTATGATTAGCGTAATTTAAAGAGCTGAATTTGTAATTTTGGAAGAGGAGCTAATTTGTAATTTAGCCCCCCTGAGCTGGGAACTCTATGTATTTTTAAAAAAAAATAAAAAAAAAATTGGAGCTTTATGATGAATTATTAGGCTAAGTTACACAAAATTGCGTTTATAACTATAATGCTGATACCAATTTAAATAAAATATTAGTTGAAACTAAAATAAAAGTATCTAGAAAATACGATTTCTTTTAATTTACTTAAAACTTCTTTGATTTTCAATTTCAATAAATTGTTAAAGCATGTAATAAAAAATTGAAATACAATTTTAGTAGCTGATCAAACAATGATTTCATTGTTCACACTATGTCTGTATGTTGTGTGTCTATCAGGCAGACAAATAGTCTGAACCATGACCAATGTTTTGAATTTCATTGTCAAACAGAGAACATCGACCTCAGTAACAGTGCCATAAGATACTTCAATGTTATGAAAATAATATGTAGGTATAACGTATGGTCACTTAGGAATTGGTTTTAACTATGCAATATAACTATTGTTATTTTTCAGACAGTAAATTGTAAGATTTTTAATTAAATTTTCATTTTTTTCAAATTTTGTATGATTTACCCATGCAACGATACATACAATTTGTGGTGATTTTGTTGTTTTTGACACATAATTCAAAAAAAGTTTAAAATAAAGACTAATACAATTTATTGCCAATCTATCAAATTTTTTGTGGTATCAAATGTTGATCAACTGAAGTTCTCCTTCTACCCAAAAAAGTGATCACAGATGAAAAAAGTTCAAGTCATTTAGTTATTTTTTTAAACAAAAATTTAGCACATGAAACATAAATGATAAACTAATCCAAATTTGAAATAATGCTTTTACCAAGTTACCATTATCGTCCTCTTTCCAGACTTTTTTGTGGTATTAATTAACATTTAATAATTAGACTACTCCTTCTACCCAAAAGTGTTCACAGAAAAAAAACATTATTGTAAAAACCATACATTGCTTACTACGCTCAGAATCTGGAAAAAATAAAATTTTTTGAACCACATCCAATGGAAATAATTAGTGTTGTAACCCTAACAAAATTATATTTTTATATTAAATTATATTCTGTAAAAGGTAGAAACTAGAAAGTAATAAATACAAAAAACATTTTTTTTCCATTTATGAACCATAATATGTTGTTGATAAATGAAAACTATTCTTAGCATTTACTAATAAAATTTTATTGATAACAAACTTCAATTTCATTAAGTTTTCAATTAAATTTATTATTTTCAATAATTAAAAATGTTATATTTTTGTTTTTGCTATTCCATAAAAGGATCATTCAATAACACAGGTTTGCAATTATCATTAAATATAGCATCAAATATAGTAATACGTACTGTACATTTCATTTTTACTCATGATTTTTTAAATTTTTTTTTAAGGAGTTTCAAAATGAAGTGCTATCAACAAGGGATTATAGTTCTCCAGGATTAGCATTTGTCAACCCTATAAGCAATATTCGTAATAATGAATTGTCACAATTGGATTCCACCATAATCAATATTGAACAACTTTCCCCTTCAATTAAATATCAGTCATTATTAAAAGAATGGTTAAGTAAGTCTAGTGATAGTTTTTAAATATTTTATGAATATAATTTTGTACGCTCATACTTAATTTGTACTTTTATTATTTCAGGTGATTCAGTTTCAAATTTTCCAAGGTCCAAAATACAATTCCATCATGAACTTGGTTCTGGATGGTTTGGAAGGGTAATCATAATTTAATCAAAGTTATTTATAAATTAATCAATTTTTATTTCAACTTAATTCAGGTGGTAAGTGGTGAATTGGTTGGCTTGAATCAAGGTGAAAATAATAAAGTAGTTGTGAGAATCTTGAGAGATGATGCTATTGATGCCGAAAGATTAAAATTCTTACAAGAAGCTTCTCCTCATAAAGTTAAAACAAAAAATGGAAATCACCTAGTTTTAGGACTTGTAGCTGCATGTATTAAAATGGATCCATTGTTGTTAGTATTTGAATCTAGTCCTTGGGTAAGAATTTTTTTTTTTTATATATATACATAAAATATTATATATATTTTATTTCTAAATAAATTACTGTTTAGGGGGACTTAAAAGCATGGCTTCGTAAAAATGTGGACGCTAATGAATACGAAACACAATTAGAACGCAAACTTAAAATGTCAGTTCAAGTTGTCAATGGTCTTTTGCAATACTTAAAAAGTGGGGTTGTCCACACGTAAGTATACCTTTTTATTCATTTATACTCCAAATTTAAATGTTTGAACACATATCATAGTATGTTATGGATTTACAAGTTATTGAACAACCATATGAATTTAAAATTCTAAGAATAGCAAAAAAAAATAATATATTAATGCTTTTGTGAAGATGTTTTTATTTTCTGAGATCAACCAAATTTTTACAAACTTATAAAATGAGAATGTAGATAGTACTTTTTTTAAAAAAAAGGGTTTTTTCTTTTTTGAGTTTAAAATTTTAAGAAAAATTGTTTTCTTTTAACATATTAGAAACAGTAGTCTAATATTTACATATGATATCACAAAAAAATATAGAAAGGTGAATCAAAATGGAACTTGTTTTTATTATTTTTTGAGCTATGATCCAAAAACCAAAAAGTTTTCAATGAAATTTACTATAAACAACTTGAAATGTTCTTGGAAATACATAGTGCTCTAATCTTTAATTAAGTATAAAATCAAAAAATATGGGTTATCTGCCCAAGATTGTACTTTATTGGAAACTTTTTATAAATTATGACCTAACATTATAAAAGTTCTGTAAACGGCTTGAAATTTTCACAAGTCCTAAAGATAAGATAAACTATCATACAAATGTAAATAGTATTAATTTCTAGAAGTATTCATCCATTATTAAAATTAATAAATTCAAACATTATAAAAGGTTCAAAAAGTTTGACCAAAATATTTAACTTATTGAGTACCTATTTGATTCACTAAGCTTACTCAAAATCATAATTTTTGTAAGTGATCATTCAGCAACCAACTTAATTTTTTTGTCACTATATAAATATTAAAAGTTCAAAACATTTTGAAAAAATTAGTTCATTTAATTTATTAATATTTTAGTCACATCCCATACTTGATCAGCATACGTGTATTCACATAAAACTAACAACCATATCAGGGTTACACCCATCCACATTCTTAGCTAAACTTATAACATAAATTTTAATTATTTTGAGTATTGAACTCATTGCGATTGCTTAGAATTGTTATTTGCATAAGCAATGATATTCCTTTGCTTTCAAATTTATTGTTAACATATTTTACGCTTTACTGTCTAAAACAGTGACCTACTCCCTACTTGTAATATTAATAATTCGCAATTTTATTCTTTCAGCGATGTAGCTGCAAGAAATTTTTTAGTATTTCCTGACAATGTTGTAAAAATTGGTGATTATGGTATTAGTACCCAAACATATAAAGAAGATTATTATTTTACTGAAGAAGGGGTGGCACTTCCTATTAGATGGAGTTCTCCAGAAACTTTAAATGTATCAGAATCTGTTATTGAAACAAAAAAAGTAATTAATAAATATAATAAAACATAACCTTCTGTGAAAAAAGTTTGAAGTTCACATAAAATTAAAATAACATATTTTTCTAATAATCTTCTTTTCGTTCCCTCCATTTTCTGCTTGCATTAAATGATTTCGCTTATTATAAACAATTGTGTTAACTTATAGATATTTTAATTGTAAATTGAGTTTTAGCTTGCTATAATTTTAAAATTCAATATTTGATTAAATTTTTCCTAATAAAAACCATCCTACTATAATCTATATATTATAACAAATTAAAAATCTATAAGATTTTATAGATGTAATTTATTTTTTATTCTTTTAACTGTTTTTTTTTTTTTTTTTAATATGATAAAAAAGTGCACTTCATTATTTTTTCATGTACTATTTCATTAAAAACATAATTAATGATGGTTGTCTTATGTTTGCTAATTATGTAAAAAAAACTTATTTTGCTATTAGGTTACAGTTGAAGGAAATGTATGGAGCGCTGGAGTTGTTATATGGGAAATAATGGAAAATGGTGCTCAACCTTATGGCTCTCTTAGTGACTTGGCAGTCTTATCTGCAGTTTTTATAGAACGTACACCACTTTTACTTCCTCCATCATCCAAACATCACAAGCTCTCTCAACAAATGTAAATTGTCTTTGTTATTTGTATTATTTTATTTATTTATTATTAATTTTTTTTTATTATTTTTATTTAGTTATCAAATAATGTTGAGGTGTTGGAACTGTGACATATCAAAAAGACCTACATTTCCAGAAATTATATCGTCTCTTGAAGAAACTTATAGTATGTTGAAAGCTAATTTTGAGCCTATTTCTACAAACTGTAGCCCCATTTTTTCTAAAGATTTTGTAAAAAGTGACAGTGATTCGGGATTGAGCTCTGTTAATAGACCAAAATCATGTGAAGTGCAAATATTCGCTGATGACATGAGTGATATAAGTTCTCAGCCGTCTGCGTCTAGTGGCGTTGATGTATTTAATCAGTCTAAAAAATCTCCGTCCTTAGAAATATTGCATGGGTCATTAGAAGATCTAACAGTATCCAATGATCCATGGATAAGAACAGATGATAGCATTCAATTTATGGAAGGCATAAACAATGCTATCAAAGAATTAGATGAAGCTTTGGCTGGTGAACCTACATCTTCTGATGCTGAATGCTCACCGCCAATTGTTAACTTCAGACTTGGTCCGATTGCAAGTAATAAAATTAGCCGTCCATTATTTGGAAATTCTTATAATAATGATTCATACCTAGGAAGACGTTCTGGTAATGATTCTTCTGAAACTGATACAGAAGATGAAAATTGGAGATTGCGAATTGAACGAGGCGAGTTTTCTGAAAAAGTTAAACAAAAATCAAAAAGTGTGGCAGATTTGATGATATTGACTCATATTGATGCTAGTGAAAGTAGTGAAAATGATACGCCGTTAAATTCGTTATCGAGACAAAACAGTTTAAAATACAATCGGTTAACTATTCCACTTTTAAATAGTCTGACATTTACTAGTGATAGTGATTTGAAAAATGCACAAGATGATCATGATTTTCAAGATACTTTAAAAAAGTTCCAAACTGCTTTAAAAAATAGAGATGATGATTCACTCTCATATTTATCTATACAAATAGATAATAGTATGAAAATAAAAAAGGACACTAATGTAAACAATACAAATCCTTTTTTAGAGATTGAAGCCTCGGAAAAAAATTGTGACAACAACCCATTTATTTTACCAAGTACTGCTCAATGTTCTACAGTTGCCAATAATTCTTCTGTTCTTTTGGGTCCATGCGAAAATTTTACAATAGATTATTATAAAGGTATAACGTCTTCTCTAACAGAGAAACCAGTACATGAAACATTAGATAATTCTATATTTGAAAATTTTAGTTTTACTTTTAATTCATACGAGTCAATGAAATGGGATTCTAATTTATTTGATTTTAGTAAACCTTCTACAGAAGAATCTGTGCAAACAAAAGATAAACCAAAGAACATAATTTCAGACGATTCTATCAAAGAGTCTAATTACAACACATTAGAATCTGACTCTGGGCATACATCAGATTATACAAATTGTGAAGATGTTTCAACGAGAGATACACTAGATACTAAGAGTTTAAGTATTCCAAATTATATTTTTAACGAGACAAGTGAAACTTACAATTATTACAATACAACTGTTTTAAAAAATGGCTCTGATGATTCTGGTTGTGAAATAGAACAAATTACAAGTGAAGATGGCAGTACAGAATTTTTAAATGATAAATCTGAAGATGAAGATGACAATGAAATTACTGTTATTAAAGTTCACGATTCGTACGAAAATAGTGCTCTAAAAGATCAGCTTAAAATTGAAGAAATATCTGATGAAGATAGTAAACAATGTGAAATTAAAGGTCAATATGAAATTGATGACATTATTGAAGGTCTTTCAGAATCTTGGTACTTACATCCTCCTGATCAAAATTCTTCAGGTTGGCTCCCAGATTCAATAAATCATGATGAAGCTGACAACAAAGAATTATCTTTAGATGAAGAGTATGCAGAGGCCATTAGACGAGAATTAAGGGGTAAAGTTAACCAAAATGATAATGATTCAAGAAATTTAAACATTTCGTTGGAGGACAATGGCAGTGAAGTTGAAAACTCTGGCCATACAGACATGGTTATACATTACAATGTTTATCCTCCACCGTTGTCCACTATATTTGAAGAAGAAGAAGATGAAGATCCTGAAGTAGCTGATACTTTTTCCAAGAATTCTAGTCCTTCGTGTATTTTAACAGAAACATCTACTGACCATTTAGTCATAAGTAGAGAAAAACTAGTGGATTCTTCGTCTGAATTAGATAATATTCACGATGATGTTTTAATTGTTGATACTATTACAAATGAAGCAATTATATTAGACACTGATGTATCTGAGAAACAAGAGATTAAAGTTTTAAACAATACATATACAATTGATGAAGTTAATTCTGATACAGATGATGTGTTAGAAAATTTGGAATCCGATAGTATGATATCATATTCACCTGATTCTTTATCACCAGGATCGACAAGTAAAACTGCAGCTGCTGCATCATACATATCATCTGAATCTGCAGAAATTTCTGATCAATTTATCTCGCCAACATACAGCAATAATGATTTACCATTTGATAAGCAAACCAATACCATACAAAACATTGAAGAACTACTCAATACTCCTCAGCAGCGTAATTCAAATGAAAACTTGGATATTTTAAATAAACAAAATCCAAATTGGTTGAAAATATTTTTAAATTCTAAAACATTTTGTGGAAAAAACCTTGTACATTCTACATCATTACCAAATTCAATTAATTTCAATAAGGAAAATTGGCCAACAATAAATGAACTAACAGTCACAAGTAATTCAGTTCCAAATTTAACCAACATTGACAATGACAAAAAGCCTTTAAAAACACAAGCAGTTTATGAATCTGATTGCTGGAAGAGCTTAGATTCCAATTCAACCATTACAGAAGAAAAAACGCACAGAGAGTTTATTGTATCTTTAGTAAAAGAAAATTTAATTGAAAAACAAGAGTTTCAAAAATGTTTACCTATTCCAATAACAGACAGTAACATAAAAGATAGTGGATCACCGCTAGAATCGAATGATCATTTAGACGTCAAACATGATGATAATGATGACAAATCTGAAGAATATGTTAGTGATGAAGATGAATTAGACTTTGTCCCTTCTTCGTGGAACTGTAGTGCAATCCCCAGTAAAACATCATTACGTAGTTCAAACTTATTACCGGTGAGTACACTTTTGAACAACTTTGTATACAAATTATAATCTTATACATATTTTATAATTATTTTTATTTAGAGTACTAAAAAATCTGTATCATTTAAACAACAAAATTATCACTGTGTTTATGAATACCCACGAGATGATAGCGAAACGTTTGATTTGGACATTGGGCCAGTTTGGGATCGTACACCAAATTATTTTGATTTGTCATCTTTTAGTGGTATGATTTTTTTTTTAGTTAATTACATTAAAAATTATGACTTAGTGATGCTCAGAATACTTGACTAACAATCAAGAGATTATATCAATAAAAAAATTAATGTGTACCGTTAATATTTTATAGTAATTGTTTTGGCAGGAAATTATACTTAAATAATGAATATTAACCAATGTATTTTTGTTAAAATACAGATTTATGAAAAATATTATGTTATGTGTATTTCAGATTGGGGAACTAGTCCATCAAAAAGAGATGATGTACTCTGTCCATCATTTATTGGTGATGAAAAATGTAATCCTATTCAATCTTCCCATGAAACTAACTTCAATTTTTCTTCAAGTAAGATTTCAATTTATTAGTGTGGTGGCTTTGATGTCTTTGATTAACTACGCAACATTGTCCCCTCCTTTCAGAAAAAATTTAAAACTTTTTTTTATACAATATGGTTTATTTATTGCTCAAATGTCTTTTTTTTTTTAATTAATTGCTTTGATTATTACTTATTTTATTTATCATCAAAAATAATATAGTTATGATTTGTTTTTCATTTTCTAAGTAGAGAAATGCATTTGACACCATTGGCTCATTAGTAATTTACATCTCATGACAAATAAAAAACATAAACATAGTACACGACACTCAGGGGCGTCATTTCAATATTTGCTAGGGCAGGACAAAAAAATTACCGGCCCAATTCAAACTATTCATATATTTAAGAAAAACATCATTATCAAACATCCCATAACCTACCTAACGGCTAACACTCAATGATGTTTTTGCAAATTTTTTCTAGGGTTTACGCTTCACTTAATAAAATAACCCTTAAAAAAATGCAGTTTGACCCAAATATTACGTCCTGGGGCTAAAACTGGCTAGTGTGACCGTTATCTAACACTTTAAATTTCTCTCCAGCCACTCGTACCCTATTGAGGAGTATGGTCCAACAGCAAAACAATGCTAAATTGTCAAATTGTGTCAGCCTATTTTTATTAGAACCGGCCCCCCATATTGACCCCTAAGCCAGCCAATTTTCAACAAAATTTAACCAAAATAAGGCGCGGCCTACAACTTTTTTAAAAGCTAAGGATGGGCAAATGCATACCCCAGCCCCTCCCCCCAAATGACACCCCTGACGACACTCCTCATACACTTACTATTTATTATTGTTTAAAGGGCAAAGTATAGGCGATTTCTACGACTTCAATGCATTTAAATTGAACCTGAAGGGAAAAGTTCGCCTGTCTCGTAGAATTGACAAAATAGAATAATTTGTTTTACAGAAATGAAGGAAACTCTCTACAGGGGATATTGGATTTAAAATTTTGATTTTAATTCATTGGGTAGAATCTCCCAAAAAATTTGTCTAAAACTTATAAAAATAGACCTAATTCACACTATTATTATAAATAAAACAAATAGAAAAAGTCTAATGCGCTCTGTAACTTGTAAGAGATCTTTGTATTTATCTTCTAACAAAAAAAAACAGTTACGAAAATCAATTAATTTTACAAGACATTAAGGTTTTCTAGTAAGCCTTGTTTCTAAAAGGGTTTCCTTATAACAGTTCACATGCAGACCTTTTAATAAATTATAAAAATTACTAACTGTGTATACCTAAACAACAACTTTTTATTTTCTGAAAATAAACAAGTTTTAATCGCCCTATCACTTTTGAAGTTGAGTTAGACATGTTAAATTCAAGCCACCTATAGTAGTTAATGTAAATTATACTCTTTTTTTTTTTTTTTAATTCTAATTGTAATATTTTATATTTTCTGCTATAGCAACCTTTGATGATGATTTTTATATAAGTAGTTCAAATCAGCCTTTTGAAACAAGCCAAAGTCAATTTTTTCCAGGTCAAAAGTCCAGTCACGCTGATGATACTTTTGAACCTCATGCAGCTGATTTAAATCAGTTAAAACCTAAAAACATGTGTATGTAACTTGTGTGTATATTAAACAGTTTGGTGTATTTTACTTTTTCATTATTGTGTTTTTTGTATGTGAATAGCTGCCAAGTTAAATGAAGATGTATCAGAACCGGTTTCGCTTTCAAATACCGTTACATTGAATGAAGAACTCGCCAAAGCTGAGATTGATAACATGGACATAAAAACATTAGGTAAAATATTGTCGTTCAATATAAATGATGTTGACACTAATGACATGCAAATGCCCAATGCACTGATTTCTCCTACTTTGGGAGAACTATGTCACACCAAACAACGTTTGACTTTAAACCTGAGCAAATCTACGTCTTTACCATCAACTTCGAGTAATTGCCATGAAAAGCTTGACATTTAAAACATTTGTTAATTATTGTTAGAGTTGATCGTTTTTAAAAAACAATGATTCTTTACCTACCTTGGTATACACATTTTACTTGTACCCTATGTTTTGGACATGTGCCAAATTTTCTTTATGTAACGACCTTTTTAAGATGTTAATTTTTGTTTTATTTTACATGTGGAAAATATATTTCCAACATCTGTAGTATCTACTAAAAAGCTATACACCTTTTTACGGTGTATAAATTGATTATTAATACAAATTGTATTTTTAATACAATTTGAAATTGTATTAAAATACAATAGAATCTGCCTGTTGATCTTATATGTTTTGTCTGACGTTCCTTTAAACAAAATTTAAAAATATTGGTTTAATTTTACAGAATATAGATTTAAATATCAACACAAGTTATTCATGTTTTAGCTTATTAACTATTATTTATTATTACTATTGTTTGTTTTATTTATATAGTTATTGTACTATTATACTATAATTGTAAATGTATCATTGTTTTTTATTTAAACAACACAACAATATAGAGAATAGGAATTTTTATTTACCGTCCGTCCAACTGATGTAGTAACAATTTGTTTTCTGTATTAATAATTTTTAATGATAATTTTCAATCGAGGCTAAACCATTACAAAAGTAAGGTAATAAGTATTTACTTTTTGAGTTTAAAAGCTCACATAAGTACAAACAATTAACTCATTAAAAATTAGTTTTATAAATACTTAAAATGGTTATTTAATATTCGAAATATGAATAAGTGATTTATGATTATATAAATTATATTTTTTGTATATAATTATTAATTATTATTTATTACCTTATCAAATTGTTGATTTAATTTGTTTTGTTCTTTATTGCGACTAGTTATAGCAGTGTTGTTAATTTATCAGCGTTTAACTGTTATGCATCCTATATTTATAATTTTTTTTTTTTTTTACATTTTGTGTTCTTAAGTGAAACATAATTGTGCCTAAATATGTGTTGACTACACACTAAAATTCTTTAACTGAATGTTTTTTTTTTAATTATCAGTATTAGACATTTTCTCTTTTTCCTATTGTTATATCTTGTTTATATTTGTACACAATCTAATAAATATAAAAATAAAATTTTGTATCAATGACCACCATTTGAAAATGTTTTGTTTTAAAATATTGAAACAGAATGTTTATTTTTACGATGTCTTGGTTCTAGTTTGAATTTTGTTCAAATGTCTTAGGTCTTGTTTTAAGTTATCATTTGATTTTTGGAGTGAGAAAAGAAGAGAAAATTTAAAATAAAGATGAGAGTAGTACAGAATAGATAGTATGGATTGGTTTGTTGTACCAATTGTGTATGTATTTAAAAATAATAAATTGTAATAGTAAGATCATGTAAAGAAAAGAAACAAGCGAGACAGTTAAACGAGTTATGGAATTAGTAGTTTTAGGAACTTTAAGATGAAGATAACAAAAAACATATTGGCTGTACAGAATTGATGGTATGAGGTGTACACAATTGGTGTATAAAGATTGCAGGATTTAGAGGTAAAGGAGTAAATGTGACCAAACTCAATTATAGTCGGGAGTAGAGGTTAAGCGTTGTACAAAAAAGACTTAATACTCGGTTTTAAATTTGGTTTAAGTAGATTCCTATATATGCGGATGTTGTAAAATGTATTTTGTATTATGTTATAATTTTAATTTGTATAAGACCAAACTTACTGAATAAATGCGTTATCTGTTGAATCTAGTATCTTAGATACTCCTTTAAAAAAAATTACAAGTTGTAATGTTGTTACATTTGTCTAAAATAATAAATCGCAAAAAAAATCTTATAAAAAAGAAACTGAATGATTAGACGGTATTCAACGTTCTTTATCAATCCCAAGAACACATTTGATCCAGTTGAAAAATATGTAAGGCTAATATTTTATTTGTAACATTTTTTAATGCTGATATATTGTAGCACTTTGTATCTCACTTACAATATTACCATCTGTTCTACAATTATTAAATTAATTCTATCAGCTTCCTTATAATTGTGAAAAAAGCTTAAACCTATACATTTGATTAGAACAGCTACCAAATCATTAGTACGCATCGTTAATTGGTTGGTACCTGTTTATATTAATATATTGTGCATAAAAATGATTAAATCTACAACTTAATATAACCTTGAATAGGCAGAAAGTGTAACTCCTAATTTAATCATTCATCAAGTAGTTCCAAAACGGCAAATTTTTAAAAATAGTGTACTAATTGTAAAATTGTTTTCAAAAAAGTTTTCTGAACAATACAATTAAGGGATAAATGTTAGAGATACAACAGATATATACACAAATGATAAACTGAAGTACACGATTTAAATTTATTATCTATGAACTCCAAATAAATGTATTCATACACACGGTTAAGTAACAAAAATTACCCTTTAAAGTTTTAACAACAAAAATTATTATGATTACATGATACAAAAACAGTCGTTCTACTTCTCATATGTTTGGTATAATTTGCATTTGAAAACAAACACAAAATGATACTCAATTTTTGACAGTATTATCCATATAATATAAATATTAAATACAAATAGCAAACAAGGATTTAAGAATACAAAATACACAAGAACTGTAATCAAATCAATCAATGACATAGGTGGGAAAAACAAAAATGGGTGTAATATTATAGTTATAAAAATATTAAATAATAATTGAACCTAACTATAACAAAAGTAAAAGATATTTTAACCACAAATGCAAAATAATTGTTTCCATGAGTAAAATTATAAAAGGGACTCATTGCAGAATGTGAAATTAAGTAGCAATAGTATAAAATTTTGACTAATTGTTTTAACCATAAAGGTGAATAGGAACAAATTTCTTTAAAAAAAAAAAAAGACTTCAAACAGAGTTTCAAGGTGTTGAATTGGTTTTGGAATAAAAATTCAAAATAATTTCCGATTATACAAAAACAATATCAACTATCAGTGACAATTTTAGAGGTTTTTGGTTTAAAATATAGTGTTCAACAATAAACATAATATTTTGGTTTCATTAGAAAAAAGTTTGTAAAAACAAAAAAAGAAACAATTATTAGTTTCAGTTATTAAACATTCATTAATCACATGACTGTTTAATAAACCACTGAAATTATTTGTTGTCTTAAACATAGTATGTAAAATTTGTTTTTGACTATAAATAAACCATTCAAACATAAAAATGTAGCTAAAATATAGCATAATCATAATATATGAAATGACTATTATTTTTTATTTTTAGTGTATGTATTATTATTCTAAAAATAAAAATATACAATAAATACTTATTTACAAAATATAGATCTTTAATTTTGCTGTTGCTTTATTAGGAAATACAACTAAAACCTTCTTCTTGAGAATAACATTAGTTCTAAATCTCACCACGAGTATCTTATCAGCATTTTAGCCATTCGTGCTCTAAACACTTAGCGGCAGTGGCTCTAGCATTTTGATCAAATTCTAACATTGGAAGTAAAAAATCAGTAAACGCTTTTGCTTCAGACTCAGCCCATTTGTACTTTTCTCTAAGTACATCATACAAAAACCAGGGTTTCAAACTGCTTATATTGCGCAATTCACCGCGTTTATTGAAGAACTGTGGAGATTGTTTTCCTTCATCAATAACTTTTTTGGGAATCTTTCCCAACAACTCTATTATATGAGCAATATGATCTTCATCTCTAGAATAAGCATCGCCAGAGTGAGGTTCAAACAAGTAGTCACCAGTTGCCAATTCAAATGCCATACATGCAACACTCCATATGTCTGATGACGTGCCGTATCCCGCACCAATCAACACTTCTAGCGAACGATACTGTCTGGTCTGAATATCTTCTGTAAAATGATGATCTATCCAACATGCATTGCCAAGGTCAGCTACTTTGACATTAATATCACATATATTAAATGCTGGATCTTCAGAAAAAGCATCACGTGATTTACTTTTAAATGATCGTTTTTTTGATAACGGTTTATAATTTTTACTTGATTCACTAGTTCCATTTTCATGTGTTGTACTAGTCTGTGTTGTACTTGGTTCATCTGAATTACGATCGTTTTCTGCATTAGTTTCATACTTAGGAGAACTAACTTTGAGATTAGTACTACTATCTTTACTGTAACCGTTAGACATTGATTCACTAACATTTCCATCAACTGGTATTGGCTCTGAGGATTCAACAATAGCTGAAACAATTTAAAAAAAAAATTATTACATATTAGACATGTATATCTTATTTGATTACCTACAGATTAAATTAACCTGTTTACATAATTTCAAATGAACTTCAGGTAAAAATAAAATTAATGTTTCCTTGTGTAAAATTAGTTAACAATAAATTAGACATATATCTTACTATGTATATGATTGTACTGTTTTAGTCTTATTACATTGTTTTTTTTTTTTAATGCAGTTTATTTTCACTAATTTTTAAACTTTTTTAACTAAATTTTTAACTTTACAAATTTTATATTTATGCCCGGAATACACGAGGTGTAGTAATGCAATACGATTCTAGTATAGCATTTTTCCTAGCATTGTATTAAGTATTAACTATTCTAGCTTCTTCCAAGCCAGGATAGGCGCTAGGAATAGCTAGCTTGCTATCTTAGCTTAAAAAACTAGCCTTGTGTATTCCAGGCATAAAATAGACTATCTTAGTCCATTATTGTCACACATCTCTATCCAACGCTAACCTTTCTCAATCTTTAATTACTAGGAGCATCAGGTCTTCTCTGACTGTCGTTTCTTTGCTGTCTTTTTATGTTTGATCTAGGTTCCACATTGTGACCTTATTTATTATTCTATCCTATGCTCAGCTTAATCTTTGACTTTTTAAAACACCTACTACAATAAGTACATTTTATGAAAAATTTTTAGTAAAACTATGACTGCCAAAACATGTATAAATGGATAATCAAAGCTATTTTTAACTTTAAGAAACCACCAACTATTTTGTATTACTAATTGTTATAAACTTTGTATTAATTTAATAGAAACTTTAGTAACATTACATATTAATATCTTAAGTTGATACTCGATAAGTACATACTTGTATTATTTTCGCCACTAATTTCTTCATTTTGTTTTGACTCAAGTTCTTGTAGTTGTTGCAATTGAACTTTAAGAAGTTCTGACTGACGTTTTACTTTCTTTTTCATTTTTTTCTTTTGGTTTTTGGTTAAGTTTGGTTTGTTGAGATTGCTTTTTGGTGCAGTACTGCTAAATGATAGTGGTAATTTTTGACCTGTCTGATGAATCTCAGCTACTTCTTTAGCTAAATTTTTTATATATTTTTCATCAACACAAATTAAAACGTTTTCTGGCTTGATATCAGTGTGTATAATGTTACATTTAGTATGTAAGTAATCCAAGCCTTCAAGTACTTGACGTATAATGCTCTTAACATTTTGTATTGGTATACCCGAATAATCACTTTTAATAATTAACTTTAACAAATTATGACCAAGTACTTCAAATACCATGCATATATGATTACCATTTACGCCACTAATTTTAAAATCATCCAACAACATGACCACTCGCTCTCGTTTTTTATCACTAGTATCAGAATCACGAACACTTTTCAAAAGTTTTATTTCATCTAAAGCAGTTTCAGTAAAATGAGATGCACTTTTAACAACTTTTAGAGCAACATAACGTCTATCTGTAAAATCCCAACACAGCCAAACAGTAGAAAAATGACCCCATCCAAGTTTTCTTAAGACATGGTATCTGCAAAAAAATAATTAAACAAATATAAATTAATTAAATACAATTTTTATACAGGGCAAGGCAGTACTGAGTCCCATTTTTTCAAGGTGAATTTAAAAAAAAAAATTATAGAAAGTAAGTAGTAAACATTAAATAACAATTCTTTTGAATTATATTTTAAAAAATTTATCTAAATGGTCTTTATGGATAATTTACATGACATGTGTAAACTGAAAATGTGTAACTGAAATCATAATTATTTACCTGACTCTACCAGATCTACCTCACGCTACTCTGTCTTATCAGGGATCTTTTCACTGGTTCTTGGAAACATAGAACTCAGTCTGTCTCAATCAATATATATATATGTAAATTAATGTCAAGGCTATCTTTTGGACAGTAAAATGTCAAAACTTAACTAAAAAACATAGTATTATTTATGGCTTTTTAATAATGTGTACTGTTTTTCTTAGAATTAACTTTGCAAATGTGGGACTCCATTCAGCCGTACACGTAATTGAAACATTTTGCATAAGTTATTACTTTTATATTATAAGTTAACTTGTTTTTATTTGTTACACTTGATATAGTAGCTCTACCTATTAAAAACTCAAAATCCGGAACAAATGCACTTAATCACCTCAAACCCAATTTTAAATTTTTGTTTTGATTTTTAATCGATTCAGTTTTTTCTCCCAATTACAAATTTATCAAAAATTTTCAACGGAAACTATTTGTTTATAGGTTACAGCAGTTTGAATATAGTCAATATGTGTACGGATAGGATTTGGGTAGCCAACCCCAAATAGTTGGGAGAAACAGGTAGAGGTATTATAGTTTAGTAAAAGAAAGACAATTTCAGTACTCGTTTACTTTTACTTAAATCAACACAACATAAATGGCATAAACTCTTACTCACTCACCAAGTGTACCTAACACTAACTAGTTAGTGGCTAACATAATTTAAAATAATCCATGCTACTCCCACGTTCAAATTTTATTTAAGTACACAACTAATGTCATTTATCACCACGAGTATTAAAACAGGAAAACACCACAATGGAACGTGTAGTTTTGTGTTAATACCTAGGTATTGAAAATTAAACTGTCCCGCAATCGCTAATATAAAACAATAAAAATTTTAGTAAATTAGGTTAGGTGCACTAAACTATTAAGATTTATAGTTTAGTAAAGAAGATTGACCATTGCCCATTTAAATTTCACATAATACCTAATAATACAAAAAAAAAAAAAATATGTAATAATACCACCTAACTTTTCAAAATTGTACGTGTAAATAAACAATCATAATAACGTAAAAAAAAAAAAAAAAAAGACAAAAACATTTAACGAGTTTTAATTTTACCTAGTGAGGAACACGTCTCCGAGTTGAACGGGATGATAACCGCCTTTGCAGTAGTCGCTAGACTCTTCCTGTTCTTCCTCGTCGGACGCGTACATGTCGTCTGTACCTTCGTCGGACTCGTTTGACGACGAGTCACTATCCCTCTGGTTACTCTGCTTGCCCTTGTCGACGGGTGCTTTGCTGAGCGCAGACGCTTGCGCGGCATTCTTGCGGTCTTCGTGCGGCTTTTTAGGCAGTTTACGGCGTTTCTTTTTTGCTTGGATTGCCAATATCCGTCTGTTCGTGTCCTTATTCATAGTTTCCGCGGTTTTTCCTGTAACACACCTTACTACCGGTCGCTACTGCCGAGGTCCGCTTCGGCTATGTTGTTCCGGTGGTCGAGACCCGCTGACGGTGCCGTTTTTGGATTGGACCGACGGGTGCGGACGAATATAAAATAAAATTACGACGGGCGTTCTCGATTGTTTTCACGAACGCAATCGAAAAAAAACACAAATCAAGAAAATAACGAAGAAACTAGAAAGAATTAATGACGGCCCTTGCAAGAATAGGTGTAACATAGATACAATAAAGTGAGAACTATTGCACAGGGATCCAGGCTGCCCGTAGCCGTGTGTGTATGTGTGTGTGTGTGTGTGTTTGTGTGGGTTAACTGTGTGCGTTTGTGATAATGGTTCAGACATATTAGTATTTATTATTATTCCGTCTGTATTCTGCCCGGGTAGATAGTATGCAAGGGGGCCGCCAAACATGAAGTGTGTTAGAATGTCACGTGACAAAAAATATGAGGTAGCAGCGCTATCTAGTACATAGCTGGCCTCGACCACAGCCGCGAATAATTAAGATACGTCAGGTATCTTAAATCGTGATCACAGCTAAAAAATATTATAATAACCACAGCTATAGATACTATAGCCGTGATAATAACAACTATGGACTGTCTGTGTGTATAGGTAAAAAGACCACGGTTAAAAGGTGGGAAGATTGCGTCAAAAAAGATGCAGAAACAATGGACCTGAAGATCCATTAGCGGGAATGAGCAGGAGATGTAGAAATAGGTGGCAGTATGTTTATTTAGAAGTATGGTCTTAATTGGCCGAAAGCACGATCGATTATACGTGCGTATAATCGTGGCCGAAAGACGAAACCGAGGAAAAAGAAGAAATAGGTAAAAACTAAAAAGCCGCGATTAAAATATAATATATCAATTAATAAACAACGCAAGTATTCCAATCAATACCACTAAATTGTTCATGGTGCAGCGTCTACACTCGTAAAGGACGTACTCAATGCGATTTTGAGTTTGAAATGAAAATCGATTAACGGATTAAAACACGCATCCAACGTCAGAAACGCGGAGAAACCACAAAATGTATATTAAATAAGGAACACTCGACGAGCCCGGACCACTGAAACCAGAGAAACGACTGGCAAAGTTGCGAGCATGAATTTAAAAGAGTACTGGTTAATTATTTGTTAAAGTTTTCAAAATATTATAAAAAAATTTAAAAAAAAAAAAAAAATATACAAAAATAGAGTTCAGTGTAAGCCACGATTGTGAAAAACACGAATTTATTACGATTGGCGTAACAAACAGTTTAATACTTAAATCGTACATATTATGCTATAATATGTTTAATCGTGGCCCCCATTTACATAAGTTACGTCCACGGTTATCTACTATAACTCACGGCTAATTAACTTATTAGTTTTATTTATTTTAGTTTTATTAATTTACTATAAAAAATATAGTTATAATTTGTACATTATAGTTTTTTAGCCGTGCTATAGATTAGATGTGCTATTATTACTTTATAACCGTGGTTACAGAGATAAAGATGATAGTACGCGGCCGTTATCAATCAGCGGCGGCGGCGTAGTCGACAAGCTGAAGTCGAGCTTAATAAATAAACAACATAATAATAATATGACGTCGACTCGTATAATATGATATAATTAAGTTATAATAGCTCAGATGACACTATGATGACAGAAGCAGAACGAGACTACGCGGCATGGAGTCGAAAACTAAAGACAGGAAGAAATTTGAGTAAAAAAAACTCAAAAGTAAGTTCTATATTACACTATTTACTACTATAAGTAGGTGTTAGTGAATTGGCTAGAATAATGAATTTGTACATCGACGTTTGAATGGGTTTTAATACTATTTTCCCATTAGTGCAAAGTCATGACGACGAATGAATACGAATTGTGAGAACGATAGACGATGACCATCATCGTTCTCTGACGGCAAAGAAGTACGGAGTCTCGGCCTAAGACGTTCCGTTTCGGAAAAAATTCTACACAACATTATAGCGCCCTTTGTCAAAAATAACGTTTGCTTGCAAAAATATCGATACCGGACTCCTTCAGTTGTGCCTAGGTACAGTATATAATTTTGTTTATTAAAGAGGTATGTTTATATGGTTTACGGATAACCGTGCCAAAATCATGTTTATGTGGAAAAATATGCTCAAGTTGGGACACGGCTTTAGGTCTCTGAAGGCATTGGATTAGATTTCAAAAATTATAATTCTTAGCAAGCTCAGTCAGTCATATAACGCAACAAGTTCTAAATTTTTATGATTTATAATTGAATTAATTTTTTCTCAAACTTTTATAAGACATTTCAATTTTTTGAATTATTATAAGTTATAACGTATGAAAATTTGGTGCTAAAACATTAATTTCAAAAACGTTTGTACTCTGTATGTCAGTTTTACCTACGCTTAAAATGCAATGTGTCAAAATTTAAAGTTAATTGAAACAGTTTTGAAAATGTTGATTGAATCTAGGTAGTTTTGAAACTACCTAGATTCTTTAAAAATTGTGTTGTTTAAATTAAAAAAAAAAAAAAAGTTGTATAATATACATAAATTCTGCCTATAAAGTCAAAGTTTCTAAAAGTGCCAATCAACTTGTTTAAAAAACAAATTAACCTCACCTAAAAATTCACTAATAATCTATATTGTATAAAATTGTTCAATTTGATGTCAAAACAGAAAATTATTTTTATTTTAGAGTTTGGATACTATAGTCTATATAGTATTAAATAAGCTACTTAAATGGTGCTGCTTGTTATTTTGTCATTTTATTTTTAATTTATACTTAATTTGTTTAACTAAAAATGAAAACAAAGTGTTATGTTATAATTAATTAATAATTACTAATTACCTATTATAGATATACCATTTTATCAGTATTCAAGATATGGATTATGTTGCTGCTATTGACATAGGTTCAACTAATTTGAAATGCCAAATTTTTTCGTCAGAATTTCGTGTAGTGGGATCTTCTATGCAAAAAGTAAGTATTTTATACTTGAAATATTTAGTACATTACATTGCTTTAGTTGTGCAGTGCATTTTTCCAGTCATCAAAATTTTATTTTTATTTTTGTTGGAATAGGATACTTATTTTCACTTGCAGTTGTTTACCCTTTTTAGTCAATCTATAAAATCTCACTATTTTACTTATAATATCTCACCAAAGTATTTTTTTTGAGACTATTTATAACAACAATTATTTTTATAGGTGAATACATTAAAACCTTTTCAAGGATGGGAGGAAATCAATCCCAATGAACTTCAAAGTGGTGTAAAATCTGTTGTACAAAATGCATTAAAAGGTTTGATATTATTCATAGAAATAATTACCTCAATAGTAATATAATAAATGTAATGTATTATATATTAAATACAATGTATTATGTTGTCAAATTTTGACCTATTTATATAAAAGAAGTATATTATATGGTTTAAGATTCTGAGTGTAGCGAGTAACGTTTTAATTTTACAATGATGCAATTTTTTCTGTCAACTTTTTGAGCCCAATCTTTTCATATGATATCTCTAAAAATTTATAATTTGCATGTGACTTTGGCTATAAATTATGTCTTATTTCAAACAAATTTTTGAATTTTACACATCCTGTGAGCAATGGTACAAAAACAAAAATTTTAACTAAAAGGCTGCTGGAGTGGCAAATATTTGTCTAATGAAATTGAAACTGGTACCATTATAATTGGTGTCTATTTTATATATACACATTGTAATTGTGTAATTGGTTTATAAACTACATCTCTTAAATAATCTTCTAATAATTGATTTTAATAGTCATCACAAACTTTTTGTACCTACCCTCTCAGCAAAATGTTTGGTACTTTCTTTTTACACTACTGGAATTTCCTGCAATATGCTGTTCAATCTGAATTTTGTTTTAAAATTCTTTTCTTTAAAATGCTTCTATACACTTTCAAAGAGCATCAATCATCAACTTTGGAAATATCCAATAATTTTATAAATTGTAAATTAAAAAAGTAAAAACACATTTTGTTTGAATGGTATTTACTTTCTACTATCTAGCATCAAAATTAAGCTTATTTAGTATTCATAAAATTGTTACTGTTATGTAATATAAAATACATAGATAGTATCTATTATTTTTATTACATTTATTTAAAACTGAATTAATTATTTTTTTAAAAGAAAATAGCAAAGTTGTATTAGTGTAAAAAACAAATAATGTCATACATAGTATAGCATGTAATAGTCATTACATTTTTCTGTATACCTAGTTTAATAATTACTTTTAAATAAAACTTCTCTAAGACTTTTTTCTATATTTATCCATACATTTTTTACTCTTCATAACAGATGCAGATCTCAAGTCCAATGACATTAAAAGTATTGGTTTGTCTACTCAGCGCAATACATTCATTACTTGGAATAAAACAACTGGTGAACATTATCATAATTTTATTACATGGGGAGATTCGCGTTCAAGAATAATTGTTAATGATCTAAACAAATCCATAACTTTTAAAGTAGGTTTAGTTTTAAGTTAAAATAATTACAATTGAAAACTATGCGGTACAATCATTACATTACACTGTTCATATATGTTTTTTTTTTTTCAGATAATCAAGTTTATTTCTAAAATTTTGTACTCAATTTTTGCTACTAAGCAACTGAAAGCAGCAAAGTCTTTTGCTTTTAATAATGTTCAAGTATGATTACATTATTGTTAATGTATGTATATAAAATAATTTGTAATTAATATTTATAGGTTTTACCTAAACTTCTATGGCTATTACAAAATAATCGAAAATTCCGACAAGATTTAAGAAAAAACAATGTACAGTTTGGTACTCTAGACACCTGGTTATTATATCAAGCCAGTAACAGAAAACTACATGTAACTGATGTATCTTGTGCTAGTGCAACTGGATTATACAATTTGTTTACTATGTCTTGGATGCCCAATTTTGTGTTTCAATATTTTGGGATTCCGCCTTCTATTCTTCCAAATGTTTGTGACTCAGATTTGTCTACGTATCTTGTAAATAATGTTACTTGTAAAATCGCTAATATTACAGTCACGTGTTCAGTAAGTTAGCTTATTTGTTCAATAAGTTTAATATTCATTGTAATATAACATATTATTTATTCAATATTGTCATGTTTTTACTAAGATTGCTGACCAATCAGCCTCACTATATGGTACAGGATCTTTTTCAAAATATACAGCCAAAGTTACAATTGGAACAGGAATGTTTTTAGACATAAATTGTGGTTCATCACCAGAAGTATGTTCAGGTCAGAACTTAAGAATACATGGTTCAAAAGCAAATGGTCATTTAATTTTTATAAATTTAATTTTTGTAAAGTTTAAATGAATTATTCAAATTAGGATACTATCCGTTAGTGGGTTGGACATTTAAAAATGATACTTGTTATTCATTAGAAGCAATAGATTATAATAGTGGATCATTAATTCAACTTGGAAAATCTGTTGGTGAGTTTTTTAATACCTTTTTTAAACTATAATTTTAATTTTGATTTATTTTCTATAATAGGTGATTTCAATAATGTAAAAGAGTTGAATGATATGTCAAAACAGGGAAATGATTTATCCTCAAACAGTTTGTTATTCATTTTACCCGAATCTGAAGTAAGTTTAGTATTATTATATTATGATTAAGTTTATTATGGTTGTATTAAAAAAATTAATTATAAATTACTTTGATTTTATTTTTTAGCTTTCCAATTCAATAAGAAGAGATTATAGTTTTATTGGTGTTACACCATCTACTACTAAAATGGATTTGACTATTTCTATTTTAGAATCCTTTGCATTTAGAATTAAAAAAATTCTAGATAATTTTCACCATGAAATGCCACAGATGGTGTTAAATACTATATGGTAATTCTTATTTTGAAACTAATAATGGGTCACTACTCACCAATCCATATTTGATTATCAAATTTATATTTAATATCTTCTTGAATGTTTAAATAATTACAAAATGTAAAATCAAAGTATTAATAAAAAAAAAATTGTGACAAGCAATTTTAAAAAAAAATTATTTTCAAATAAAACTTCATGTTGTCAAGCTTGTGATACATTTTCAAAACTAAAATTATAATTTTTATTAAACTAAAATTATAATTTTTATTAAACAAAAATTACAAAATAAAATTTTTGAAAATATTTATATGTAGATCAAAAGTGGTCAAAGTTTGTAAAAGACTGACTTATGTTTACTTATTAGAACTGTGGTTGGATATTTTAGGTATTTTCAATCATTATTTTGGAAATTACGACAATATAACCAAAATCGTTTTGTTAAATATGCATGTATATCTTCAATTTTATAGATGGTTTTTTTTAATAATTTTTAGTATAGAAAATTTCTAAAAAAAAAATGGTAGTTTCAGGCTATCACATATTTTGGTCTACATGGAAATCAAAAACTTAATTACATTTTTAGAGCCCTACAAATTATTAAAATAAATAACTACTCTTATTGTCTAACTACACTCCAACATGACGCTTCAAAAAATTTATTAACACCCAGCAATTCCCCTAAAAATGTTTTGATTAATTCAACTTGCTCCCTTTAAAATTAAGGACCCTCTCATAGGTCTCATATGATATTACTAACTATATGTTAACAGAACATTATTTGTTTAATAATTAATTTTTTTGGTACTGTACAAATCTAATTCATAAATTATAATACAAATATTAAATAGTACATTTATTTGTTTTAGTTCTTTAAGCTAAAAATACACAAACAATAAACAAAACAAAACTGAATTGTTTTGTTAATAGTCTGAAACATACAACTCAAATATATTTACCTTTTGTACATATTTTTGTTAATTAAATTAATAACAAACATTACAATTATCTTAAATTTTTAGCGTATCTAGAATGTATTGTTTTTTAAATTATTTTTTTTTAACTGCAAAATTTCCAAATTCGATTATTTCTAAAAGACTGTAATAATAAATTCAATTGTTACGGCTCAATTTTTAAAGGTAAACTGAGCTCATTCAGTATTGTTATTTTTGTAAGCAATTTACCGTTCCTTACAAATATAATAATCAACTTCTAATTAAACTTTCTAAAACAGTAATCCACAGCATCAAACTACCCACATGACCTAGAGTGATTTTAGTTTTTTTATTTTTAAGGGTTGATGGTGGCGTATCTCAAAATGACTATATCTGTCAAACAATTGCCAATGTTACTTCAACTACAGTGGTAAGAATGAAAAACAATAACAGAACAGAGATATCTTGCTTAGGTGCTGCTTTTATGGCTGGTTTATCGTCAGGTTAGTTACAACATGATAAGTGTTAATACCAAATGTTATGTTAAAATATACTCCTAATTATAAATATTATTTTTTTTATTTTTAACTAGGTGTATGGACAAATAACAGAGAATTGAAAAACTTCAGACACAGAACTCATCAAAAGTTTATTCCTATAAATGATTCCTTTAAAAATGAATATAAATATATAAGATGGTTGTACAACCAGAAATGTATATATTAATAAGTATTTATTATTTAATTTTAGCATAAATAACATCTTTATATATGTATATTGTATATATATATATATATATATATATATATATATATATATATATATTTATAATTCTTCTGTCAGTCTGTTAGTATTTGTGTAACTTCTGAACATAAACTGCTTTTGACCAAAATTTCTGATATTGTTCTTTGTGATTTACAAAGGTTTATAGAATAACAATTAACCTCTTAATAAAACTTTTCGGTAAATTTGTTTTTTCCTAGTACGTATAAGGTTACAGAACTTGCTCAGACCCATTTTTTTTAAAATTCTTTTTTAGATTTTAAAATATAATATGTTAGAGTGACTACCTTAAAAATCAATGACCTATTCAAAGAAGTGACTCACTTCATAGAGTTTTTGTTACTCCAAACAACTTCTCGGCCGACCTAGTATTTACTCTGTTTTTTTTTTAATTTATTCATTTTTTAGATTCTAAGAGTAGCAATGAATGTATTCATTTATGATGTCCAAGATCTCAAAACAAATAAAGGACCCCTAAGTTTTGATCAGGTAAACTAAACCTAGGAATCTCAAAAAATAAAAACAATCTCATAAAATAAAATAATTTTATTAATAATCAAAAATAAAAAAATAAAATAACAACACCAATTTAGTTACTCTATTTTGTTAACTATAAATTGGATTTTAGATCTTCAAATATAGTTTTATTCTTTAGAAGTGTGTCAATTTCATTTTGTGAATATCCTATTCCTTTAAGTATTTCACTTGTATGCTGACCACACGTAGCAACTGGTTTAGTTGCACATGAAACACCAGGAGTGACACTTAGTTTTGGAGCAGGTCGGGGCACCACACAATTATTTTTCTTTATAAATGAATTTCTACTTGCATTGTGAGGATGTTTTTCTATTTCATCAAGTTGTAACACAGGAGTAACACAAGCATCTTTTGAATCAAATATCTTAAACCAACCAAAATTAGTTCTCATTACATCAACCAAATTTTTTTTTTATAATATTTAGAAAAATGTTTTTTTAATAAATTTACTTACATCACACCATTCTTTTTGGGTTTTTTCTTTGAATTTTTTTGCAATGATTTCTCTATTGTTTTCAAAATTGTCCATCTGTTCTATGTCATTGATGTTCAACCCTAGGCCCTCAATAAATTCTTTGTAAAATTCTGGTTCTAGAGCACCAACAGCCATCCACTTCTCATCTTTAGTTTCATAAGTATCATAGAAATGCATTCCTCCATCGAGTCTGTTTTAATTTATAATTTCAGACATAACATATATACAAATTCAAATATGATAAATGAAACTAACAAATTTTTCCCTTTAGGGTTTCCCCAAACTAATGAATTTTGTGAACCCATCAACCAACTTCCCGTGTACGCAACTCCTTCAGTTATGTTTGCATCAACTATTTGGCCTTTACCGCTTTTGTGTCTCTCAATGACAGCCATTAAAATTCCCAATACGCATACCAAACTACCACCCGCAAACTCAGAAAAATTTACAGGAGGAACTGGCTTTGGATTCTTTGAGCCGTACAAAGACAACAAACCTTTTTAATTAAAATAATTTATAAAATATAAATTAAACAAAAACAATAAACATACTCTGTTACAAAAAAAATAAAAAATGCTGACCAGATATAGCTAAATAGTTGATATCATGTCCAGCTCTCTGGGTATAATTTCCAAATGAACCATATCCATTTAATCGGGCATATATTAGACGTGGGTTTTTTGTCATCAACACATCTGGACCTAATCCTAATTTTTCCATCACGCCTGTTATAGAAAAAAAATGGTTGACTGTTTGAAAGTAATATGTGTAACCATTGAAAAACTAAGTACAAATAATAAATAATCAATGGTATAACTTCTGAGAAAATATTACTTTACATGAAATAATAACGTGGAAGTACCTAAAAACAATATTTTGTCAGCATATTTATTAATTATATTGACAGGTTTTTTTTGTAAATTTTAATTTGTAAAAATTATGTTCGTAAATACCTAAGTATTTTATAACTTTAAAAAACCTAATAATACAATATTACTATTGTTTCGATTTAATAACAAAATAATAAATAACATGTCATGTACCTTATGTATTAAATATAATTGAGGTTTAAAATGTGCTCGTCTATGCTATTAATTAGGGCTTATAGAAAAACAAACTGTTCTTACCAGGTCTATATGGTTCTAGTACAACATCAGCAAGATTTGCTAATTTTTCTGTGATTTGAATACCTTCTGGATGTTTTAAATTAATACATATAGATTTTTTACCGCCGTTCAATACTTCTGCTACTTGCAAAAAGACATTTTTCTATGAAAAATTAACATTTTGATTAAGATAATAAGTAACAACTTATTTATTTACAAAAAAATGAAACAATTTAGTATAAATTGTTTTAGTTTTTAGTACTAGTATGTTAAGTACTCACTTTTTGTATTACAGTCACATTGGCTCCAAAATCAGCTAATACAGTTCCAGCAAATGGTACAGGTGCCAAGCCAGAAAATTCTAGTACATTTAACCCTTTTAAAGGCATATTGATACGTTTTTTTATAAATCAAATGATTTTTATTTCTTGGCCGAATAAGTCTTCAAAAATATAGGACTATGACAAAATATTTGGATCTACCGGACATTGGATAAATGTATTCTGTGTTAGACAGACGACTGTTAACACATATTACAATAAAACAAAAATAGGTCGTTAACTACACTACGGTAAGCCGGGTAATGAAATCAACATTTCTAATCTATAATACGTATATGATATACGGCGTGCAGCAAAAGTCGGTTTACACAGCAAAGAAATTGCTAATACAAATAAAATATGTATGTTGTATGTAGTCATATTTATGAATTGCAAAGAATGTCTGTTTGTGTTCAAACCGATGACCATCTTTTTCGATGAAACTGCGGCAACGAGAGCCCACAGAACGGCATGTGCGGCGTAAGAACCGACTTATGCCGCACACAGTATATATATATATACCTATAAGAATGTACAGCAACAAAGTAAAAAGTGTTCAATTGTAAACGCATAATATAAATAAACAAAAACAAGATAATAAATATTTATTAAAATCATATAGGTTCATATAGGTCATGGCGGTAGATCTGTGTCTTAATAATAACTGTTGCGAGTTATTGAATGCATAGTAATGAGTTTTTGTACTTTAGAAACAATCGATTGTAAACCTAATCAACAGGCAACACTGAGTACAACGTAGGTAAAAATTTAAAATATACGAGCAATTTATTAGCGAACAAAAAAGTAAAAACGTGCCACAGTAAAAGCACAGATAAGATAAAACTAATCTAATCCACTATTAAAATACTAGAAATTCGCAAGAGAACAAACTCTTATTACTGTTTAAGTTCCCTGAACTCCTGCAACCACCAAATGACGCTCTTGTAGTAATACAATTTATCTAAGTTGTATTCATAATGTAAAATATATTTTCTCACAAAACCTAATTCACCACCACAATAGGTATTTTTTAGTTTAGTGGTATTGAAATTTTTATTTTTTAGTGAAATTCTAAAATTTTTCAAAAAATAAAAACAGTTCTCACAAATAGGTAGAAGGACGTGACAGAGTCAGCTGTGCACGTCACAGATATGGATAATAACCATATCAGCAGGCTGTGGTGCACGTGACTCGTGTAGTGTGATCGTGCGCAGTGCGGATCACGAATTAAGATATCTTAATGCTGATAAATATATTGTAATAACGTATCACGTTTTGTGTTCAATAAAAGTTTGAAATATACGATTTAAGATATCTTCATATAATAATATGTATCAACTGAAAATCACAATAACGGATAAGTGCTGGAAATTGTTATATTACCTATCATGATTTTGTTCTTCATTCTAAGTAACACACCGTGCTTTTGCCTTTTGTAGTTTAGTCAACAATTGCAGGCGCCGCCGCGCTATATTTTAATAGAGTTTGAGGCACGATTAAAATATCGTTGTTTGACGTACAAATAGGTAAAATAATTGAACAGTATATAATTTTATTTGTTATGCTATGGAACTCAACAAAACATATCCAATTAACATCATAAGTCAGTTGAAAGACTGCTGTTCGTTT
>CM029359.1:14220774-14257123 GCA_017140985.1 Hormaphis cornu
CTTGTCGTCGAAGAATTCAACGATAATGCGTCACAATATTTTCTAAAATATTACCACAAACTACAACATTTTAACCAGCCCCTGTGTGACGAGTGGTTTCGAGACCTTGACCGTCCAGATCTCAATCTATGCGAGGTAAGTACATTTTGGTATTATTATTGTTCATGAGTCATGACTAAAAATCTATTTAGTTTGTGTTGGGATTATTCTCGTTTAGGTGTATGTTTTAATGTTAGGTTGTGTGTGTGTATATATATATATATATATAATTATGTACAACCAAAGTAATGTAATGAAAAGTAACGCCGTTACAAATGTGGTAACGCGTTATGTAATTTTATTACATTTTGTCATGTGTAAAAAAAAAAGTAAATTGGGTACCTTTTGAAAGTAATTTCTTAAAACTTACCTACTAGAAAAATACATCAATGATAAAAAAAAAAAAAAACTCTTAAAAATTTATTGTGGATGAATAAATTCCTAAAAAATGAATAACTTCTAACTGTGTAACCAGTGCTAGAACTTAGAAGTGGGGGGTGACGCGTCTCCCCACTTCTAGCTACTTCTTCGGAGGGGGGCAGCCAAATTGAAGGCATCCCCCCACTTTTTTTTCCATTTCTACCACTGTGTGTAACATCACAATAGAGCAGAACAACAGCCTGTGGAATAAAATTTGGGGTTCGGCGAAAAAATCAAACATTAAAAAAATTCAAGTTGTCCAAAATAAAACTCTACGTCTAATTACAAACGCGACTTTCTATGTCTCAAATCACACCTTACACACGTGACTTAAAACTACTAACAATATTAGAAACCGCCTCTAAATTCTACAAACGCTACCACAATTCACTTCACGACCATCCTTGCGAAAAATCTTTCCAACCCAATGTCTGCAAACCCCCCAAAAAGATTAAAGAGGAAATGGTGCCGCGACCTACTCCTTGACTAACCCTTAAAAAAAAAAAGAAAAAAAAAGCCGGAGTGTTGCCAGTGGGCAGCTTCTCCACTCAAGTCCTTCTGTTATATTTTGTTTTTGTTTTTTTTTTTCTTTAACCATCTATTATGCTTATTATACTAAATATTGTATAGATTGTATAAGTCAAATAAACGATAAAAAAAAAAAAAAAAAAATACCTTCTCAAATTATAAAATGTTCATAATACTTAAAATTTTGTAAACTTTGCCTGTATAAAACCCCTCAAAAACTGTCGGTATCATGTACTCTTAACATTGTGACATTCTGCTCGCGTGTGTGATATTTAGTTTTTACTCTTTAAACATTACTCTTAAGTCGTTACTCATTTTTATAATATAACCATGTTCAATCCCTTTTATCGAACTTTAATTAATATGCAGAGTTCAAATAATTTTACTTTTTGCAGGTTATTTTAGCTCAAACTAATTTGAAAACAAAATCATGGTCACGTGGAATCATTTCTAGGTATACAAGATCTCAAACTGAATTATATTTCATCGATACTCAGGTATTGGATTATTGCATAGTATACCTATTTTATACTTAATTTGATGTTTTTTTACTGTTATTAGAGAATTTTTGACCTTGCCAACTTCTCAGAATTAAGAGTGTGTCCTCCCAAATTGTTTAATCTTGCGCTTCCAACTTACAATATTTGTATCAATATTGGTTTAAATGATGACTGGCTACAAAGCGCAATAGAATTAATGATTGCCAAAAACCAATATGGAGAAATAAGCTTTAGTTTCATTCCGCAATCTGTTACTAGTGGTAATATATACATTGGTGAAATCCTTGTCAGAATTCCAATGCATAATAATGCAACTATAACCTTAGAGAAATATTTTAAAAAATACCGTAACATAAAAAAACTTGAAGGTAATTAGTATATTCATATTTTTTGTAACTTATTTTTGTTAAATATAAAAATATTTAATTAATTCATTTTAGAAACAACAACGCTGAAATATTCACCGTTTGATCCATTAAAATTCAAGCATTTGGTAAGTTTAAACATTTAATTAAAATTGGCAATTACTAATTTTTCTATTTTACTTATTTTTAGCAAAACATTTTTGTTCCCAAAAATTGTACTACTAGAAGTTTTTCAGAAATGGAAAATTCACCAGAATCTAATAATAGTTCAACTGTCTTAACCTACTCAAATTACTATAGTAATAGTGATACCTCAGCATCTGCAACTAATATAACAGAAAACATTGATAGCTCTTTTATTTCTACAACAGATACTAACAGTGTTTTAATGAGTTCTCTTGAAAAGACTCATAACACTGCATTTACAAAGAGTTTAACCAAAAGTATAAATCAAAACACTGAAAAAAACCAAAAGACCTTTTTGGATTTTTATAATAACAGTACAACTATTGAAGATTTAGTGAATTTGAATGGCACATGTTCTGATGATACCGTTAATAGTATTAATGTTCTAGAACTAAAACTAAATAGTGATAACAATCAAGAAATGAAAGCAGACATTTCCAATGATGATATTGGTGTTAAAATATCATTGAACAATGATCATTGTTTAATGAAATCAAAAGATGAAGATTTTACTGTTTCTTCTCTAACCACAGTGAAAGAATCTAAAAAACCTTCAGGAACATTAGTTTCATACCCAGATGCGGAATTATGGTGGTCTGATTCAGATGACGAGTAATAAACGAATGGTATTTTAGTTCCATTATTTTGAATTGTAATTAATTACTCGGGTTTATTTTAGAGTACTGTTATTTCCTGTTCTAATTTTTGTTTAAAAAAATGTGAGAAAAAAAATCATCATGTTATATTTTAACAATAATTTATTAAACAAATATAGTTAATAAACAATATAAATATTAAATAATAATTGATATAATTTTCATAAAATATTTTATTTTGGATTTAATATTTTACATTGAAATTACTTATTAAAATAAATTATCTAATTGGATATTAGATATACATTATTATAAATTGTATAATTATACAAATTTACTTAAAAGTAACAATAAATTATATTATATTATTTAGTATTTAAGACATCTTGTAAGATAATGCAAATTCATATCAGTTTTCTTTACGTTTAAAGATAAAAATATGATATACCTATTAGAGACCTTGCTACCTTGATTTTCTTTCTCTGTCTCTCACATGTAAATCATAGGAATTTAGATGGTTAACCAAACAGGCTATTAATTCCAAAAGGAATCTATCAATTAATTTGAATTCTTAATAAAGTTCAATTTGGATCCTTTGAGGGACATTTTTCATTTTATCTTTAAAATTCATACACATTTTATTTAAAAAACAAATTTAAATGTTTTATTCTTAAAAATTGAATGACAAGAAAATAAAAAATGTAACTCAAAGTATCCAAATTAAACAGACGTCATACATTTATGTTAAAAAAAATGAAGAAACATACAATTCTGATCACATATTAATGGAAGACTAACCAAAACATTTATCTTTATAGATGAGGATTATATTAAATATTTTTAAGTTTAACCTTACAGTTTTAAAATAAAGTTTTAAAATACTTAGACTTAGATATAACACTGTAAGAAAAATCCAAATTTCTAAAAACAATTTTCAAAACCTTTGGCCAAGCCAGTCCATCTATTGGGCACGGATAAAAAATATAGATTCATTGCCATAATAAATCGATTTTTATACTCTTCTGGGGAAATTATAGTTGGTAATTTGCCTTGACCACCAAGGAGACCCGACTTTTTCACCATTGTTTCTATTTTCTTGTCCCACGTAAATGTGCGAATATAATCTGTAAACAGAAAAAGTGAGGTGGGCATATAATTTAAAAATATTAATTTCAGTTAGAATTTATAATAATAACAGTTCATTAAAATAGTATCTTAAGTGAAAAGTACAAACATTAATTTGTTTATCATATTTTACAGCTCTTTGAAATATATCTTTTTTTTTTATACATATCAAACGGTTGATAATTTTAATGTGGATTATTTCACAAAAATACATGTTATTTTCTTATTATACAGTTAAATTTAAAAAAGTCATATTTTAGGTAATATAAGTACTTTAATATTACTGATATTTTTCATTAAATTTGTTTTTTTTCTAGGTTGTATACACTATCAAGAAATTGACCTACTGGGATAAGTCAAACTCCATGGCGTAGTCGCTATGCCTAACAACTTCTCACCAGACCTTGAATTTTCTTCGATCTTGTCATCCTCTATTTTTTATAATTATTTGTTTTATATTTTTTATTTATTATTAATAAAAATTTAAAAACATTGACTTTTTAAACAGTAATTGAGTACTTACCAAAAACAAAAAAAAAAACCATCTTTCTATAAAAGGATATAAATCTTATACAAGTGACAATGCCCCAGACCCAAAAAATACAACAAATATTTAATATTACTAATTAGGTGACAATTTAGTCAATAATGAAAATAGATTACCAATTATTCCTAAAACCAATTCGCCAGAATCTTCATCTTGGCCAACTAATAAGGAATAATCCATGACAAGCTGTGAGGTTAGGAATTCTGCATCATCATTGATAGCTTGATTTAGAATTATTTTTGAATGAGGGTGAATGTATATTGGAGAATCACATGACACTAAAACATAAATTATAAACATTTGTTCAATAATCGTAGTAATTATATTAAAATAGGCGCAAAAGAGGCATTTTCACTTGGTGGACAATTGTCCATTATCCATAGTTGGGCCGTTAGATTTAAAAAATATATGGATGTTAACTATTAGATTCATGTATTTTTATAAATTATTAGTTTATCTACAGAAGAAACGGAAGCAGTGAGAGCAATTATAAAAATAAACGTTGAAAAAAAAGAGGAAGAGGAATACCGAAAATAAGATGTATGAAAAGTGAAAATGATTAGTGAGTGTGTAGGGAATATGAAAGATCAAGACAAATGAAGGTTTAAGTGGTAGGGTGACCAATCCTAAATAGTTGAGAAAAAAAAGAAGGACAACAATTTATACACAAAATAATAACTCAAATAATATGTTTTGAATTTTATAAAAAATACATTTTATAAATTCATAAGTTAATAACTATGACATACAATAAATATTACAATAAGCAATGATCATAAATTAATGTCTATAGATTATAATCAACAAATTTTGTTTTTGACTTACTTTTAATAAGATTTTCATCCAACAAAACAATTTCTCCATCTTGTGTGTTTGGATCAACCAATCTGTTTCTAACTGATCCTTTTAGATCAAATATATGTGAAATGTTTTTATTGTAAAATAAATTTTCCATGACCAATAGATTTGAATTAAATGATGATCCTTTGACAGTGTTACGATATCTTACTTTATATACTCCAACAATTTTACACAAAAGAGTGGGACGTCTTTTGATTTTACGAGAGTGTATGTATGCAAAATACTGAGGCGCAAAGTCTAAGAATGGCAATATTTCCAAACGAGACATTTCCTTCAACACAAATCTGTCATCTAATTATAATAACAAATAATATACAAGGTTAATTAAAATAAAACTAATCCAAACAAAAACAAAAAAATAATACGAGCAGATTGCTCCTTCCACTTGAAAACACAAATAATCAAATTACACTGTTTTCTTGGCAGATAACTCAAAAAATAATCAAAATATTAAAAAATGTTTTGAATAAAATATATTTAAAAACCAAAATCTAAACTTTTCAGTAATACTCAACGTAATTATTAGAGTCACCTGCTACCTGTAAAAGTGATCACAAACTGTGGTGATCACATATGTCAAAATCTCAAGATGTTTTCCAAAAAATGGTAAAAAAAAATTGGTTTTTGGGACATAGCTCAAAAACAAAAATTAATTTCAAAAAAGGCTTCAAGTAAAGTACAGTGAAAGTCTACAATTCAAACTTTTTTTAAGCTTTGACATTTTTCGATTGCACCAACTGGCCGTCAGTGTTCACAAAAAAAAAAAAATTATTGTAAATATTAAAAACAATACATTCCCTACATCGCTTTGCTCAGAATCTAAAAAAAAGAAAGAAAGGAAAAGAAGAAAGGGAGTAATTTCAAAGTCAGGTGAAAATTTGTTTGGTAGAGCAACTTAAATGTTCACAAAAAACAAAAAACATTACATTCTTAACTATGCTCAGATTCTAAAAAAGGAAATAATAATACTCATTTTGTCATGAAAAATTTACAATGGTTATCACTTCCACTAATCAGGCTGTATACTAATTACCATAAATTGTATTTTAATTTATGTACTACTAATTACCTTTAGTTTTACAAAAATTTGAACCAGATTTTCCTCCTCTAGCTGACCATGAAATACATCTTGCTAAAGAACGAACAAACATTTCTTCTCCAGATACAAAGAATGCATCTCTTAATTTTGCAAATTGCTTAGCAAAATAAATTTTAACATAAAAATTGGTTGTAGAATCTGAGAATGTAATCTATTAAAAAATAACAGTATTCACATAAATTATTCTACTTAATTTAGATATAATTTTTTTTAATTTTGAAGTTAAATACAAACTTCAATGTGTTGTTTTGACTTTAACTTGTCATCTGTTTCTTTTTGATCATTATCCTGTTCAACATTTTCAACTGTTGACCTATAACATTTTTATACTAATATTTCAACATTATGAACATGTATTAATTAAAAACAAATCTTAAGTCAGTGGTCTACTTAAAAATGAGTAAAATTATAGTTTTTTTACTCAAAATTACGCTTTTGAGGAAATAGTAGTAAAAATATAAAACAAAAAATTGGCAAATATAGAAGTTGATTAAGTATACAAGTTTTAGTGGTCATTATAAACCATTATTGATCCCAAAATCATACGCATACATAATGCCTCTGACTAAAGTTTTAGAAAGTGTTTAGGATTACGTTATATCTGTATTCAAGTTGTTTTGGTAGTACGATGTGCTCAATGTAAATGCAATAATAGAACTGGGTTCTTTTTCATAAATTGAAATGGGTATATGACAATGTATGTTTAAAGCATGATGTTCTGTTGATTCAATTGGATTCTACAAATACATAACAATTATTAATAATTAATTCCACGTACCGCTGTACATGCATCACAGACACTAGTAAATACATACAGAGATGATGGCTGGGGGTGAAGATGATGGTAAAAATTGAGAGAGAATTGTTTTGACACTTTTTTTGTCGGTTTGTGACAAAGATAATTGAGACTTGGGTTCATTGGGTAAATTATTGTCATCTAAAATAAAAAATAATAAATAGTGTTACTCTCTTGATGGTTTTATCAATAACATTAAACTAACAATCATCAATAACATCACTGTCACTGTCTGTAGTGATATCACTTTGTGTTGGTGGTAGAGATAAATAACATTTTCTACTTTGGAACAAATCAGAATCATTTAGATTTTCAAAATCATGTTCAGCAGCTATTTCTGAATCAGAAGTTAATGACTGCTGGCTTGGGTGACTTGTAACACCGTGTTCTTCAACAACACAGTGACTCGAATTACATTCAGAATTAATTAATTCTTCTAACATCTCAGAAATTGAATTGGTTTTATTTTCACTTTTTTTTTGGGATTTGTCTTCCTTTTTAATTACAGTTTCAATTTTAATTAATCTTGAATTCCAATTTATTGAAGCTTCACTTACAGCTTTCTTTAACAGAACAATTGAATCATCCAATTTCCATATTATATTTAGTAGTGCTCCTAAAAACGTGTTTTAAATTTTATTAATAAATACATAGAACTATTGTGTAAATTGGAAATTGTAAACATAAAACTAGCAAATCATTCATACTTTAAAATTTAAAAATAGCAACTAACTTAGCTTTGTAAAATTATACAAATGTCTAGCAAAAAACAGGAACATTAAAATTTCAATTTGTACCCTCCTTTCATTAGTAAAAATAAGGAAAAGGGGATCACTCTAATCAGCGGTAGTATTCAAAACAACTTTGATAGACTAGTAGAAAAACAAAGCATTATGTTTGCTCTTTCCTCCCCGGGACAAAAATGAAAAGACTGACATTTAGGTGATATTAACAACAACTCTTTGAAAATGTTTAAATATTATTTAAATACTATGCAAAAAAAACTGAAACATAAAACAAGTCTGCTCTTAAAGGTACCAATATACAAAAATATATATAAAAATTGAGATGTAACAATAGAATTTATTATTTTATTAGGCAGGTATTTTATTAGGCACTATAGTTGAAAAAGTGTAGAGTTTAAAATTGTTTAAATTAATTGAAATCTTAATTCTATATTAAAAAAACTTTATAAAAAACATCAAGTATGTACCACAGAGTATTGAATCTTTTATTTTAGAAATTTTACTAAAAATAGTCAAAACCTTTCAAAATTTTACCCACAAATAAAGAACATTAATTTTAACAACGTATGAAAATTTCAAACTATTTAAATAATTATTTGAGGAGTTATTATAATTTAAGTATCAATTGTGCAACAGTGCGCACGCAATGTAATACATTTTTCGCTACACACAGAATCTAAAAAATTAAGTTTTTTATTAAGTACAATTTTGGGCCAATTACCAAAAAAATAAAATATTGTAAAATCAAAATATTCCTTGCTTGCTGAGTAGAGAATGTGATCTGCAAATTATATATGTTATCATATTCTAAATACTGTCACAAAATATGAATACATATTATGTAACTACAAAGATTAAATAATAAATACTAAGGTAATACCGTAATTTGTATCCTTGTCAGTTAATGTGGGAGAGGTTATTCGAAGTTGTATATCATCAACTCTTTGTTTGAACAGCGCTTGGTCTTTTTGCAGTTGTTGTTTGAGTGGTAAAAAATTTGCTATAATTTATTTAATGGTACATTAATATCATTAGATGCGTTTCATCAGTGCTTAGATTAGGGGGTGCGGAGCTCCCCTACTATTTTGAGTACCCCTACTAAGTACTAATTTAATGATCTTTATAGTTTAGTACAGGGAAACGTAACGCTCATTATTTTTACTTAACATTTTTTACTCTCACTATTATTTTTGCGATTTGAGAGCTGCGTTTAATAAGTTTGATTACAATAATAATGATCAATCCAATGTAATATGTAAAAAAATAATTAATATCTATTACTTTTAGTACTTATTTTTATTATTTATATAAAAAAATAATATTAAATATTATTTAATACTATTTATATATTTTATATGAACGTAATGAAACCATATATATTATAACTTAGGTATAACTAGGTGACCATAATTCTTTTGTCACAAAGGAGGAAACTTATAACGAGGATACTACATCATACATAAATATGTACAAGTATCTATTATTAATTTTATTCATAGGTAGTATTATTGATTAAAAATACTAGTATTATACTATATAGTATAATACTATTATTTATAATCAATGGTAGTATAAAATATTATGTTATAAAAGTGGACATTTTTTAAAACCCTGTCCGCATGGCCTACAAGTGAATGTAGATTTCTTGCCACACAAAACAAAAATTTTCAAATAAATTTTCTTAAAAAATACTCTAAAAATTTAAAAACAAGTGCTTAACTTTAAATATTTTGTTTTATTAATCAAAAATAGAAGCCAAATTGGTTCAACCAATGTTAAATATCCACCGCCGCTATACAGTACTAATTGAAGATAAGGTTAAACTTAATTTTCTCAAAAACTACTGCATTTATTTTGATAAAAATTATACAATGCACAACTTCAAATAAGTAGCTTTATTTATAATTTTGCCAAAAACAGAAATCAAGTTGGTTCAATCATTTTTGAGTAATGGTTGCCACAAAAAATTTCCATACATACATACATATATACTTTTTAACAGGGGGTGGTTTCAAGGTCTGCGGTTCATGATCGTTAAAACTACAAAAAATTATCCTGAAATCGTATCATTGAATCAAATACAATAGGTAGTTTTTTTCTATAGAAATCTACCGAATATCAGACAAATACCACATTTATACATTTTGAAAAGTTTATTAAATTTTATAAGTGTAACGTACAACATAATGTAATATAAATTTGATCATAGAATTTAATATTAATGTACATAGTAACTGACAAATAAATAATTAAAAAAATTAATTTAATTATTTGTTATTAGAGTAGGAATGTGGAACAACAATTGAGGAACATGGCTCCAAAAAATTTAACATTTCTCCCTAATGTCCCGCCTTGCCACCCTAATTATAACTAATTAGATGTTTAAATCTTACCATTGTTTTCCATGGATAAAGAACAAATTTTTGTCATAACTGCAGTGAATATCTCGTGTCCCATTAATGCCCACTGTTTCACTTCTTCCAAAATATCAGGACGATATTGACTTACTTTAATAGGAACTATTTTTAATTTCAAACTTGGTAATCTTATTTCCCAAATTTTTATGTCTATGTATCTATTATAAAAATCAAAATGAAATTTGTAAGTCTAAAATCAGGCAATGTATATGAATAAGAACAAAATATTTTACACATACTCAAACGAAGCTACAGTTTTGTTGTAAATAAAGAATTGTACAAAATCTTTATTTATAATGTGACTGCAATTATATAATGCACGGCACAAACACTGATGAGCATAAAATTTTAATTCTAAGTATTTTGCAAAAGCAAATGACCAAGTATCATCTGAAACTGGCACTATAGGTGTTAGCTGAATAAAAATGAATGGGTAATTAAATTAATTTTATGAATCATTAATTAAAAATTATGCTTATTACTTACTAAGGAACACTTCTTACAGAAGGACCAAGTATAAATTAAATTTTCATTGTACGGAGGATCAATCAAACGGCCACTTATTGTAGATAACAAAAGTCTTACACAACCCTTATCGTGTATGAAACGTCGTTCGTGTCTGATCATTGGACTATCACATAAATCAGATGGACATTCATACGTCTCACGAAAACAATATCTTTCTAAGAATCTACCCAAACATATATCATTAACTCCATAAAACTCCATAAACACTAACCTAGAAAAAATTAAATATTATCAGTAATATATTTGGAACATATAAAAATTTACAAACCTAGGTTCAACACAAAACGAAGGTGCATTATTTGATTCTGGACAAAAACTATAAAATATTACAGGCAGCCTTTGATGATTAACTGGATCAAATACATCAAATAGTTTTTCTTTTTTTAAGTATTTGTTCTTATTAGATTTGATGAATGACTTTTCTGAAGTATTATGCAGTATTCTACCACCTCTAGCTCGAAATAAAGCTAGCATAGTTACTATTTTGTCACTATTTATGTCTTCAGTAATTTTAGTGGTTATAAACGTATGTTTCGGTTCAAGCTATATAAAAAAAAATTAATTTTTTCAAATAAATAAAACAATTATCAATTACCAAATTACTGAATTTATTTAAAACTTAGTATTATATTTTTATTAAGATGTACATTTTCGTATAGTATTCTGTGCTAACTACTTAACTTTAAAAAAAAAGTACTCTTACAATTAGGATGTTAAGAATAATTTTTACAGAACATAATTATGACGCTTGTGGTTTTAACAAAAAGAATAACAAACTGGAATCATTCCTAAGGCTTTATACTTTTTGAGACCTAGCGTAACTATTATTTTGCTCAGGGTCTCGCAAAACTTAGCCCCAGCATTAAATGTTTGCATTATAGCAGTTAACTAAAGCCATTTTGTTTCATTACTATATTACAAATTGTAAGCCTATAAATAATAAAAGAAACAATTTTTTCTTAGGCAAAAAAAGGTCTGAATAGAATTTTATTCTGAAAACGTTAACCCAAGTTTTAGCAAGAACTTGGAAGGTTCCAATAGACAATAAGACAAATGTTAAACATAAGTATAGTATTATACTAATAGTTTTTTTCATTGCAAAATGTATTATAAATAAAACAATTTTAATGTATATATTTTCCAAGCTTTAACATTGGTTCTGTAAAACGGATGGATCAATAAATTAAACTAAGAAGCTATGAAGAATGAATAATGTAACATAATATGATTTACAATGAGGATATAAGATTTATATATATATATATATATATATATATATTCATAGTTTATCCATAAATTGGATTTCTGGATTCTTTTCTATAACCTATATTACATTACTACTTGTAAAATTTAGTAAATAATCAGATGGATCAATAAACTAAACTAAGAAGCTGTGAAGAATAATTTTACATAATATTATGATCTACAATGTAGATATAAGATCTATATATATATATATCTGGATTCTTTTCTATAACCTATATTACATTATTACTTGTAAAATTTGGTAAATAATCAGACAATTACATGTACTTCTAACTCCGATCTGTCATGTTCCTGAATTAAATCCATTGAAGACTTCATATTGTTTAAAATTTGAGATACATAAATATGTTTTGAAAAATATTTTCTCATTTTACAGTGTTTCCCAACATCTGATTCTAAGTAAGGTACTGAAAACTAAAAATTATAAGTTCATTAAGTTATATAACATAAATTAAAACAAACAAATTAAATATAAATAAAGTTAACAAAATGCACTCTTAAATTTGAAAATAATCAATTCAATAACATCTAAAATCAAAAAATTTAATGTAATTGGTAAATGTACAATATCAAACCAATATTTAAATAAGTAATTACTTCAAATATAAATGCTATAATTACATGAAACTTTCACATATCAATTACATTAAGTAATATAATACATGTTTTGTAAAAAAAAATTAATATAGTATAGATTATATTTTATTATTTTCTAAAAATAAAACTTGAGTTTTTAAAAGTATAAAAAAGTATAAAAAGTATAAAAAAAAAAATAGGGCAGATAATGAATTTATAGCTTTAAAAATTAAAATATCATCAAATATCTTTTTATACATTATATATTAGATCATGTATCAATAAATATAATTTATAAAGTTGGCATGGGCTTGAAGACCGTGCTTGAATCCTCAACCGTACGGTGCCCACACGTCACCCACCTAAATTGGAAGATATCAGACTCTAGCTAATCAGTTCATGGTGGCCCAGTAATTGCGCGTTGGTCTTTAGATTCAATTCCGATCTCCGAAAAAAATGTTTAGCTAGATATCTGATACTTTCCTGACCGCCCACATCATCACGTGGCCGCGTCAAAACATACTGTGTTCACTCAGAATTATTTTTTCAAAATTTATAATTTACTTAAATATTTACCATTACTTTTGAACTTAACGTTCTATAATTTATGGTATGTAATTAAACTATTTTTTCCAAAAACGTTATTTAACTAAACCAAATTAATCTATTTTTTTTATTTTTTTTTTACTTACATTAACCAGAGGAGACAAGGAAAGAATTGTAGTCTTCAGGAAAAAATGGAATTTATTTTCCATCTTTAATTGAGTTGATAAAGTAACTTCACAAGATTCTGATTGATTATCAACATCTATATTACCTTCATGTTGTACACATGAAAAAGATTTTTCATCCGGCAAAGAATCATTATAAAATTGTTCATTTTTCATTAGTGGTGATGCAAACTGATCCATAATATATGATTTTTCCAACTTCCAGTTATAAATCATTAATACTAATTGTCGTAGAATAGTTTTCAATATCTTTAACTCTTTAATATTACTGCCTCTAAGTAAAACTGAACAACCATGTTCTGGTACTGGACATCCCTCAAAAAACATTAATGCTTTGTTTCCAAAATTTTCAACATAAAATTGTTGACATGTCCCTAAGACTGGTTTTCCCATGTGTGCATCAACTGAAGTCAATATCTCAGCACCAGTACATCGAGATACACGTTCTAAAACTGATGCTTTAACATTCAATACTAATGTTACACCCATTTGGTTAAAGAGTTCTTGCGCAATTCTAGACACACTTTTTTGTACCAATATAAGATCAGGTTTCATAGACACAATACGACTCACAATATTTCTAAAGTAATCATATTCCTATACAACATTATAGAATTCATAAATACCATGTACTAAAATAACAATATTACTACAATTTACTTACTTGCATTATAACAGGTTCTAATGATAACAATTTTCCTTCAACACGTTGGTAAATTATAGAGCATTGAAGTAATAAAATTTTAGGAACTGAAATTCTTGATGCCATAGCTTTATTAGCTATATTTTTTGAGCATACAATACCACTAACAAGACAACTATCACTTCGTTCACTTCCTTCTATTTTTTTTATCTGTAAATAACTGAAAAAAAAAACCAATTAAAAATAAAAGTTGGATTTTACCACTAAGTTATAGCGAGTTTATTGTTAAGTTAAGATAACATTTATTTTCACTTTATTCAAGATTTTTAAATTTTTTTTTAATTGACTAAAGTATTTAATGTTAAATATGCTGTGTTCAGAACAAAAAAAAAAAAAAAAATCAAAATCAAACAAAAATGCACAAATTGTTTCAATTTATGTAATTTATTGTCAGCTACACAATTACAAAAATTAAACATAAAGTTATATACATATTATATTTACAAATAATAAAAAGTATTAAATTATTTTTCTATATTAATTACATACTGGCAAATACTCATGTTTTCTGTATCAGTAGATAAGTCTGGAGAAAGCTCAATTATAACTAAGTTAGAAAGAGCAATTAATGTGTCAACCCAATCATTGGAGATGCAATTCTTTTCCAACATTTGTTTGACAAAGGTTAATTTATGATCATCAAATATGCTTCTATAATTGATAAAAAAATATTAAAATATTTAATGTTTCAATTATTAATAAATCACAAAATTAATAGATTAAAGGCAAGTAAACATTTGAAATTAATTATCTTTTTAATCTTCTAGTCATTTGCTTCCATTTAATATTAGACCACTCTTGTACTTAACTTCCACTGGTCACTACCGTCTACCTCTCACATTCTCTATGCAAACACTAGCAGTTGCATTCCACATTTCCACATTCCTATATGTCTCCTTTGTCTTTAAATATAAAGATACAAAACTCTTTCTCTACTCCTCTGGCATTTTCCATTTTACTAGCACCTTACTGAAGAGATCTTTCAACTATACAATGCTTTCATTACCAAAATATTTTACAAACTTCCACTTGTACTCCATCTAGTTCCACAGCTTTTTTCTTTTTAACTCAATAATCTCAATATATTTAAAAGCAAACTGTGAGTGGAGAAACGCTCACTCTTTTCCACAGTCATTCGGGTTTGTGGTAATAGATGGCTTCTGGTCTCCAATTGATAATAAGAGAGTTTGATAGAGGTAGCATTTCATTGGTGAGAGGGGGAAAAAATTAATTTAAAAACTTTCTAAAATAATTCACAGTGTTAAGGAACGGGAAGTTGAGTGTTAAGGGAGTGGAATGTATTTGAAGTCTGGTATTAATATTTGTAAATGATGTGTTTTGAAAATTTTTATTCTCAAAATTATAATATATAAGTAAAATTTGGGCCATGTTAATCAGTATAAACTATAATTATTAATAATTAATTATTAACAACATTTATTAAAATATGTAGTTTCTAGAGTTTTCACATAGAACAACCATTCTTTCACTGTTATATAGAACTTGATAATGATTATCAACCCTATCCCCAAAAACATCTCTTTAACTGAAACTACATCCTAGAAAAATTATATCATCACAGGTGTAATATAGGTTAAACCATCAGCTAGTTAATAATAATATAAAATAAAGTACTTACGTTAAATGATTATAAATACGCGCTTCATTATAATTTTCTTCCAGTTTTTTAGGGGAACTCCAGGTTTTCATAGTACCAAAATTATTACGCTGGTACATCTTAGCAATATCAACTAACATTACTTTTAGTAGTTTATCAATGGGCCGTGGTTCAACAACTAAAATATTATTTCTTCAATACAACTATTTTTTATCGAGAAAACAATTAATTGTACCTGAATTTTGTTTTATTTTTTGAGAACTAGGTTTTGAAATTTGAACTGTGTTATTATGAAGATCTAAATCTAATTTAAAGCTTCCGTTAGAAACATTTGAACTTTGTTTTTCTAATTCAAAAATAAAATAAATACAAACTATTAATTAAATAATACTTTTAATTTTTAATAGGTATACTTTATGGATTATTCTTATTACCATAAATTCTAGATTTTGAAGCGTTCACATTTTTGTTTTTTTGACTTGGAAGAACTGAGCAAAACCTGTACAACGAATTTCCATCAACAAAATCTCCTTTGTTTTCCACAACATCTTCTATGAATCCAGCATCTAAAAGCACTTGCCCAATAGCAGTTCCATGTAATCTAAATATTTACATTCAATGATTATTTGTTAGAGTACAAATCTCATTACACTCATTATTAATAATTATATATATAATCAAAACAATAAAATCCACAATAAGTGTATTGACTTTTTTGAGTAATTTACCTTTTACACAAATTATACTGATTACTTTTAAGTTATTTACTGTAAATATATTTTGTATTTTACAAATAATAATAAATAAATATTAAGTCACAGTTTTTACTGCTATGAGTTACAAAAAAAAAAAAACCATATAATAAAATTAATATGGGATCAATTAAAATTAACTACCTATTTCTCATACTTAAATTTTGTACTATGGCATCAAATACTTGATGAATGTAGGGATTATTTTGTATTTTATTTAATACATAGAATAAACAAAAAATGTCAAACAAAATTCACACCAAACTTATAATGATTTTATAGTTCTAAATTACATGACAGTATAAATTAAAACTCATTTTGAGAGTAAATAGTAATAATAAAATAGAAATAAATTTATTTTTACCTGCTTGTAACTTTACCATAATTTAGTAGCCAATCAATTAAATTATGTCCAAGAAAACAAGAATGGAAACTTCTTAAATGGTATCGATGTGTTTTTAAACTTAGTCCACTATTTATATCTGTCATTTCTTCACACAAGTTATTCAAATCATCAGTTACATTTGGATTATCTGAAGATTCTATTGGAGATAAATTACTAAGTGTACTTGATCTATAAAAGCAAAGTATCTATTTTAAGTACCTATAATATTTTAAGATTTAAAATTGTGAGTTAAATTACATATCGATACAATATAATTTACCTAGACAGTGCAAAATTTTCTTCTTGATATCCAACAGAAATTTTTCTATTAGGAGAATTTGTTGTTTCAATTAAATTTTCATTAGAATTAGTCAACATTTCATTATTGCCTAATTTTACATACAGTTCGTTTCTCAACGATACTATATCAGGGGATAACACTACATCTTTGGAAGCAGACTGTAAGTATGAAAGGACTACTTTGCAACAGTATGTACAAACTCTGAGATCCCCTATCAAAAAACATTATTTTAATTTTTAAGAAACAAAAAATTGTTGGTTAAAAGAATAAACATATAGTTTTAGATTTTTCACAAACAATAAAATCTAACATTGATTTTACCAGAACATCCCATTATTTTTCCAGGTATTTCTTGATAACAACATTTTGAACAAAATATTTGTCCACACACTCTACAATGATGCCGTCGTCTAAAAGTTGTAAACTTCTCACAACAATCATAACATTCTTTACTCACAGAATCTGGCATCCAATACTGTTTCAAATCATTTTTTCTACAAGATGGATAGTCCTAGAAATAAAAACAAAATCATAAAAAAAATGTATTAACTAATAAAAAATAATTTATTTAAAAATATTAAATAGCTTACTCCGGATCGAATTGGCAATAAATTACCGACCCTTTTTAAAATATTTGGTAAATTTCTTGCATCTATAGCCACAAGAATTTGTGAGGTATCTTTTTCAGTTTGATCACCATGTTTCTATTAAATAATCACAAAACATATTTTATGCAACTAAACATGTTACTTATTTAATAAATACTCGTTTTTTCTAAGAAGACTTCTTCTATGAAATCAATATGTATCAGTGTCTGTCAATACTAAATAACCACAATTGTTGTAGCATTTGCTATTTATCACTGACATTTTTAGCACTACAATCAATGTTATTACATTCACACACTTTTTGTCAACTACCGTCATTTGTTAATAAGGCCTAAGGCAGGAAGTTTGGCATCTGAACAATCGCAGCCGTCAGTTTCAATGCACAAAATATGTGCATCTAATGTAATATGTTTTCTTCTTAGAAAAAACAAAGTATAGTTTTATTATATGTGTATTATATTTAATTGTACTTAAATATACTGTACTTTGGGCCAAGCCCGTATTAATAATTAATAATAATAATAATAATAATAATATTCTATGGTTGTATACTATTTTTAACATGTATTAATATTTCAAAATTTTAAATATTTAAAATTTATGATTTTATATAATATACTATGAGGTTTTAAAATTTAAAAATGTATTTCATTCTAGTTGTACATAACTAATCAGTTGTGTCAAGCTAACAGAACTACTGGGAATTTCTTTAATATGATTTTTCATTTAACTGTATATCCCCAGGAAAAATTAATGGAAATGTACATAGTATTTTTTAAGAACTACCTACAGGTGATTATTAAAATATAATAATACTAGACAATAGCTAGGTTGCAAAATTACAGCAATTGTTAAGACACTTGGTCAATTAAAATATGCATATGAATGGCAAAGGATACATTTAGCAAAATATCCAAACTATTCTCATCTAAGAAAATAAACGATTATATCAAGAAAAGACAAATTTTTTTCAAAAATTTTAACACAAACCTAATAAGTTTTGCTAAAATATAAACAAATTTAAACAAAAAATGTCTGAAGATGTATTAGAACTGCTAATAGGTCTATTTGGTTCGAATCTATGGTTTGAATCATAATATATGGTCTAAGGACTACAATCTTTAACCATTAGTCATCAAAGCACTAAAAATATTTACTCTCCTAAAATAAACAAAAATTTCACAATTAAATTTTATAATAATAATACAAATTACCATGTAGGTACACATTTTAAAAATTTGATGTTTTGGGATAAAATAATTAACTTTAAAGTTTTGACTATTAATTTACAAGAAACTTATAATTATTATTAAAACAAAATTGTACCAACTAATTATAATTATAATTATTGATAAATGTTAATAATTAAGTTAAACTAGGTAAGGTTTATAGATATCCATTTACATTATCGACAACATTTTCGGTTTTAATCTCAGCTTTACTGTCATTTCCATCTGTTGGACTTGTTTTAAAGTTGAAAACTTTAGAAAAAAATGAACTGACAGTGGATTGTTCTTGTTCTGGGCTCAGAGGAGTAAACTCTGTCAACGCTGTGGTTGTATGGAGATTGGTCATAATTAAAAAAATTATTGTGTGACGGTCAAAAATTTAAGCAAGATGTGAGAATTTCATCAAAAATATGTTTTCGAGATTAAAATACACCAATTCTATGTAATTTTTAATGGAAAATGAAAATTGGAAATTATTGAAAAAAAAAAAAATTAAGTTTTATTTTACTTTTGAGAATTGTTTAGGTATATATCAGATAACAAATTTAACTTATCACCATATTATAATCATGAATGCAGCGGATGTACTTTATTGGTAAACACGGTGCCATCGGTTTAAACTAGGTAACACTTGGTAGATTGATTTATTTTAATCACGGTTGTGGTGAAATTCTTATCACATTTATTTGATAATTGAATACAAGTTGATAATAAAACATCAAACAAAACGTGTGGTTTTTATTTTAAATTCAATTAAATTTTATAACTTTTTATACGTTTAAATCGACATTATATTTTATATAATTTAGGAATTCGTTTTCGTTAAATATGGATATATTTGAAATTATTGTTGGAAGTTATGAATCTTTTGTGATTGGTATAAAGTTTCGATTCAAAAACCTAGTAAGTAAATTCCTAGTCATTACTAAATCCTAATTCAGTTCTTACAACTAGTAAGCAACTATTTTTAATAAGTAATTTTTGTTCAATTACAATAATCAATAGTGCTTTGTGCATGTTGCTCTATGTATAGTTGTGTCTAGACCATTTCTAAAATATAAACAAGTATCAATTTTGCTAAAATACAATTTTTTGAAAGTTTTCAGACCATGTGTAGATAATAGGTGGTAATGAGGGGCTTGAAGGTTTAGCGTTCAATTCAAATATTCAATAGTGCTTCAAAATTTCAACCTCTTCCATTATTAACACTTTTACTTTTAAATTTTGGCATGTCTTCTTGAGATTTACTTTGCCCAAACATATATTATATATGCCAATGGTGTTGATAGAAATAATTATTTTTGAAAATAAGTAAAATTCTGTAAACTTACAATTTTATTTTTAATTTTTTCATGATAAATTAAAATAAGCCTTTGAACTAAATCGTATCTCCTCTAGGATTTTTTCAAAAAACTTTTTCAAATTAAATTACCCTTTGCCAAATATACTTATTAGTTAATTTATTTAATATGTTAAAAAGTTTGAGTACCTACCTTTTTAAACATAATATAAATAATTTGTAAAATTCAATGAACACATGTTTTACTGTTATTTTTTTTTTTTTTTATGTATGTACCTGGATACCTACCTAAAAACTATAAAGCAGGAGTAAAAATGGTTTTATATTTATGGAAATATAATTTCCAACAGTGATTTGGCCTTAAAAATAAATCATTGCTTTAAGTGGGCTTCAATATTTAGTATTTTTTTTTTTTAATTTTCTAAACAATAATTTAACAACTTATTGTTCAAAAAAAAAATCTTTTGTTCCATTCAGTGACCTCACAGAGATAGTTAGTCTACATAAACTTTGACAAATTAAATTGTCAGTTATTACTGTTAAAATACCTGCTGTCATAGAATAAGTATTTTTAATTATTAATTGTTTTTCTGTCTGTTCTAACTCATAACAACTTAGCAGTCTAAAGAAAGGGAGCTGGTACAGTCTTTTAATGATCATGTGCATCAAGCCAGTATACGATCTGTGTCTTGTTCGTCTAAATACATGGTATCAAGTAGTACGGACGAAACTATTGAAGTATACAATATGATCAGACGATGCCATGTTCACACAATATTACAGCATAGCGGCACAGTAACGTCTTTGACATTTACGCCTGACGAATCCCATTTAATCAGTACTAGTGATGATGGTTCCATTGCAATGTTTGAGACTGGTACTTGGAAGCTAAAGAAATTTTGGGATAAAGCTCACAAAGGATCAGGTAGTTTGGTTATTATTTAAAATAGTTTTGATCAACAAATTAACTATATAGTTAATATAGAATATAGAGTCATATAGAATATAGGCTATGAAAACAACCCCTACCTGGGAAAATACTCTTAATTTTAAAAAATTAATAAAACTCATGGCTTATGTTGTTAATTAAAATAAAAAGTGTGGAATAAAAAAAGTTTTATTAACATAACTAATACTGGATTACTTAAAAAAAATTCAAAACAAGCTTATATTTTACTTTTTCTTATCAATTATTCCAATGATATCTACTTAAATTGTTTAGTATTTACTAATATCATTTTTTCTGTGCTAATATCTCTTAAATCAGAATGTATTAATTCTCTGTTGAAAGAGATGACGTCCAACTACGTCTATTGTACTTGATTTATTCTAAAACGTGATATTATTTTAGTAAGATTTATTATACCATAATTAATATTCTGATACTGAGAAAAGTATGTACCTAAGTACATTTAAAAAATTAATTAATTTATTTGTTTATTATAGCCGTTTCATTCTTAGCTTGCCACCCTAGTGGTAAATTAGCTTTATCAGTTGGAAAAGATAAAACTCTGAGAACATGGAATTTAGTTAAAGGTAGGCCTGCATACACCACAAATCATTCTAGGTAAGTGTTAATACTATATTCTGTATATTTCTCATTATTGCTATCATTAATTTGTGGTTATTTTAAAACTGTTTTAGCATGAGTTCATATTACTTTTTTGACAAAATTATTTGGTCACCCGCTGGACAGTATTATGCTTTACCTCTAAATACAAAATTAATGATTTACAGTGTAGAAACTGCAGGCATTGCTTTCACAATTGAAAGCAAACATAAAATACATGGTATCACATTTATAATGGTAAAGAAATAATGTTAAATTTGTTGTATAACCTAACCTAAACTGAGATTTTGTTTTAGGAAAATGTGGTGTGTTTTGGTTTAGAAAATGGTTCATTGCTCTGCTATGACATTATTAAAAAAGAAAGCCTCTGGGAACTGAAAATAGGAGATGTAAGAGTCAAATGTTTGTTAAAAGTCGACAACTGGCTTGTTACAGCGTTAAGCGATGGTCTTGTAGCAGTGTGGGAACTTAATGGCAACAAAAAACCTGTAGAAAATTGTTCATTGTTTTTAGACTGCAGAATCACTTGTATGGCATGCAACAATTCTTTCAGGTATTGTGTGATAAATTACTTGATTAATTTCTGTAAAAGTTAATTGGACAGCAAATGTTCAAGTTGGTACAGTGTCCTATTGTAAACTTATGAGTAGTGTGGTCTGTTTGTTTGCTTCACAATATATTTAAATTCTGATAGGCTTTCTATTTGATGATTTTTAAACAATGTTACTTTAAAAACTAAGTTTAAAGATTCTCAGAAGTCAAAACTTGGGTAACTTTATTTTAATACTGTTTCTTTAAATAGTAGTGTCACATTTTAACATGTTTTAATTTGACCAATTTGTATTTTTCTAGTACATCAGAAAATATAAAAGATGAATCTGCAGAAGAAACTGAAGTTAAACCAGACATTGTTGTGGACATAGAAAGTACACAAAAAGTTAAAAGAAAATTGCCAATAAACGGTCTTCAAAATAATACAACAAAGTGTAATGTTAAAAAGAAAAAAAGTATACCACAAAAATGGGAAGTTAGCGACATTGTTTAATGTAGTTTTTTAATTAATTTTTTAATACAATACATTTTTAAACTTTAGTATTGGTTTTTTATCATTTGGTTGAGATTTTTTCAAGAAGACTTTCAGACACCTGTTTGACCATTTGGTTAAACTAAAGGTTTGACAATTGACGTGGTTAGTGTTACAAACAAACATGTTTTTAATGTGCAAGTATTGTTATCATTCATGATGTTGGCAGTAGATATGTATAAAAAACAATCTTGAGTAGCGACTTTTATGGTATATTGTTTTAGAACAAGGCTTCCCAATTTATTTTGGATGTAGGCTATGATTTCAGTTAACTGGCAGGTCATCTTACACACAAGACTTGCTTCTTACACTTATGATTCTTCTATAAATCTATTTCCTATACATAGATACTTTTTAAGGATATGTAAATAAATCAAACAAAGTTTTAAACTTCTCATGTTTTTTTAGTATAAAAAAAGAAAAAAAAACTAGTGAGACTTATGTAGGTCTTGTATGTAGGTGTGACTATTAGCTTGGTAAAAAATTTTCAATATTTAGTGATAAATCTGATGTTGATGGTGTCATCATTTAGTCTGAAATATGAGACGCAGTTTATAAACTGCGATATTTATTTTTTACAAATGTTAGAATAGAAAAAGCTTTTTCGCCAATATATGATCATCCAAATCTGCAAGGCAAGATCACACATTTCAGGGAAATCTTCCCTTTGGTTCTAATTTCCAAAATTTTATTAAATTTTCTGATGACTTCTGCTGTGGTTGTGATGATACAGTTTCAGTAAATATCTGCTTTGAAGAAGTGTGGTTTTGAATTTCTGTAATTTCTAACTAGATATTGGATGATTATTTTAAAATGTCACCAAAAGCGATTGAAAATGGGTTCATGAAAAGCAAAATGTTTTTTTTTTTTTGACAGACTTAAAATCCTGTAATCTGTTCTCAAAAGACTGTACAGATAATTGAATTTGTGTTTGGTATTTTGAGATGTCAAGCAAAGAATTTTCTATTTTTCCCTTATTTTTACAAGCGAAGGAAATTGATCAATATCGTTATTAGCCAAATTCATCAAAAAAATAGATAGTTTTGCTTTAAACCCGTGAACCAAATTGAACATTGTTAGTAACAAACAGTCCTTACTTTGTAGCTTCCGCTTAAGTATGTTGAAGTGCTGTGTAATATTAATTAAAAACGCAAGATCGCATGACCATGATTCACTTTTAAGTAGATCTTGCTCTGCAGTCATTGCTTTCTTTTTTTTTCAAAAAATTGCAAAACCTCTGTTCCCAGAAAAAAGAAATGTTTCAGCATTGCACTCTTAGATAGCCAGCGGGAAGAACAATACAAATGTAACTCCCCAAATTCATTTATTTCATCCTCAAATAAAACATAGAATTGTCTTTGATAAAGCGCTTTGGCTCGGATTTAATTAATACTGCGTACTACTGGATTAATAACATCATTAATAACAATCATCAGTACAAACAGAATTATTTTTTCCCATGCTTATACCTTTTCTGTCAACACATTCCTTGATTTTCACAAATATGACTCTTCCGGTATCTGTAGTTTTCAACTGGGTGGGTTCTAATAAATCTTGAAATACATTAAAATTTTCATCAACACACCTCACAAAGATGGCCAGCAGTGACATACTTGATGCAAGCAGTGGTTTTTTGGTATACTATTGAATTCAAAAATTGATTCTGAGCAATGCTTGGTTTACTGTTGAAAATTGATTTGTCCAAATGGAGGTGAAACATTTATAAAAACAACAAAGTTGGGAATAAAACCTGTGCCTATTTGGTTTATGTGTGGTTATGTAAGCATAGCAGACGGCCACAAAAATGTTGCTTTAATATTTTTACAATTGCCACAGCAATTTTACTTTCATAAATGTAGTTGAAATGTATTGTAATAAATAGGTTCATATTGAAATTTTAAATCATATTATTGAAAATTGTAGATTTTTGAAACAAAACTTCCATTTATCAAAATTGAAAAATAATTGAGCTACTTTGCTTTTGAATAGATTACAGCTATTAGCTTTGGGTAGGTCTTGATAACGTACATCCAATTTGTCGGAAGTAAATCTTACTGGTTTTTTGATATTGATACATCGTGTAGCTGGGAAACATCCTGAAAATTTTTCTACACCATTTGCAAAATGCCACACACAACATTTGAATTCGCCCAACTTCAGGGCTTTTGGATTTTGGTATTGCCAACCCCCTCACTTTCATACAGGCATAACAGCATTATGTACAAACTTTTACAATTAAAGGATCTGGAAGGAACTCCGGCACTTTTGCAGGCCTAAAGTAATGGCCAATGGACTATTCTGCCTTAATTTGGTTAAAAGCTGATAGGGATTTGAAACTTTTGGTGACTGGCTTACAATATTAAAAAATAATGCAAAATGATTTTCTTACTTTAAATCTTTAGCTCTTGGTGCTTATTTAGGAGAGTACAAAATAAAAATAATAAAACACCGAACATACAGTCATATGCAATTTTTTAATTTTAATCAAAACAAAAATAAATAATCAAACAACATAATTAAAAAAACTGATAGTAATACATAGTTTGCACACAATTGGTATTTCTACGAGATATAAATAATTTAAAACAATTTACCCAATAAATATTGTTAAATTAACTAATTTGCACACACTAAAAATATTTAGATTGATATATACCTACAGGGCTGCTACCAAGTCACTTTTAGTCACTATTTTGTGTTAGAACCAAAGACAATTTTTGTTTCCATCTAGGTATTCAAACTAAATTAGATAGAACACAATACAAAAATAATGTTTTTCTTTTATAATATTAAGGTTACCTAGCAGGTCGTGTATTGTGTACATTATATAGTGTGTAACCAGTTTTTAGGTCTGTTAATTATGAAATATCGAACTCAGGAAATATATTTTACTACCCATGGGGGAGAACTTTTTTGTCTTCTCTACTTAACATTTTTTGTAAAAATTTAAGAATCCTCTTTTATTATAAAGTGTAAGTTATTAAAATTATATAACTGTTCAAGTCATAAACAACAACTGTTTTAATAATTTAACAATGAATTACAATACATAGTGTATAATATATAATTTGATTACTTATTTAATTGTTGAGACTTAGTTTTTTTTTCACTCCCTTCAGAAATTTGTTTTATTCATGTTACGTAACAATATAGTTTAGTTGAGACATCAGATAACATAAAGAGCACAAAAAAAACAAATTCCAGTTTTGTTTAAATACTTAAATTTGGAACCTAGTTGATTTCTAATGTAACATAATACTACATAATAAGATATTTTGTGATCAACATAGTTAATCCACTTTTTTTACAAAAATTAGTCACTTCTTTCAATTTTAGTCTTGGTAGTAGCCCTGTACCTAGTTAAATACATGATAACATAATTAAAAATAAGTAATAAATTTATAGGGATAAAATTGAACACAACACAAACAAAAAGAGAACAAACAAATAACAAGTAAAAATATATAATTTATTACTATAACTAAAATTAATATTTCATTTTCATGTACATTGTATAACAATTAAAAATAATTGTCAATTGTTGCTATAGAGTTGCAAACAAAAATATATTTTTTTTAAAAATAACTGAAGGTTTTGAAATCATTCATAAACGTTAAATAAAACAAATGTTATCCTCTGAAGGGCAATATGAAACAAATTTGAAATTTTTAGAGAATCTACATTATAACATGATGAACCGTTATGATAAAGTAGCGGTTTTCACCATTCTTCTGGTGTGACTAGAATGATATTCTTTGGTAATCCGCTTTAGTCTTTAGTTTACAAAAAATAAAAATACACTAACATCTATATTTTGGCATCCAAGTAGTAAACACCTAAAAACAATTTATTTTGTTTTGAATAATTAATTTAATCAGATGTCTACACATGATAATAAATTAGTTACAGCAATAAGCAAAGGTGTAAATTAATAATACATTAACATTTGTGAAAACCAACACCAACAATCATATTAATAAGTTAAATTTCCAATATCTAATGAAAAAAGCTAAATATGTGTCACTTATTGAATTTAATAGACTATTATAATTTGTTACATATAATTTAACAATCATTGGTCTAAACATACATTACAACGAGTATTTACATTAGAAAATATTCAGTATTATATTCAAGTTAACCGCCACCAATTTTGAGCAATTATTTTATATAGAAAGATGCAAGATAGCTGTAGAAGAATAAATAGCTATTACAATGTAACAATATAATTCCTTGGGTAACTGAATCTAATACATTCACACTGTTGTAAGGTGTTTATGGTTATAATATAATAATTATCGTAGTATCAATAACTTAGGCGTGAAAACAATGTAATTATATAAAACCAATAGTAGTATAAACTTTTCTAAATTCGTTTTATAATCATTGACGCCAAAGTCTTTCAAAACTGGTCTTGTAAAAAACTTTTTTGGCCACCCACCTGCCAACACAATGTATTATTCCCAAGGGCCAACCATACCTAAAAAACTTAATTTGTTTTCAATCATTTTTTTTGTACATGATTTTTCATAAAACCTACCTACTGATCCGTAAAAATAGAGGTATTCTGTCCACAAGGTGGACTTTGGCGTCACTGTTTATAATCAACAGAAAAGCTCAGTGAGAGGCATTTTACTAGATTAATAAAATCACGACGTTAATTCCTCTAAAATCTCTTCAGTTGTGCGTCGTTCACTTCTAAATCTATCCATATACATTTTTGGGACAGTCCAATCTAATAATATTTCAATATTTTTTTTCAATAAATCATTTTCACTTAGGTCGTTTTCACGATATGGATTACGACCAGAGTTTTCAATTGAATCACACAATACCAAATCGATTAGTCTTTTTCCAAATCCTAATGCATTTAAACGTTCAGGAGTAGATATGCGTATCAGCAAAACTGCTAATAACATACGCATTCGATCCAATGCCATACCAGGTGGAATAAATTCTTTTGATTCTTGTTTTGGCAAACATGTTTCTTCGTGAGTTAGTATTTGAGTTTTCGTTTTAAAGTATGCATTGCACTTAACACACAAGTATGGCTTATCAGTTTTATGTATAGTTAACATATGTTTTTTCAAGTGAGGTAGTTGTGTAAAGGCCGTACTAGTACACACCAAACATTTAAATGGTTTTTCTCCTGTGTGACGTCTGACGTGCATTTTCATAGCAGTTGAATGAGCAAATGATACTTTACAAACTGGGCATGGATAGGGCTTTTCTCCACTATGTCTTCTCTCGTGTACTGTTAGTTGTGAGCGTTGTACAAAACGGGCATCACAACTTTTACACTCGTAAGGTTTTTCATGTCTGTGAGTTCTTAAATGTTGTATCATATGTCCTTTAAACTGTTTATGGCAAATTTTACATGTAAATGCTCTGATGTTATTGTGATAACTAGATAAATGTTTAGTTAGACCGTCCCTGCGTAAAAATGCTTTGCCACACACTTCACATACATAATCATTTTGACCCATATGACGTTTCATATGACCGCGCAAAACTGAACGACAAGCAAATAATTGATGGCATATTGCACATTCTAGTGTATATTGTTTGTTATGCGAACGCACATGTTGCCATAACTGACTGGCTCGAGTGAAAGATTTAAAGCATTTGTCACATCTAAAAAATGATACAAATACTCTAGAAATAGTAAAAAAAAAACATGTACATATTTGAAAACCAAAACTAAGCAAATTGATTGATTAACATGCTGAATGAACTATTGTAGGTATTGAAGTTATTAATAAACAAAAAATTAAATTAAATCAGGGAGTAATAAAAAATAATAGATAAAAATTGTTTTGTAGACAACATTGAACTTAATGAAATGCATTTTATAAATGCAATTCCCACAGCGAAAAAATAAAAAAGGTAACTCTGGCTACTGAATTATTTATTGATTGGAATATGCATTTTATAAATGCAATTCCCACAGCAAAAAAAGAAAAAAGGTTACTCTGGCTACTGAATTATTTATTGATTGGAATATACAGGATGTCATGCATATAAAATAATACATTAATGTCATACCAACAGATCTTAAATAAATCTATAAAGAACTATATATAAGACCTAAACTTTAAACAATTATAAAAAAGTTATTTGGATATCGAAATCTGAGTTATACCAATCTACTTTCTTGAAAATGTTACCAAACCATAACGTTATGATGTTGAATACTACAAAACATAGACACATTTAAAAATTCTTCATAATAATTTACAATTACTTGTTATGTAATTGAATCTGTTGAATAACTTGATTTTAAATAAAAACTAAAGCCTTGGTTGTGTCTGTGATCAAATGTAATAGCTACCTAAATAATATAGTTTACATACATAACTGGGTTTTAAAGAAAAATAAAAAACTCAATACCTAGTAAAATTAATTTGAGAATTTAAATTACTAAAATTTATGATACTAAATCTATGAAATATAGTATACTAGTTATAAGATAATTTTATGTGTGGAATTTTGTTATAATTATTTACTAGTCTAAAAAAAATGTACAATAAAATCAGAAATAAAGTCATCGGTCATTAGGAGACTTTGTATGATTATGCATGTATTTCTAAGATCAAATACATAAACATTGTTATTTGTTAACAAAAATGCTTAATATTTGTACTTTTGTACCCTTTTTATTTTTTTTTTTTAGTTGTTTATTTATAAATTATAATACTATTGTTTTTGTTTTTCAGCTGTTCTTTCCCCATACGTTTTTGATTCATTAAATAAATCACTACTTTGTTACATGTATAAAATAACAATTTAAATTATTGCCATTAAACCATTTGAAACAAAAATTATAAAAATTTTTTTATTATAAATTCTATAACTTTTCCTATTAACAACAATGTTTCACTGAGGTGTATTATACAAATTAAAAAAAAACAGAAGACCAATTCCGGCAATTTTAAAGTTTATAGCAACGACTAACCAGCCAGACAAACAAAGAACGTTGTGTTAATAATATGCAAAGACAATTATTAATTATGAGTACTACCTAACTAATTAAATATAATTTATAACGATACTGACTCAAACAATAAATACTAGAATGTTGAATTTATTAAAATTTACCTACTGGAAAACAGATGCATACATTTAGGACAGTTAATCATTTTGCAAACCAGGGTACCATACAGAAAATTACATTTAGTTTAATTAAGGCATGACATTTAACAAATTTTTGTAAGTAGCACGCTCAACTGTCTAATATGTAATTTAAGTTTTAAAAATAGGGCAAAAGTGAGAAAAAAATTAGTTTGTACTACAAAATGTTTTATGAGTTTTAATGAGTTGTTTTATTACATACAATTTGATAAATTTGGAAAATACCTGTGAGGAAAATATCCAGTGTGAATGCGCACATGTTCAATAAGTCGTTCCTTGATGGGAAACTTTTTGTCACAATGACCACACGTAAAATCTTCTTCCCGGCCACAATTGTGAATGCACAACTTGTGATTTTTCAGTGTATTTTGATGTGTAAATTTATTTCCACACAAATCACACTCATACGGCCGTTCACCAGTATGGACCCTGTAATGCTTTTTCAACACATTGGGAAACGGGAAAACCTTATAACAATATTTGCACTGATGTTGTCTAGTTTTCCTAACCACAGTTTTATTTTTCTTAACAACCCCCATGATGTAACTGTATGTTCCTAAAATCAACGGCCAATGTAGTGGGTTGTTCAGTAGATTGATAATAATTTAGGAACACTTTTTGTTGTAGCGCTAAGACATGTCGGTCGAATAGTTGAAATTGTACCGTTGTAACTTGTAAAATATTAAAATTTGTTTTTTTTACAACTAACGATGACAGAATTTTGGCCCGTAATTGAATGTTATCACATGCATCAGATTTTTTGTTGGACAATCAAAATATTTCCCCCGATTCCTGATAGAGCAATCTACTAAATTACCTCCTCTCAATTGGATTGTGAATCTGCTGTACTTAGGAACACTCAGATCCAGCTGCTGACCAATTTAATGACTTTAGGAACACACGGTATGCTGCGTCAGTGCTAGTGCTTAGCTGTTAAAACTTAAGTGTTATTCATGCTCATGTCTTACATACAAAATGATGTCAGACAATATTTATAAAATTAATTAACTAACAGTTTATTTTAATTGTATAGGTAGCTTAGAAAGATGAGTTTCCCCAACACCGTAAGTGAAGCATTGATCAAGTTTTGGTACAAGTTGTTACAATACTATACATATTTGAAACCGTACGTTAATAGAAGTCCATAATGGTGGTTCAGTGTAGAGTAAAACTCAGCTTTTTGACTAGATTGAACTGTACGAGATTTAATCTGAAATAATTTTTGAAAACGGGTGATTAGTTCATAATAATAAGTAGGTACAGTTTATAATAGAGTGAAAAATTATAACTATAACATATTATAGACCATGTATAGATACAGTTGATAGGTAATTATTAAATGGCGAGTAAGTGTTCAACTGTAAGGGAACCCAAATGATTGAAGTGGAACAAGACCGGTAAGAATATAAATATCTTTAACACGATTTGAGGAAGTAAATCTTAAAGACGATGGGTTTTAACAATTAAATGTACTCACCCAGGCAGTGTCAATGATTTCAAATCGAACAGACAAAAATGTTTAAACAATAGATAGGTAATCTGATAACAAAAACGTTGCAAGTTACCCAGTAGATCAATCAATTCGACCAAAATTTATTTTATTTTAATTTTTTTTTTTTTTTTTTGCAGTATCTTTGGGTCAAACATTATACAGTACAAAACTGAGAACATGGTGGATCTAAAGGATCAAAAGCGCAGTGTTGAGAATGAAACCATACACGTCATACCGAAATGTTGAAAATGGTTGGTGAAACAAAATATTCGAAACCAAACCGCCGAATGATAGAGTCGATGCAATGCAATAACAATAACTGTGGTTAAGCCACTTTTCTATGCGTACGATTGAATACCGATAACTCACCGCATCGTGATGACGACGACACGCAAACGCGCACAAACTTGGATCTGTAAAATTAAACATAAAGGTCAACTACACGGCGCGTCACGTCGAGTATTATACCGTTACAAAAATAAAAAGTAAACATGTAATATTAAATATATTAGTCGTTGGAATTATATACTATCGAAAACAATGGGTCGCATTAATGAGGACGAATGTCAAATGTCAATATGGTGATGATCGTAAAGTGTTAATCAGTCTTGAGTGGGAACCACCTCGGTGGTCGTTCGTTGGAGTTCGAAACCATAATACAGATTACAAAATACTTGACATGCGTCCACACATAACTATTAAAAAAATTTGTATAAAAAAAAAATCAAATGATAGTGCTAACAATCGGCTTATATAAATATTCATCATAGCTGCTACACGGTATAGAAGATAAGTTGTTTTCTATACCGTGTAGCAGCTGCGAGCAGTGTTGCCAGATGAAAACGATTAAAATCCTCTATTTTCCTAGTCGATTAATATTTATTAAAAAGTCCTCAGATTTACTAAGAAAAATCCTCGGATTTCTTATCGGATGTGGTCAAAAAAAATCCTTTCCTGTAGTTTGAAAGTTCTTAAAAATCCTTAGGTTTTTTTTTTACCCTTTTGGACGTCGAAAATCCTCAGAAAAAGGAAAAATTCCTGATTTTGGCAACGCTGGCTGCGAGTTTACTGCTAATATTGTTTTTTTCGTAGGAATCAGTTTGATAATATTATCGCCATAATATTTTTTACCATTTTTGACAAGATTATAATTTATAATAATACAGTGTTGACAAACGTGTTATGTTGTCGAAATAATTTGATTCATTTTCCTTGCGTAAACTTGTCTGTTTATCAATTGCATTTTGATCCAAAATTTTTGACAGAAAATACTTACATTTTTGTTTAAATTCAAATGGAAACTTGTATTTTAACCATTTCAGACCCGTATTAAATTTTCTGATGAAAACATTTTTTTCTCAGTACATATCATATACTCTCAAATAAGTTGCCTACCAAGTTTCAAACGATTCTGGTCGTTTGGACCAAAAATATGCACATTACAATGTGTATTGGGCAAATAATGTTGTACTTGTATGCACATTGTAATGTGCATTGTGCAACGGGCGTATCTAGACAATATAGCGCGCACATTGTCATGTGCATTGGCATTTAGAGAGTAAATAAAAACAAAATCAAGCTGACGTAAAATTAAAGTGGGTATGGAAGTTTATTAAACACATTTATGTAAAGCAACGGATACGACGTCCCTTTCTGTGACCCAATTCAGTAGTGCTACATATTTTATCAATCGTCGTCACCTCAAACCTGGTAGAACTTGATGAAAAGCAAACCAAACTATACGTCGGTTTTATATTACTGTAGTAATGCGCTTAAAAACATAAAATACAGAATATAGATTTTTCATAATATCATGTACACATTTTGTGCTATTAGTTTTTTGATTATAACTTTGTAATTTTGGGTACGCCTAAAGCCTATCTAGGCCCTCAAAGTACCATCTGTGTCCGTATATCAATAACATTAGAGGTACCGACGTTAAAATTCGAAGCGTTGTAGAAGAAGTTGTTGTCATTACACGTCATAGTGGTAAAAAAAAAAAAGAAATAGAAATAAAAAAATACCGGGGTCGCGTGAGTAGTTTGACAAAGTAGCGACTTTGGGTGGGTCACTAGTTTAGAAGTTGTGGTTTAAACGCATTGTTTTATATCTAAGAGCGACGATAAGTCATTGCCTTTGAAAATACGATTCTGAGCGAACTCAATTGCCTGGTATACGACGTGGTAAAAACAAATTTAACAATAAAAACTTTTATCTGTATCTTTCCTATTTTGGTGTTGTGTAAGAGTTTCAGCTTGGTCCGATCTTTTTTTTATGGACGTTATGATCAAAAAAAACTAAATCGATGTGTAAAAAACACGTTTTCCGTAATTATTTGTATCCCTCCATCCCCATAAGTAATACACGGCTGCCCGGAACAAATGTGTTCGAATAATTTATCCAGTTATTTTTTTCCGAGAATAATTGTCAAATCCTTAATATAAATAATAAAATAATAACATAATAAAATATAACAAACCATACAATTTTGTTATAATGTAACGCATTTTTATTAAATTATATTACATCAAATTCATACAGTTTTTTTCTTTGAGTTATGCGGCTGACAATAGATAATTTTATTGCGTACGAATGACTTAAAATTAGGTGAATAATATTCAATATAATATTTCAAAGAAAACATTTTTAAAATTTAATTTTTTTTGCGTTCATAAAAAATGTTGAATACCCCCAGTGGTATAATAATTATTATAATATGATGTGTTTAGACGATATTATAATTTTTGTAACAATGTAACCATTCTTATAACTATTAACTTATAATAGTTATAACTAATCTTACAAACAGGTGTATGGGACACCGATCTCGTCCGTCGATTTACATATTTTTTAAATACATAAATCATAATGTGGGCGCGCCTAGAAATTTAGCGAAACTTACCTATTTTCAGAGGACAAACGAAGGCTGTTCTGGAAATACCTACCACCAGATAATGTTAAAAATTGAATATTTGAACAGTTACATTTAAAATTTAAATAATAAATTGTACTATTAACAGTGTATAACAACAAATCAATCAAATAATACAGAAATAACAAAGCTAAAAAATGTGATCATTTTTGAATAAAATTTAAAAAATTATTATTAGCTAACAATGCAAACTGTCTGAATACGAAAACTGTGATGCATATTCCAAATATATTGTGAATCGAATATTTTTTTCGACACGTATACATCAATTTTAATTTGTACGCAGTTTATGTATTATATATTTAATACCGGTGTTTATATACAAGGTTGGCGTTTGTGACGTATATATATATGACCACGCTTAAAGGAATAAAAAGGATCTTTTCTAGTTGAATAGTAATACTTTAATGCATAGTTCAGCATAAGTTTATAAAAGGAAAAATCCGTTTCGAACATGAGAATATGACGTATTCAGGATATATCGACTATCAAGTACGTAGTTGTAAATGTTTGAGTCCCGACTGCACAAAAACGTAATTTCGCTGCAGATCGCCTCCAGTCAATTATTTACAAGCTTAAATTGAGAAACACGCAATTACACGAGCCGTAATGTAAAGCGTTTGATTCGTTTGAGTGCGCTTAACTGTAGCTATAACGTCTTTTTTACGAGCTCGCGGTTATTTATTTGTGTTTCCTATCGCCGTGTATAATATGGTTTTATTTTGAAAAATAAATTCGTCTTTGAAAACAACCTCGTTTTTCACTATTTTTCCAGAGAAATTCCCCGTACATCGAATATTGTCTTTTTATAGGTATAATGTATTGCGTTCGTTACAGGTAAATTTTATATCAAGTCATGATGATGTTTTACACTAAAAAAACATAACGCGATGCTATGTGTAGGGGTCTGCATTTAAAAATATTTGTGCAAAAAAGTATTCGGAAAAATTTTTTCATCACCATGTGACTTCAATGTAGAATAAATCGTTTTAAAACTATTTTTCAAAATCCGCTTACTTTTTACACAATTTTCTTGCGATAAACGTTAGAAAGTTTCGTAAAACTTCGTACATAATGTTTTTTAAATTAAGTACAACCGTCTACTTTTTCGTGTTTTGTACCGGGGAAATCAAACGGAATGTTATAATAAAATAATACACGGGTTTTTAACGAGGAACGTTTGATTTTTCACATGGGTATCATTTACTTTCGTAGTACTCACTTAAGATAGTGTATTTTTTGATGACGTTTTTGACAGAGTTATGAAATCGGGTACAAACGCGTTATAATGTACTCGCGGTTCGAACAAAACCTCTGCAGAGATTAGCGAAACAAACGACCCGGATAAATTTCTCTCAATTTTTTTCGTCCGTTCTGAACGACAGTAACCGAAGAGAAGTGTTTAAATTGCCAAAAAAACGAAACAACAACGTACGCGATACGGTGAAGAAATTTGACAGCTGTAGCGGCCAACTAACTCGTACGTATTATATATAGGTGTACAAGCGAAATAATATCGTCTTTAGTAGCGCACAGACGATATTGTAACATATTATATTACGTGGTATAATTTATTTATTTCATTATATTCCGTTCGACCGTTTATGTTGTTTCATAGCGACATATAGCATCCCCGTGTCCGTCGCGCGCCGACGACAACAATGAGCACATTCAGTTATTATTACTACTCGGCGCTCACTCTTTCCGAAGGATTTATGTTATTGCAGTGCACAGCCTTTTGTGCCGCATAAAAGAAAAATTTTGAACCCACTGAGGGCGAGAAAAAAAAAAAAATGAAGAAAAAACTTTCCTTCCGTCGACTTTTCTTCTCTCGTTTACACAATAATATATATATTATTATATTATGTAATGCACGTAAAACATATTAGTGTATATACAATATTATGCGTAGGTATTT
>CM029359.1:14262123-14298549 GCA_017140985.1 Hormaphis cornu
GCCGGCGGCTGAGTTATTGTATTATTCTCTTATCGCATTCCGATAACGCACAATGCACAACTCACAAAAACCAATTAAGAACGGTGCAAATTCAAAAATAAATAAAGATTCTAATTCAAATGTTTCACATAAAAGTCGTATACATAGCGGTTCAAATGACGACCCTGATTTCGAATTAGTCCAACACAAATCTAAACGAAATCTTTCTTCTAACTCAAGTGACTTTAAAGCAGAAACAATTAAAAAAAACCAACGCTGTGATCTAATTCAAAGCGTAGTCATTACACCAACAAGTTTCCCCCTCGATCTAAAATTTACTAATTTTCTTTCTTTCTTTGCGTATAACTCACTCCCTTTCTTAATTTTTAGAATTCTTATAATTCACTTTTTTTCTTTTTATTTAATCTATGCTCATATTTTTCCCTACGTTTTTAGAATTGCACGCAGTTTGCGCACCCGGATAAAATACAAACCAACCGCGGTCGTCACCAAAACAGCACACAAAAACTAAATGAATAAAAGAAAAATATAATCAGGGAGCAGACCCCGTACAAAATCTTAAATCGTGTCCCCTTTAAACGTCACGTGCGCGACACCGATTAAAGGAACGGGAGTGGAACGACATTAATAAAAAAAAAAAGAAAAAAATCTAACCTTGTCCGTTTCCGCTGCAGGCAGCGCTTCGGAAGTTTCTTCCCGGGGATGAAACGAGATCGAATAAGGGACGCGGGTGTTTATTTTTGCCGGGACAAACGAGTTTTATCGCCCGACACGGGGGGGATGGTGGGCGAAAGGGATGGGCGCGCGCATTTTCCCGTTGGCTACCGTTTCGGTACATCAATCGGTGGCTGCGGTTTCTCTCGGCGTCGCGGGCCGGCGGTTAACGTGAAGGGATCCCCGGGATAAGGGCCCGGAAAGAGCCGGGAGGTGACAACCGAAACGGTGGTGTACGAAAAACGCCTAATAAATTTCCAGTGACCCCGGCGCCGACTTGAGGGCTGGGCGCGAGTTTTACGGTTTTAGTAGCAGTTGTTGTTGTTGTTGTTGTTTTTGTGTAATAGCAATTAAAAAGTTTCGGCCACCCCTCGCCACGACGCCGCGGGGAGCGGAGCGGGGGTACCGGTGCGGGAAAACGACCGAAGCGCGAACGCGTTCGCGCAAAGTTCGACGCGCGTGCCATAACTTATCGGCGACGAAACGATAAATCGAACGGCCGCGGCACCACACACGTTGGCGCTGGTCGTCTAAACCAGCCGTCGTCCCGTCGCAATCGTCCTCCAGGTCGTCGAGGCGTAAACGCCGTGATGTGATTTTTGAGTGCTTCCACCACAAAGAAAAAGATGCGCAATCATTATTGTTGTTAGAAGTATAGAGGAAGAGATGGATAGAAACAATTGAAAAATATTTGAGGGTTTTGTGTGTGTGTGTGTGTGTGTGTGTGTAGGGAATGTGAATGATCGGGATAAGTGGAGGGATAGGACAATCTGGTGGCTGACCCTAAATAGTTGGGAGGAAGGCGAAGAAGATGAAGAAGAAGAAGAAGAAGAAGAAGATTGTTGATTTTCAAATTGTGTACGTTTTCAGGTTAGAAAAAAAACGTATATAGTCATAACTCATAAGGCTATATGACACTTTTGTTTTATAATAACTCCTGCAGGATATCATGATAAAACCAGTATTCGAAATTACAGTTACCAAATGAGAGTATTAATGGGTCTGAACAATGTTTTTTTACTGAGTCATTTTCAATACTTTTTCGTTTGATAGTTAATGAGCAAAGTAATTGATGTTTTTACCAATTTTTGCCAAAACCATAATTTTAATTTTTATACATATTTGAGTGAACTTTCATGTTTTGAATTGCCAATAGAAACTTCTCTAACCCTAAAATTTAACTACGATAATAATCGGCTACAACGAATGAACACATAATACTATCTTATTGTTATTGTTATGATGGAAATAATAATTGATTTGTTTAACTATTAGTATGCAAGATTGTTGGAGACTTAAACGCTATGACTCAGAAATTAATTTTTTTTTTTTACCTATAAAAATGTTACGTTTAAACAATACGTATGTGTTTTTTAATCTTATAAAGAAAAATATTTACATAGTTAAATGATTTGAAATCCCGTATACTTATCTAACATTCATTTATTTGAGTTTAAAAATGTATGTAGTGAAACTAATTTGTTACGAAGGTGGCTGTTTCTGGTTTTTTTTAAATTTGTCTTCCTTTTTAAATAAAAAATTCTCAACTATTATATTTTTGTTGGTAAACTAATTCAACAAAACTTTTATGACCAATATTTTGAGAATATCGAAAAATGTTTTGAATTACACTTAGTGCACCTTTTTATTTTTAATTAACCTATATTAATTGTTTATATAATATTATCTCTTGAAACTATTTTCCAAATTCTATTGCATGACACTTGGACAAACTGAAAATTGATTTCACCCGCATAGAAACGATGTGAATAATTCCTGGTTAAATTCGAGCATTAAATACAATAATCTATCTGATATATCATCAGTCTATTAAATTTATTATAAGTTAGTATCGGGGGGGTCACTATCATTGTGTTTATTGGTATTTTAGCCGACAATTATTTCAACCGACAAATAGTGTAGCCGCAAATATGTCATCCGACCGTAAAATGGCCGACAAATATTTTATCAATCCGTGTTTTTGCCAAAGCAAGGTGGATCAGCTATCTTGTGCCGAGTTACGGGCACAGATAACCAGGCACAGATAAGCATTTTATCTTATAGTTTTTCAAGACGCTGCGTGTTTGGCACTCGTTTGCTTCGCTCGCTCGGCGCCGTCGCTTTGCTCCGCTAACAGATAAAACCTATTGCATCCAAACCTAGACACTTAAGTTGGCTAAACTGTCTTATACCACATTAGTTACTTGGTAACTTGTGTCCATCTAGGAACCTATGACTCTGAGAACCTATGACCGTATGCCAGTCATGAAGACTAGAGGACAGCTGCTGCTGTACAATGTCAAAACCATGAAGACTAGAGATAGTCTTCATGGTTAAAACACAGTAACCAACATTCCTATAAAAATTTAATTTTTTATACATTCTTATCTAATACGGTCTGATAAAATATTTGCCGGCCATTTTACGGTCAGATGGCATATTTTTGGCTTAAATAAATGTCTGCTATGATACGGTTCTACTTTTTTACTTGACCTACTATACCTAAAAATATTTGTTTCCTCGCGTGTCATTACGTTTCTATAACAAAATTAATGTGTGCTGTACTGCTGTATGCTCTAATAATTAATATTAATTATTAATATTCAAGATAAATCGACTAATTAGTTAGCGTAATACATATACTGTTTTGATTAGGTGACTATAATATAATCATGACGTATACAAAAAGTGAAATGTAAAACTACATATTTCTTGTAAAATGAACAGATTTTCGATACATTGTAAAACTGAAATTTAAACATCCATTTATCAGTAAATTTGCTTTTTCATAAAAATAACACAAGTTATCGCCGACTACACACTATGTAAAACTTCTTATATTAAATAAAAAGTTAAGACTGCGCATTGTTTCAAAACAATATTTTTCATTTTAAATATTTCGACTATTGGAAAACAAAATAAGTTTTGTAAATTGGTTTCTAAGTATTAATTTAATGAAGTGGCTTAGGTACGTTATTAACAAACTACAAAAGTTATTCACCCAAGTTACAATAATTTTATTGACATTGGAAATTGAAATATCGTACATTATTTTAAAATTCCTAATTTGACCAGCAGAATTTTATGATAAAATAGGAACGCCTGCAAATAATTAAAATTAACTATTTAAAAATACAGTTTGAATTTTTTAATTGTTTCTCTGATTCGTATGTAAATGTATTTTTTTACAGTGTAGTGTGTAACATAATTTTAAATTGTAAATAAATCCTCTTTTGATGTAAAAATCAATTAATTCTCGATAATTTTTAAATGAAAATAAAACATTCAAAAGATTTACTGTACCAACATACTATGTAGATTAGATAACTATGTGTCTTAATTCAAATGCAGAAGTTCAGTTTAAAAACAATTATTCAAAGAAAATGAGAAAATAACGGCGATTTCCCTACTTAGATAATAATATTGGGATGTGGTTATAAAAATTTTCATACGAAATTCAAAAAATATTTGCAATTTGCAGATTATTCAAATACATTTTTGAGAGTCCATTATAACAGTAGTTGGCAAAACCGTTATTCCGAGTTGTCACATTGATGGTTGTGGCGTTTAACGTGGAACAACGACGTCCCAGACCTTAATGATAGTGAAGTATCATAAAAAAGACCGTTACTTACGAACACAATCGCATATCTGATCCCAGATGATGACGATGGGATTTAAGGGGTGTTGAATTGTGTTGTTCAAAACGGTATTCGATACACAAAATTGTATAATTATCATTTATCACACTCAATACAATACCGGCAAAAAATATACAACCCAGAAAAAAAGCGACATTTGAAACCGCCATTGCCGTCAATCAGAACGAATATGGTACACAAAGAACACAATTTACACAATTATTAAATAAAATTGTACTTTCGCAAAAACATATTAAAGTCAAGGGTCTAAATATAAAATGTGAACTTGTTTATCATAATTAATGCTTAAAATGAAAATTTAAATATTGTTGAAAAATAGATAGGTTATCCAGATCGTTGTATTGAATACGTTCTGACAATCGAATAATATGATAAAGAAAAATGTATAATGTGTAAATAAAAATAATTTAACAATTGCCAATTATTTCGAGAAATTCGAAAAATACTTCAAACAAATTATAATTTAATCCACTCAAATAAATTGAATTATAGGAACATTGATCAAAGTCAACCGAAGTGTTACGTAAACGAATACAAAAACACATTTTGTATTACATTCCAATTCCAATAATCCGGTAAATATACTTATTCTACATGAAAAAAAAAAAAAAAAAAAAAAAGGAATAAATAAAGTTTCCGAAAAAATTCAACGGTGATACGCAAGTATAATTTGTTGTAAAACGAACCATATTTTAAATGTATCTACATATTATTATACTAACTAGCGTTTTATTAGAATCTGATGATTCTTAATAAACTCTAATGATCCGATATCTTTTTGGTTGTTAAACCAGCTAGAATACATATCAATAGGTGTTGAATTTTCTAAACATTTTTACACTCTAATTTGATTAAAAACAAAATACTTAAATTACCTCTAAACGTGAATTGGGATTAAACTGTTGAATCGTTTGTTTTTTTTCTGTCCAATAATGATTCCACTTTTTTTTCATTACGTTTTTTATTTAATTACGATACAAAAGTACAAATCTCAGAACGGTTGCTTAATTATCATACATAATGGTATGGTTATTATGAAACCGTCGAAGATGTTAAGTAAAGAAAAAAATAATATTCGTTTTCAGTTAAGTATTGATAACAATAGGTGTATTAAAATTATAATATACCAGTATATCAAACAAACGCAAAAGTATAATAATAATAATAAAAACAGATAATTTTAACTCTTATCCATTTGTCTACCCTATATCGGTATATGTATATATATGTACTGATTTGGTACCTACCAACTTGCATGTCAAACGATGTGCGACCTCTCGCTCTCGCGTTTACAAAAGTTTCGAAAGAGATAACGTGGTCACAAACTAGTCGGGTCGAATAAAAAAACGCATTCGACAGTAGCCGGCGGAAAAGTTCGCGTTATTGTGTTGTTTATGTCGCGTCGATGTAATCGTGTGTGTGGTTTTTATTTCCACACACGAATGGTTGGTTTCGAGCAGCGGCTATGTAGCATAAAAAAAAAAAAAAAAAACATTTAAACATAATTTTTTATCGTAATTAAACGCAATAACATGTATAGATAGGTTAGAAATCGTCGGTACCTAAACATGTTTAACAGTGTAGTCGTTCACTCGAATATCGCGAAAATAACTTAAAAAATAATTTAGAAAAATAATTACGCGCAAAGGTTTAGCTAGCAATAAATAAACGTCGCTGATTACGTAAAAAAATATTTAAGACAAACGTTTTGTTTTTTTTTTCGATTTTTACAATTTTCGCGCAACAAACATAATGTCTTTAAACCTGTTGCTTTTACAATGACGTTATTGTTCTTCTGTGATCGAAGTTTTGGTTAGTAGATCATCTCGTGTTTTCCACCAAAAGTTAGGCTATTAAATCCATACGGTTCTTAAACCACAAAAGTTAAACATCAGGTTATATAACCTATATTATGTCTTAAACATTCATTTTAAACTAAAATATTTAAAAACACGATACCTGCACTTTTTGTTTGAAACTTTTTTTCATTTCTATTTCATCTTTAGAAATATTTTTACGAAACGTTTTTACTAATATTTATCATTATTTAAATGTTACGCACGTTCTAATTTTTTTTTTTTTTTTTTTTTTTTTATTTCAGTGAATACGCGATTTTCATTTTTGTAATTGTTTCAAACAGTAAACAAAATATACTATAGATTTTGTATTGATTCAAATGCTTTATGAAACGAGCTTTATACAGATTATATTTTTTTGGGCTTAACTGTTGCTTTTATCCATACTTCACCCACCGACAATCGATACGAGAATATCATTAACATTTTTTTTTTAATTCTAAAAACTAAAGCTGCCAACAGCTCCTAAGAAAAATGCCGCGAGATTCGAATCCAAATGAAACACCGTTTTTAAGTTGTTGAAGTATTGTCAGCAACAATAATTTTACCGATTATTAAACAAATAAAATAGACTTTTGTCGCATGATGTCGTTCTACGCTCTCGGACGGTGTACGCATATTGTTATATACATTAATGATATAATATAATATTGTATATTATACGGCGTTCGTCTCGTATATCGAGTCCTTGTCGCGCGATAATTCACAGTTGCGTTTTTAATATAAGTAGACTCAGCACGACACTCGGTTATTAAATCGGCAGTATAAAGCCCCGTTTTTCGTGTCGTCTTTTAATTAAAACGGACCGTTTGTTCCGTTCGTTTGCGATCCGTAGTAAATAAGGCGATAAAAACGGACGGGCGAGAATTTTTTCGCCAGGCGTTTTTTAATAACAAATAATAATAATAATAATAATACTAATACAGTTTCGACACCGGTACGAACAAGTGCAGCAATCTATTATTAGAGGCGAATTTCGCAATTTATACACAAAGTGGTATAGTGTTGATGATACGGACAGGCTGAGGGATATAGATCTATACGTTTTTACGTAACTTCATCAAAACCGCAAATAAATTATTAATATATAAGAGTTATTTCGGTAGCAAGGCTAGGTATCAGCTCGTTAAGAGTTGAGTACATTTTAATTAAAACCCTCGTTAAATTATTTTTTTTTGCTAATTTTTAACAATAATGGTCCAGGTAGTTTGAAATTTTCACACGTGATTTAAATTGATATTCTTTATACGTGGATATGACTTTTCGAATTTTTGAACCATTTTTATTGTTAAATTTGGTTTTTACCAGGATGTTAACTTGATAGCTGACCTTGCTCAGAATCGTTTTTTTTTGAAAGCAATGATTTATCATTATATATATATCTAAAAGCAATGATTTATCATTGCTTTTAGATATTATTAAATACGTTTAAACCATAACTTTAAAACCACCCAAAGCGTAGTCGCTACTCCGTCAAACTATCCACGCGACCTTGGGTAATTTTGACTCTTTTTAAATTCAACTTGTTAACTTTAAGTTAATCTGTAATAATTTAAACATTATTGGTTAGAAGAAAATTTCTAAATAGAATACAAAAAAATTTGCTTGAAAAATAGAAAATCTCATGCTAAGTAGGTACAAAACCATGTCAATTAATCTCTAGTATTTTAATTATCTTTATTTGAAGTTTACTTTTAAAATATTATAAATTTTATAAATTAATGTTATTACTTTTTAACTTAATTTAGATTTATGTTTTTTCAATTTATTTAACTGAACGAGGTAAAAAATTGTGTTAACCATTTTCGCCAAACTTTAATGTTTAATAGTACACCCTGCAAGTGCTCGGAAAATAAGTATGGGCATTTTAGATTTAAATTTTTGGAAAATTTACTGCCAAAAATCAAGTAACAGAACGATGTGTACATTAATTAAAAAAAACTACCATTATATTGTTTTAACATATGGGTAAATGTGTTTTGAGTTTGAGTAAAAAAATTTTATTAATTATGAAATATCCACAAAGGATATTTGAGTATATTTTGTAAGAAAAATCATTAATCTATAATCTATAACCTAATATACCTAATATAACTATAATCGATTATAAAAAAAAAAAAAATAAAATCGTAAAATACAATTGTTCAATGTGCATAGAAAATGTAATGACGTAGAACCTTTTTAATGTAAACGATAGGATATAATACATAAATTTCATAAAAGTCAACATGCGCCTAGTGGCGTCGGGATTGCTGTTCCGGGTATGGTAATTATTGTTCTCGACGCACCAATTAGGGAGATGTTCTTAGAATTTTTTCATTCTTTATACATTTTATTTTAATTAATATTAATATTGATACTCTATTAATATTGATAGAATTTACTTTTTCTTGTTATTACGCAGAACCTTGCAGAACCTATGCAGAACCTTTTTAAACAAATGATCTAAGTTTGTAAAGAAATAAGAAACTTTGTTTCAGTGTTAAAACCATTTTTTTCTGCGTTATAATCAATAAAAGTAATTTAAAAAAAAAATTATTTCTTACAATATCTTAATTTTTTGGTGACAAAAATACAATAAAGGTTGAGACTGGATCTGCAATTGGGTCTTGCGTTTTTTTTTGGATAACATTATTTTATAATGTACTTTTTAAACTAATATTGTAAACATATAATAAATCATCAAGGCAAACATATCATTAAAAACTTTTTACTCTAGGAACAACTATTAGAGAAAAAAATTATTTTATAAAATGAAGTGATATTCATAACCTATTTAAAACGTTAAGACAATAGTACCGTTTGCAAATAAAATCAATATTAGCGTTTACTGATTATAACACTTGTTTTTTGGCTTTCAAAAATTACCTTACGGATTTTATTGAAAACTTTTGAATACAGGTTGAAAATTTTGTTCGGCGTAACGTACAACATTTTAAATAATATTGTGTTCGTTAAGATTTTTTTTTATTTATTTAAATCACAGATATGACCAACTGTTCTTGATTTTTCAAATTTAACAGAAAAAATAAATTCTGATAAATTAACAGATAGGTATCTATTAGTTAAATATTAAAACAATTTTAAAATTTTTCAAACTAATATTTGCATTTATTCGTTGGAACATTTCTACCAAATTAATTTTAAAGACATACGAGTATTACTATGTGTAAATATTTATTTTGTGTTTTACCAAGAATTAAATCTTATACAATTAATTCATTTGTTTCATATCCAATGCAATAAACCGATCATGGTTCGCTCTGCTATTTTTCTTATCTTTGTAATTGTAATTTTAGTAGTAAATAAAGGTCAAAAATGCTATTGTATCAACGGTAAAGTGCATATTCTATATAAATAATCAATGTTAAGCCCGATTTAAGTATATAATGTTCATTGTAAAAAAATCACGAAACAATTTTATTAGAATTATAAAAATAAATTCTAATATTTAACTATAATTTTAAAACGAAGTTACTATTTTCGTAAAATTACACATTTCTATCTAAATACATTTCAGAATATAAAAGCTGTACAAGTAAGCAAAAAAATTATGATTTTATACTTATACATTTGTATGGTATAATTTAAAGAACGATTTAATATATGGAACAGTTACAAATCCAAATTTGTTTTAAACAAAATTAAGACGTTTCTGTTATTTTATTTGGTTTCTATTTTTACAATAGTTTTGCTTATTGCTGTTGCTCGACCGTGAATAAATTAAAATTTGACATTGTGTTTGGTATCATTAGCTCGTATGTTGTTGATTGCAGTTTAATCTTTGTTTATTTTCATTTCATTTAAACGTCTAATTCCTACGTAGACTAACTTAAATTTCAACTTCTTGTCTATTATTAATCAAACACTGTTTCTCGTACTAGTCCTAACCTATGTTGATCAATACAGCCCTCTCCTAATTTTTATAATTTCTTTCCCATTGAATCAGTGTCATAAACTCAAAATGTAGGTATTGATTTTCCTCATCTTGAATTTTTCTCATTCTCTATTTCTGCCTGTAGTTGATGTTTCAATATTTCACGTGCCTGTCTATACTTTGTACATAGATATTTAAACTAGACAAATCTGGCTAAAGCAAAAAAAAAAAAAAAAAAAAGGCGATATCGTTACATCTTTGACGTTAACTGCTTTTAGTTAGTAGATTTTGAACAAATAATTAATAAAACAACTACTGAAATCGCTGATATCGCACACGTCATTGTTTAGCCGATTGTTTTCCACCATAATTTACGTTATTTTCATTCACCAGTTCTCCTTAAATTTATCTGAAATAGAAAAAAACCCCTAAGTTACTATTCGACAAAAAATTTAAAATAGCGGATAACCTAATGCAACCTCTTTAGCCGCGTTTTATAACTTTTTGAGGAATAAGAAAAATATTATGATTCTATTTAAATGGATTAATCACCTAAATTCATAGTTTGAAGTTTTTCTTAGACGAAATTAAAGCACATTTTGGGGGTAAGTAAAACCTCTCATTGCTAACATCTTAGTATCAAATATGAATTCATAATGTATACTATACGTTTCGTTTGTAAAATTTTATCTATACTGATAAACAAAACGACTGATACTAATAAATGCTGGTTGATGGGTTAAGTTAATATTTTTGTTTTCTAGCTTGTAATAGAGCTAGACCTGAATCTGCTTCAGTTAGATTCTATGCTGCGAGTGCATTAATGAATATGCGTAAGTTAGTCCACAAAATATAACAATAAAGTAAAGTTAGGATATTATTAGAAAAATAAATTTGTAATTTATTTATATTTTTCATAAAAACTAATGAATTTTTATAATTCAAATTTGATCATCGGTCAGAATCGTAATTTCCGTAAGAATTGATATTTTGTTTTTTTGAAAATGTTTTTGGGCAGAAAGAATCCTCTGATTGTTTCATGCAGTACCTCATATGATGGAATTTTCAAACATTATGGTATCAGAGACCTATGGTTGTTTTTTTTATGCGATCCATGAGGTGATACAAGCCGAGAGCTCTGAGTGGGTCAATGGTGTGGTAAAAACGTATTACATTAAAAATCTGAAGGAACAAAAGAAAGAAATAAAATTCTAAGAAAGGAAATAAAGAAAATTTCTGAAATTTATTGAAAATAGGAAAATTGTTGAAGTTGCGAATGAACTTCGGAGTAGTAAACTAATTTGATAGAGTCACTAGGTTGATGCATACATACCATTTATCAGCAATAGATTTATCACGAAAAATAAATTATTTTAATTTTTAATCAAACTCGTATTCTTAATTTTCCTAGATAAAAATCCAAATTTACAAAACATGACTATCACTAGTTTGGTATATTAGTTGGGTATTTACGGTAGCTAGGTAGTATTACATATTTTATATTTGAGTTTTAATTATAAAATTTTGACAAAGTACACCAAAAAAGCAAATAATTGAATTTAGAGAGAAATATTTCGCTCAAAATAGAAAAAAATACCTGTTGTTTGAAACAATAAAACATTATCACTATAAAATTATGTTAGTATTTAAATAAATGCGAACAATGATTGTAGGAGTTATTAGATGAATGGATAAACTTGTAATCATAATTTTCGTTAGCGTTCCAGTACTTACAAGTTTGATCCACCTAAATCTGTGAATTAATCAAAATAAACTAGTCGCTACTTTTATAGTCTTATAGACGATACTCTTACAAATTTCACAACCTACCTAGAATTTACACCCTTTCTTTTTTTCATTACTGCGAATTTAATCAATTTTTCTTTCATTGCAATAATTTGTTATTAATCCATTGAAACAGAGACCTACTCAAAGCAGTGTCTAACTTAATCTCAAGGTTCTTTTTAAATTGAAAGCCATCAACCAAGTTACCATTTAGGTACAAAAACCAACAATATGACGTAGGTTTTGTATAAAAAAGTCCGAGCACTTTTTTTCCCAACCAAATGTTGACAAAAAAAAAAATTTTCATTTACTTGAAATATTTTTTTTAAGACGTTTTAAATGCATTGAATCACGTGTGAAAATGTCAAAAAATCAATTATTTTAACGTTTGTAGGTTGGTTTTGTATTTATTTTTGTTTTTGGCACATAACACAAACAAAAATATAAAGTTACAAAAATGTTTTTTACTATCTACTGTGTTGGTCCAAAAACCTATTCCGTGAGACACGTCAAGACAACAGAGTCCTTCTTTAACCCAAATATATGCTTGAAAAAAAAATGGTAGTAAAAAAAATATAATCCTTAATTTTTGAAAAGTATAAAGTATAAATTATTAAAATTGAAGATTTTTTTAACAGGAATATCTAATACTCCAACACGTATGTTTGGTGCTATAATTTTTCTTGTTGTTGATAACATCATCTACAAAATATAAACGATTAATACATTTTTTTTAGTTTTAAATAATAGCGTATTAAGACAACCTCATAAATATATAATCAGAATTATTTGATCCCACTTAATACGTTTTAATGTGTATAAAAAAAATTTACTAACATCTACTTAATAATTATTAATATTATTTTTTATATCAATGTCATACAACTTTTATTCTTTTGCAGTTGATACATTTTTAATATCTGGTAAAATATAAAAACATCATATTATATTTCTTACATAATGTAAAAAAAACTAAAAACTTTTTAATATTGATGTTTAAGTTAGACTGCAATTAGGAAATTTAGGAAAATAATATTGTTATTTTTATCGGTAGTAAATATTAATAGAATAAAACTATTTTAAATATTCTTAGGAAGCAGTCGACATTCATATGGCAAGTTATAATTATACGGAGAAAATCATGTGTTTAATAAACTAATTAACTCTGTTTTAATGTTCAAAAACACGAATAAATTAAATTTTATTTTTAGAGCATGCAAAATCATATTACTTAAAATTGCGTACGTACATCACGGCTGGTAGTGGTACGTATACATACAAATTGATTAAATAATAATTTTTAAGTCTTAATTAGTGTTAACTAGTATATTACATTTTTAGTAAAAAATGAATACAATTTTGAAGTAAAAAATACATTTGCAAATAATATCATAGTCTACTTCAAAATATTAATAATATCATGCAGTAAGTCTGATAATGTAGATTTTGACTGGAGCAATGCATGTATCGATTTTTTAACATAATTTTATGTATTTGAGCTCTTCTAAAAACACTGAAACATTTTTTTTTTAATGCTCTGATATTTATGCCCAAACCTAATTTTAGGTTGTACTTGTCGCTCAAAATTTATTTCCAAGCTAACTTTTTAAATTTTTAAAATTAAACTAGCTTCACCCAGAATCTAAAAGTAACATTTATAAATAAAGAAAAATTATTGTAAATGTAAAAACAATAGGGGTTTTGCAAATTCGATTTGGTGATTCGTTTATAATATCTAAACTAATTGGTGAAAAAAAACTGAAATTATCACATAATGTTAACATAGTTCGCGGATAGATCTCAAACACAAATTTCAAAATATCTTGACAGTTTTTTTCGACAACATTTCGACATTTTGAATAATTCCTTCTATTCGTTCTTCGTTTTCATTGAACAAAAACTTTAATTTTATAGAGAAAAATTAAACAAGGTAGTCAACATATAGTTTTATTTGCGACTAAAATAATTTGAAAATCTTAAGTCGCAATTTTTTGAAATTATTTTAATCCTATTTTCTAAGAAAGTATAACTAACGGGCGTAAGGCACTAAACTAGTTACCCCTGTGCAAACTTTTTAATGATGTTTCTATTTCACATAGATTGCAACTACCATAGTAACTACCTAGTATATTTCTGAATGGAAAATTAACTATATAAAGAATAATGTAAAAAGAAAGTGAGTCAATTTGAGGTCGGTGAAAAAGTTGTTTGGCGTTAGCGATTACGCTTTTGAATGGGTCACTTATCGGGCTAGTCAATGATTTGGAAGTTTTGGTTCAAATTTATTATTTAATATTTGACAGCAATGATATATTATAAATTCAAAAAAAACATTTTAAGTGAGCTAAGTTATCTATTGTATACGCAAAAACCAAATAAAAAAAAAAATCAGTTTTATTAAACTAAATTTTTTTAGGTGCTACGCTAAACCATTCTCACTGACCTCAAATGTAATCCATTTTTTTTTTCTTCTTCTCTTCTTCCTTTCTTTTTTTTTACACAATTCATATTTTATGTAGTATAAGGTGCTAGTATTGCATGAAAAGTTTGAACCAACACTTGTCTTCCAATGAGGTTTTTAGTCTAAATTTGTTTGTTAAAGAACGTCTAAAGAGAGTCTAAAGAGACTTTAAAACTCGCAAAATATGTTAAATTTTAAAAATTGTTTGGAATAACATCTAATTTCAATCAAGTTCTTTAACTTTTTGGTGCTATATAGCGAATTTATCAAATTGCACCTTCCATTTAAAAACAAAAATAACCACCAAGTTGATGATGTTCCATTTTACGTGGCTTTCGGCAGATGACTCAAAAACTCAAAAAAAAAATAAAAATATCTCAAAAATTTTCAAATAAAACATATTTTAAAATTTTTATAAAAAACTTTTTTTATGGTCAAATTTTCGCCGTAAAATTTTCAATTTTTTTTTGGTTTTTGGAGTATAACCAAAATTTCAAAAAAAAAAAAAAAAAAACTGGGACCAATGTACAAGCAAACCTCATAGACTTAAAATTTAAGTTACTGGCTTTAAAGTGGAAGCATTTCTTCTATCCGAAAAACAGAACACAAAAAAAAAAAAAAATAACATTGTAAAAACAATATGTTATTTACTGCACTAAGAATCTAAAAATTCGAATCGTTGAATTTTAACAGATATTTAATATCTATAATTGCATTGATTTACGTTGTTTCCTGGTGTTTCGTTTAGCGTATGTTTTAAGTGATATTTTGATTAATGATGGCTAAAATCACGAATTTAACGATCCTCGTGTTCCTGTACTAAAAAAAGGTTACAAAATAGGATATTTGTAAAACGGAGTCTAGATGCTGGTCTGCCTGTCTGTATCTTGTATGTTTGTATTACTTTAGTAATTGTTTTTCCCCAAAAAGCGTTGTTTTCTAAATTAAATTTTTTCATCATAGCTGTTGATAACTACATACTTGCTTTTAAATAATAATTATTTCATACTAAAATCTTATCCGCTTAAGTTACATGAAGACTACCATAATTGAATGACTCAACAAAATGGAAAGTGGAACAATCCATTTTAAATAAGCATGTTTAAGAAAATTATATTTTAATTTATTGTCTATTTATAATCAAGATACGCATAACCGTAATTCAATGTATAGTCCAATCAAATTCTGCCAGTACAAACATATGGACGTTAATGGTTAGTAAAATAAATCTATAAATTTGTATTGATTTTGTTTGTAACATATCAAAGAATTGTCAAACTAAATGAATATTTTCAATAAAATTATTTAACGCCACATTCTGTATGCATGTACCAACACAGCTAATACTCACCAGTCATGAAGAATAACTTAAGTTATATTTATTCTTTTTAGATCCTCCATATGAATTTATTAATCCATATACTGTTGTGCACCCAGGTATGCATTAAAAATCATTTTTCTACTGTACAATTTTTAAAATATTAACACAACTATGATTTTTAAATAAAATTATACTAGTAATGCACTTATTTTTTTTAAATTATAAAGTTTTAATAATCGTTGTTCTTTAATTTATTTATCTTATAAAGTAATTGCCTCATAAATTTTATATTTTGCAAGAGGTATTTTTATAAGTATTGCGCACAATAAAACGGAACTCCACTTTAAATTATTAGTCAGTTATGGATTATTTTATTGTCATTGTATGATCAATTACATTTTTTTTTTCAAATTATTCTGATATTCAAATAATTTATTTTTATTTTTTATAAGTTTTCAAATTTTTTTATGTCATTCATTTATGATCAATTAACTAAAAAAAATTAAAAAATTAAACAAAAAAATAATATAAAAATTGACAATTAAAGAGTTTTTTGTTTTTTGGTTCGCACTTTGATTTCGCATATTATTATTATTATTCGGTTATGACATTATTTTTGTAAATGCTCGATTCCTTATGCCACCATGACCATAACGTATTCTCTATGACCATGACTCGAAACGTAAATGTGACGACTCGGCTGTGCGTAAAATTTAGTTTCCTTATTCAAATAATACAGCCTCTATTAAGTGGTTTTTGAACAAAAAACCTGGGACATACAACTCCAGTTGTTAAAGCGTCATCTGATTTTCAATTTTCGGTTCTGAGGAAAATGGGTGGGCCCCCATTGTTACTGAATGTACTACGATTCTGGGGACGCTATTGAACGTTTTTTCCATTTTTTTCTTTCGCAGATTTGTTTTAAATACCGCCTCGGTCGTTATAGCGTTCCCTATTTTTAAATTTATAGTTTTGGGGGGAAATGGGAGGGGGCAGTGTTATTGAATTTACCACGATTTTTGAGAAATTACAAAGCACATCCAAAGCGGATTTCACCCGAGCAACGTCAAGAAACACTGAAAACTGCTTGATTAAACACAATGATAAAAAAATAAAAAAGCGCCGGAATCAGTCTAGTTCGCGTGGGTAGTTTGACGGGGTAACGACTACGCTTTGGGTGGGTCACTAGTTTAGAAGTTGTGGTTTAAACGCATTATTTAATTTCTGAAAGCAACAATAAATCATTGCCTTCAAAAAAACGATTCTGAGCGAGCTCAGTTGTCTAGTATACGTAAGTGGTAACAATAAAAACTTTTATCAAATCTGTATCTTTCCTATTTTAGTATTGTGTAAAAGTTTCAGCTTTGTCCGATCTTTATTTTGGATGTTATGATCAAAAAAATCTAAATTGATGTGTAAAAAACACGTTTCCCGTAATTAATTGTTCCCCCGTAAGAAATACACGGCCGCCCGGAATGACGAATTTTACGACAAAATAACAACTTAAAATCGGCTATAAACCAAAATTGTGTTGACCAATTTTCTAATTCTTTAACCAGATGTGTAAAACTTTCTTGTTTACATTGAATTAGGGTTTCAAGACTTAAACGTAATAACTAGAGGTTTGATGGCACAATAACTGCGTAAAATTCAATAATTCAAAAATTTCAAAGTTTTATAACTCCCTTAAAAATGATCAAAATTGATTGGAAACTAAGCAGTGAACTCGTTAAACCCTTTTTGTGACACATATAAATTTCAAGTCAAACGGATTACTTTTGGGAGTTTAACAAAATTTGTTTTTTCCTCAGGACTTAAAAAATAATCAAAATCTTAAAAAACGCATCAAATTAAGTACCATCTCTGATCAATAATCTATCTTTTGAGGTATCGTACATTAAAATCGGAGCATTCTTTCTACTAGAAAAAGTGGTCACAAAAAAAAATCTAAATCTACGAGTAAAAAACACGTTTCCGGTAATTATTTGTTCCTCCCATAAGAAATAACGAAAATGTCAAAGTTCCATATTCATAACTCCCTTAAAAATGATCCAAATCGATTGGAATTTCAGCAAAACACTCATAATACTCTTCTCAATGACGTATAAATTTTAAGTTGATCAGAGCAATTTAAAAATATTGGACCGTTTTCTTTTTTTCCTCAGAACTTTGAAAATAATCAAAATTTCAAAAAACGCTTCAAATAAAGTATTATCTCGGATCCATCATCTTTCTTTTATCTAACTTTAAAATTTGTGTAATTTTCTACTAGAACTTTTGATCACAGAAAAAAAAAAAAACATCATTGTAAAATCAATACATTCTTCGCTAACGCTCAGAATCTAAAAATAAAAAACTACAAGGGCAGTGTCACCACTGGTTTACTTCTCTCATCAATCTATTCATGTATTTTTCTGTCATCACATTTTCTTATTGTTCCTAAAGAACAGATTGCATACATCGAATAAAAATTCAATAATAATAAAAAAAAAAAAAAAAAAAAAAAAAAAAACTAATCGTTCTGGTTTTATAATCACCATTAAATAGTTATAAAAAAATGTATTTTATGATAATATTGGTATTTATTTGATTAACTAACTCAATACTCGATACTATAGGAATGGATTTTGGACTTGATAAAGTTTAGTGAAAATAATATTTTATTTGTGTTCTTGCTTTTTTTTGCATTGTCTTTACTCTATAGTACTCTGTTTGAAGCATTTGCTTTTATCAGATAGACTGAATTGATGGCATGAGTTGTGTTTGTTGTTGCTTCTAGTAAATTTAATACTCGATGGTCATGTAGTTAGTTAATGCGACATTTCACAAAATTCAAAACGTAATTTATTTAATCAAAATATTTTATTTTAATGATAATGGTAAAATGTTTTACCGTACCTCAATGCATGTATAACTAATTTGTTTTTCCAGAGCTTCTCACGAACCGAAATCCATTTGGTAATTTTTAATTATTGATAAAATGATTATAAAAAATAGGTAATGATGTATTCGAAAATAATCTAAATAATGATTTCTAAAGTGGTTTTTTGTTAATCAAGTACCTATTGTGATGAAATGAATTGTGATACCTAGTTCACCTCAATTGGTTTTGCGTGTTATGAATTTAGTAATCACCGATATTCCAACATGTACCTAAACTATGGCTCCAATCAACGGTTAGGTTAGGTCACTCTCTTAAACAGTCAAAAAAACAATTATACTTTACATCAACTGGTGTGCATATCAAATTCAAAAATAATTTAAACTATTTTATTTTTATTTGTTTATTATATATTTTTTAGTTTATACAAGTAAATATCGTAATGGATTTTATAATAACAAGTATAATAATGATAACATAATCATGATTTTACACGTTTAAAATTTAAATTACCGACTAATCAACAGAAAATAACTATTGTAAAATATTTAAAACTTATATTAATATATGATATTAAATATAGATTGTATTGGTAAGTCATATGTATTGTAATTATTATTTTTAAAAATTTTATTTTTTTTTTAGAATCATTTTAAACTTATAATATACTTCTAAAACAATTTTTTTTGTGAACATTTTTCCAAATGAAAATATTTTATTTATAATAACTTTGATTTTTTTCTACAGTTGAACTTTCGATGTATCAAATCCCAGTTACAGGTATTTAAGATGATTATATCCATAAAATAGATATAGGTATAGTTAAAATTCTGGTCACATTAATTTTTATGCCTATCTACTCCTAAAATAGTTGTAATAATCAAAATGTTAGATAAATAATAAATTTTAATTAATTAATACTATAAGAGCCCTCCCAAATTCTCAAATCATAATCACGCAGATTTTTTCCTATATTTTTATAAATTATAATATTTTATAGATGATCTAATCCAAGTATTGTATTACATATATGATAATTTAGGTATGTAGAAATTCTATTATTATCTTTACTGTATGGTTATATGTCCCTATGCATGTAATTTTGTAACAGTTAATTTAAAAGCATATTAAAGTAGCAAAATACAGATACAAAATAACTATTTTCGAATATTTTTAGAAATAAAAAATATATTGTAAATTGTTTACCTATTATAGTGCTGAATCAAATTCATCAAAACCACGGTAATATATTAAAGAACATTAATTATTTGCAAAAAAAAAAAAAACAAAAATTTTTAAAATGTAAAATTAGTTCTGTGTTAAATTACAATTAAGTATTAAGGAATCGCATCATTGCAATGATTCGATTATCAGATAAATAAATCATTTAAATCAATATTCTGAAGCAGAATAAAAATCATGAAAATATACACATTTCTAGGTAAACAAACCTAGTAAATCAACAGTTTAGTAGAAAACATAGGACACTAACCAATATCTCGGCGAGAAAAAAATAAAAAACTTCAAAATCAGAGTGTATTTTCGAAAATGGATTAAAAAAAACTTCAATAATGCTCCGACTTTAATGTTAGTACCTCTTATGATAGGTGTATGGATATATTATTGATTATCGATTATTCATTTTCCACAAAAAGTTTTGAAAATTTAGTTCAAGGTTTCCAACATTAAATACATATGTAACTAAAAAATTTCGAAAACCTTAGCTCAACTTTTATATAATAATATAGTTGTTTAAAGTTGGAAAATTTTTAAAAATTGGTAATACTTTTGACTGTTCATGAATAAAAATTTGTAACCCACACAAATTTGTTATTTAAGATTTGAAAATTAAATATGTTTTGTAAAACAAAATTTGCTATCTTAATTGAAATATTTAAAAATATCTGTCATGTAGATTTTGATAGCGTATAAAAAAAGTATTGAAACATGGTGTCATTTTGATTATAACAATGATACTGTCAAGTATTATTACTAACAATCACTATTGTCGAGTGATTCCGACTTTTAGAAAAATTTCTAAAATAGAACATTTAAATACTATTAATTTTAAAATTATTTTCTCATTATGATAAAATTAAAATCCTAAACAATTTTAAACTGTTTTTAGTTCTTTTAATTCTAGCGCATAATAAAAAACCAATTATAAACTCTATTGTTATTGAACTATTTTTATACTGAGCTCTCTCAGATTCGTCATTTTTGTAAGCAATTTTTAATTGCTTACAGATTTAATACACAACTTCTATACAAACCTTCCAAACAGTGACCCACAGCATCAAATTACCCACGTGACCTCGAGTGATTCCTGTTTTTTTTCTTTTATTTTCCTCGACCTGGAAATAGCTCCAGCCAAGAAAAAAAATGACACACGACCTGAGAATGAACTCATACATTTTTAAAAATGTTCGACGATTTTAAATTTATTTACGTTAGTACATAGCTGTGTACGCCAACACACACTTGGCAGGATTAATTTTAACATTACATGCAATTAAATAATATAAATCAGTGATCTTTTTCATGCCAAAAGTACCGACAAACTTAATAATAATTATAGAAGATTTTATCAATTGTCGAACCTTATATGTGTCTATATAGACTTTTAGCTTGAATAACCCGAAGACCTTTGTTAATTAATTAACTTAAAAAATATATGATTTTTGGGTGCCGCCACTTAATAAAAATGTTTAACAAAATGTGTACTTGAATGAATTAGTAGATATTAAGAATGTTAAATGAAGTTTATGTATAACGTCAATTTATGATAACTAAAATAAACTGATAACCATGTTTTTTGATACAGAGTTTGCTATAAATTACGTTCAACATGTTGGCGATACATTTAAAATGAAAAGTATGTTATTTATCTACTTTGAAAGAAAAGTAAAATTTTGAATTCTTGGATTAGCATTTATAATTATTTTTGTATGAGTTTGATAACCATCATATAAAAGAAATATATACAACAACGTCATTTTCCCTAAATCTGTGTATTTAGCGGTCTTTTGTTTAAATTTTATGATCGTACTTGTCCGAGGTGGGTGGATGGGCGCAAAGCATTCGTTCGACTAAGGTTAGGTTAGGTAAGGACGTGAAATTTGAGCATTCTAAAAATATGTCTGGTTTGTAGTTTTCTTCGGAGAATTCGTTTTTTTTTTCTTTTTAAACACAGAAAGTTAGTAAAATGGGCTACTGGTAAGAATGGTATCAGTTTTAATCCAATCGGACAAAATCTCGCTTAAAAATACCCCGTATGATTACGGGTTTTTTAAACTAAATTTGTGTGTTTTTGGGTCGTCATTCCGAAAATATGTAAAATCCGAAAATTGTTTCATATAAAATGTAACTGAAATCAAATTTCACCTAAACTTTTTTTGCTGTGAAAGCGTATAGCTTTGATCGTTATTTCTACCCGAAAAGACAAGAATACCTTATTTATTTACTTTGCTATTTTTGAATTTTCGGCAAATAACTCAGAAAATAATCAACATATCGGATAAAAATTCGAACAAATTAAATTTTTTAATCCAAAATCTAATTTTACTGTTATACTTAAGGTGAAGTTTGGAGCACTCCTTCAATTAGATAATGCCGTCACAAACCTGAAAATTCAAATTTTTCCCCGTTACATTTTCGAAAATATATTGGTATTTGTTGTATAACTAAAAAGTAAGTAAAATTTCAAAAAAGCTCAACCAACGTACCAGGCGGGTCTATTTTACTAACTTTTCATTGTACTTACATCTTCAATTGGAGCACCCCTTTAACCCAAAAAATTGTTGACAGAAAAAAAAAAGAAAAAATAAAGCAAAAAACATCATTGTGAAAACAATATATTCTTCGCTGCGCTCAGAAATTAAAAAACATCATCGTAAAAACTATAAATTTCTTACTGAGCTCAGAATATAAAATTGTTTAAAACAGAGTAGCTATATTATAAAATAATTGTTTTGATATAATTCATATACTTTTATTATTAATTTTTTAACCAACACTTGTCAAAATTCAAATGATAATCTAAAAATTTATTTATTTTACTTCTTTCCAAAGAAAATCAAGATGGTATCATTATTCAAAATACTAGGGATTTTTGTGAAAATAGAATTCAAAGACTTAAAGAACTTGGACAGTTAAATTTAAATGCACCTCAATCGTAGTTAAGTAAAAAAATATTGTATTATTTTTGTGTTTTATGTTGTGTACTTATGATATGAGACCCTTAATCTAAAATTGTGTCTCCGATAATTTTATTTTGTTATGTGTATTGGATACGCAAAAATTAAAATCAGTAATTTTCTACCAAACTAATGTTATTTATTTTTTTCGAACTATTGGTCTCAACGCGGAAAATGTGAGAGGGTTTTAAAGCGTTTAAACTATTTAGTTTTATATTGTGATATAATTTTTAAATTCCTTAATTACTCGTATATATTGTATATAAAAAAAAATTATTTAATAATTATTGTTTTAAACAATATAACGATTAATTAATTAGACATTTTATGTATACTTGTTATTTAAAACAAATTTGAAAAACTATTACACTCATAAAATTATTATATATTATAATATACTATATAATATAATACAGATACATTTATAAGATCGTTGCAGGCCATCATTTTCAGAGAAAAAAAATTCTAATCGATGGTTGAATCGAGACGTACGCTATGTTTTACGGGTTTTGTTTGGAAGTGCATATAAAATAAACACACTCTTGATAACAAAAATAAATGGTATTCTTTGAAAAATAAATCTAAAAGGGGTATATTTCTGTTCTTTGTATCATATACCTACTTGACCTAATGTAAAATACATAGTTTTGTAACTTATATGGATACCATTTCATTTAATTAAAAAAAAAAAAACGTATCTCCACTCATACGACCCAAATTTAGAAATGTAACTATGGTGACAGTGGTTATCATTTTTGAAGCTGTGTATCGGAGTTGGTGTCAAGTATGAATTACATACATTCGTATGAATACAATTTCAAACTTTGTTCAAAACAACAATAGTGTAAAAACCAAAAAAAAAAAAAAAAAATCGCTGAAGTGTCAATGGATTGCATTCTCAGTGTTCCGTAATGTTTTTTTTTTTATATAAATATAAAGTAGTATTAAATTAAACATACTCCCGCGTACGCAAAATTAAAAACAAAATATATTAATTATTTGTTGATTTTTATTATATACACTTTTGGCTCATGATGATATTAATATTGAGATTTACTATTTTCTTTACACATTGTGCATTATAATGATACGAGAAATAAGGGGGAGTTTGAGCACCTAAACATTGTGTAAAAAAATATAATAAAACAAAATGTAGGGAAAAATCTTATTTGAGTAGAAATAACAAATTCCAATTCGTTTTTAGAATCCTTATGGCATCATTAATTTGGAATGTTAAACATAATATTAATTCCCATAAATACATTGTACTTAAAAGACAAACAATAAATTACAACGTTTCCAAACCTTTTAAGTGTAATTACTGCAGTAATAGCTTCAAATTTAGTTTGTTCTTGACTTTTCAGATAGTTTTATTATAGTACCTACATAAAATACTTAATTATGTAACATTTTTAAGAGTAATGATTATAGTATAAAAATATTCTCAAATACCTGGTTATTTAATAAACTATAATATATTATTTTTCTGGCCAAGTACTATCATAATGAAGTTAAATGTAAAAGTGTATTTAAATGTATGTACATATTACAAATTAAATGTAAAAGTAATGAAAATATTAATGACCTCATTATGATTAATTAATTATAATTATCGTCATAAACTGATAACATGTTTTTTGATACAGTATAACAGTACTGTATGACACACAGTAGCTACGTTAAACATGTTGAAGATAATTTTGTATTGAATTGTACTTTATTTATTTACTTAAAAATAAAACTATAATAAACGACTTTCAATTAAAAGTTCCTCGAAGAAGGTTAAAAAAGAGGTCCTTAAACGTGTTTTGAAAAAAAAATTTGTTCATAAACCTACCTAAATTATTCCTTACAAAATGTATAAAACAAATTAAAAATGTTAATAATTCACATTTGTTTGTTTGGACTCTGCTCTGACAGTGTTTAGTAAAACATTCTTTTCAATATCCATTCAAAATACACTTGTAATAATTGTTTTTACATTTAAAACCTTTTAACATTAAGTTAAATAAGAATGTAAAAATAAAAACTAAAACAATTTGAGAAACGTGAAATTTAGCGAGTTCAAAAATCTAATATTTGTAACTCACTACATAAATCTAAATAAAAGAGTGTTTTCTCAAACACGAATTTCAAGTTAATGATATTGAAATTTCTGGGCATTTTGACTTTTTCATCTTGGATTTCCCATACTTTGTTTGAAAGTTGTAAAAATCTAGTTCAATTTCACATAAGTACATGGTCATCAAACTTTCTTAATAGTGTCAGATAATCTAAAAGCATTGTGATAAATTAATAAATGTATTCTTTTTTTATTTATTCATCAAATTTTTGAGTTCTAAAACACAACATTACATTTTTAAGTTTCGTTAAGAGTACCTAACTCAAGTCTCAAAGCGTATATTTATGTACGTCTCATGTTTTTTTTTCTTTCATCACTTAATAAGTTAGTAGAATTTCTCCAAACCTTATTTAAATTGATAATGGAGATGGGGTGTAACTACTAAGGTACTATATAGTGTGAATTATTATAAGAAGCATTTATTTTTGATTTTTTTTAATTATCACCTAAAACCGAAAGTTAAAAGACTTTTGGAAAATGCATCAAATTACATAAAATATGCATACGTTATTAAAAAAAGTTTAACGCTTTCACGTATATTCAAATACAAATTCGAAAGATTTGGAACATTTTCAAAAGAATTTTTTATTTGTGAATTTTCACATTTTTTGTTTCATAAAATATTTAATTAAGCGTTAATGAAGTTTCACAGTAAAATGATTTTTATTGTGATCATACATTTTGAAATAACTAAATTGAGAAGAAAAAGTGTTTTTATAATATTTAAAATAAATATTATTAGAACTTTTACTAATTTATTGTAATTCATATATTTTGAATGTCACAAAATGTAACAAGCCAAAATATTAACACCATTTTCAAATAATATTTTCGTATATAAAGGAAGAAAATTGTATTTATAATCATTTAATTTTAAATTTTTAGGCAAGATATAGTTATATATTTTTAATTTAAATTTTTGGAAATACAGCTGTAAACAATCAATAGAAATTTTTACATATAATTGAAATAGTACAATCATTTGCTAAACATAATATCTAGTGATATTAAACTTTTACTAGCTAATCCTTTAATATTGTGATTCCCACAATTTTTATTTAAAACATAGAATTTGCTTCTTAGTAGTTCTTTTTTTGTTGTAAATATTGAATTTTTGTTGTTTACAAACTTAGTAGATACGGTAACTACATGTTTTAACCTGAACAACCAATGGGTTTTGTTTAAGTTATTTTGCTTTTGATTCTTCAAAACATTAGATAAAATCACATGATATAAATTCAATAAAAAAAAAAAATTCTTTATTTTACTATACTACAAAGTTTGCAAAGAATATGTTTGTTATTTTCCACATGTTATTGTGATTAATTTTTTTAATAATTTTCACCACGTCTTGTTAAAATTAAAACAATATGACAATATTTTAATATATTGTATACTTCAACAGCTCTTTACACTGAAATAATTACACCTCAATAATTTTGTAATTCTAAACATTAAACGTCCTGTTTTTCTAATTTTCTTTATCAGTAGCTGTGACGTTATAAAAATAGGTATATCGCACAAGGTGTTTACATTATTTTTATTAACTACAATTATGTTCTAAACTTTATATCAATTTAAAATTGTATTTTCATTAAACATATTAAATTCATTATATTAACATATTTTATTATGTACCTACTTATGATATCAGTCACCTATATATCCTACGTGTTAAAAAATCGTTGTCCCTTTTATTATTGTAATATGTAAAATTTTCGCATTTAAACATGTGTACCTAAAAACAACAATTTTACATTACAATTATAATTAAATAAACGTATATCATAGAAATTATTTGTAATTTTATCATATCCAATATAATATTATGATTTATGACACATTGACGCAAGATATGGCATCTCGTTGATTCGATTTGATAAAAATTTAACTAGAAAAATGCATTTTAAAGATAAAGTATAAAAGTATAAGACTTTTTTTTAAATATAAGCATACGTTTCAATTCACAATATATATTTTTAACAAATTATAATACTCAGAGTATTTGAACGATAAATATGACAACTAGTTTTGACCATAGGTCATCATCAGGTCACACAAAATAAAAAAGAAAAATTAACACAAAATAAAATGAACATTAATAAACAAAGAAGTTACATGGATTTATTGTTATAAAAAAAATTAATAAACGACGAAAGAGTCATAGTTGTATAGCTACTATATTTTATTGTAACGTATCGTTTTCTATACTAAATTGGTACATATTATTATGTTTAAAATCATTTTTATTATATTTAAAATATTATAAAAACTATTTTGTTTTACTTCATAAAAATAAGAAATTATTTTAATACTGAATTGATGTACATAATTTTTCGGTAATTTAAAATAATTAAATTATTTTTAATACGAAAATTTATATTATGATTATTCAATCTAAAACATATTTAGCAAAATTATATTTAGAAAATAATTTTTTTTAATTCATTAATGAAATGTGTTTTTTGTATAGTCTTTTGAAACTACTATTGTTTTTCCATTAAAAAATTTACCGCAGCAATATAATACATGTTTATAAACACCATAACTGTCAGAATCGCAGACGGACGTTTTGGTTATTGTTTTTTTTAGTTCTAATCTTTATAGTTATTATTGAATTGTTATTAGCTTTAATAGCAGTTTTTATGTTGTTATTGTTGTTTTTAAAATCATTAGCAAATTTATCTGATACGAAAATATGATACATAACTATTTCATTGGACAGTTAATTATATTATTATTACTATTGGTAGGATATTTTAATTTTTTTCTGATTTTCCTTAAAATATTATTAATTACTGTTTTTAAATCAAAATTATTTTTAATTCCTGTGTTAAAAATTATATTAAATTCATGTTTACAAATATATTTGTTTAGAGAAAAACGTTCAAGAACACTAATCGTCATATTTATTATTCAAGTACTCTGGAAATTGTAATTTATTAAAATTATTTATTGCGTATTTAAATATGAGTATAATATGTTAAAATGTATTTTACTAATTTACTAGGTAATACTACTGATTTTATATTATTTTATCATTTAAACCGTAATCTATTGGATCGCTATTAAAACGTTCTTGTACCATGCTTTTCGGTAATGTGTCTTCCATATGAATCAATACAAGAGTGTAAACATAACGTTGTAATACTTGCACCATATTAAGTCAACAGACATTACACCAGCCATTTTGCATTTTATGTTTTAACAACAATTATTGAGAACGATTATAATGTATGGTTTCATATCGGCTGAAAAAAATTAACGTATTTCACGCATTTTTAATAACATTTGTATAATATTTATACTCATTCTAAAGACTGTATTGACGATTTCAATCGAAATCGGATCCATTTCTTTGACACAAAATAAAAAAGTTTACAAAGAAAAAAAATAAACACACGTCATTGTGTGGAAACCATACATTATTGGTTATGCTCAGAACCCTTAATGGACATTTTCATAAATTTTTAAGTTCTATATTTGTAGCTCAAAAATGTTTGGAATAGTTTTGGAAATTTATATGTAGGTAACTTAACATTTTGTATTAGTTCCAGATTTTTTTTTCTCGTTATTATGAAGGTTTCACATAATTAAAAAATAAATTTTATAAAACCACGTTGCATCCTAATTACCGTTTTATTCTAAGTTTATTTTACTTCATTAGGGTATAACTTTTTTGATAATTAAAATGCAAAAGAGCAGGTAATTTATTATTAGAATAGGTGGTATGGTGAATAGGTAAAAATTGTTCTATTGTTATAATCAGAGCAATCTCTAAGGAGTACTGTGGGAGTTTGCAAACCAAAGAATTAAACCATTTCATATATAAAGCTTTTTCCCTCTTCTTAAAATCATAAATACATCTACATGTAAATTAAAACGTTTTATCACAGGTGAAAGCTTTGAAGTAATTTTTATTACTACAATACAATGAAATATACATTTAAAACTTTCGTTTGTTAATTTAAAAATTAATTTTGAAGTATTCTTTAAAACTTATATAAATATGAAATACTTCTAAAATTCATAAGAATTTGAAATCTATTGAAAATCATTTACTTTAGGATTAAAAAATTCAGCAAAAATTCAATATTAACAAATCACTAGGTACTCACAAATTAATTAAAAACTAAGACAATAGGTAGGCAATAAATATTTTATAAATGAAAAAACAAAATAAATATTAGCATTTGCAACACTTGTAACAGATTAACACACTTTTAACATGATATGTGCAGATAAACATTTTGTATAATATATAGTCTAAAATATTTTATCCGCAACTCATTTTCTTCGCAACCAATAAAATAAACCAACCATGGTTCGTTTTACTACGACATGTATCTTTGTATTTATAATTTTAATAGTAAATGAAAGTCAAAAATGTTATTGTCCAAGAGGTATAATAAATATTTTATTAGTTGAAATTAAATAATCATAGTGAAAAACTATTTAAGTTAATTATGTTTTATATGAAGATAAAAAGAGCATGAACAAATTATATAATAATAAAAAAAATTATTAAATATCATATGATAGACTATTTTTGAAAAAATAATTTTAACCTATCTCAATGAATTTTAGGGGGAGGAACTTCTTGCGCAAGTAAGCCAAAGTCAATGTGTCTTAAATTTAATATAAATGCAATACTAAGATACGCTTTGTTTTGGCCTATTTGCAGCGTAGATTAGAATATTATGTAAAAAGCCTTATTTTTAGGCAAACCATTTTCATGAATTTTTTCTCCCGATAAATTTTTCTCGAGATGAATATCATAATATTTTAATTAACTTTAACGATACATATGTATGAAGAACCACCCCTGCAGGTGTTCTGGGAACATTTGTCGCAGTTCCGTTATTAAAATTAGAGCAGTATGTGCCATAACCCCGTCCTTTTGAAACCAGATGTCTCCCAGATTGTTTGCTTCATCAACTCTTCCAGTTCAGGTTCAAAAAAGTCCTCCAACATTGATGTATAACGTTTATACACCAGACAAAAACATAGTGCAACCTAATAAGTCGCTAATTATAACTACGAGTACAAGAGTAAACAAAAGAAATTATTCTAAATGTTTTATTAGACCAAATAAGAACAGTTTTTCAAGGTAAGTAGTTATATTTTTAAAAACAAACAAAAAATATGACTTAAATTCATACCTACTAATTTATAACAAAAAGCATTAAAAAAATTAATATGGGTTGATGCTATTTTTTTTCTAGCTTTTACGTTAAAAGATCCTTTTAAAGCTTCAAATAAGTTCTTAGCCGCTAATGCATTAAAATATTTGAGTAAGTAAATTTGGGTGATAAAATTAAAATAACTTTTTAAAATTTGTTATTGATATTCATTTTTTTTTTAATATCTATTTTTTACAAAAACGTATGAATACTCAAAGTTCAATTTGTGAGTTCGATCAGAATTGTTACTAACAGATATCCATTGCTTGATAATTTAATTTCTTCATCAAACTTTTCAATTTTTGATTTTATTTTGAGCTTTGTTTCAAAAACAAAATATAATCTCAAAAATTATCTGCCATATGATATTAAGTTTTTTGTCTGATATAAGCTTATTCTGGGGCGGATGAAAGACTCCGATTTTCACCACAAATACTAGAAAAAAGTAACATTTTGTCTCTTTATCGTACATTATTTGAAATTATATTTATTTTTGAAGTAATGTATTAAAAACGATAAAAACTGCGAAAAATTAATTCCTAGACATCATCACAAATTATTGGAAATGTTAATGTTAAAAAGTCATAAGTGTACCTTTTTGATAATATGTTGTGTCTTATAAAATAATGGTTCTGTCAACACATCTTTGGATAAAGGGATCCGATCTTTTTACGCAGTGCCTCATATGATAGATTTTAAGACTTAGTTGGTGGTTAGGTCAAAGCTTCTTTTAAAATCATGTGGTAGAGTTAATCACAGATTTGATTGTGTCACACTTTCAAATGGTGAGATAAAAACGTATAACATAATAAAACATTAAGTAGTAAAAAAAAAAAAAGAAACCGATTGAATTCTTATAGAAATAAAAATAAAAGGGAAAAAATTTAAACGCTAGGTTCTATTAAAGTCTATTAGAACTACAAGTTTTTTGGTTCAGTAACTCTCAGATCTGAGTGGGTCACTATATAAATATTTAAAATAATATTTCAAATAGTGAGACGAAAACGTACAGGTACATAATAAAATTGTAGGAAAAAAATGAAAGGCATGAAATTCTTAGAAAAAGAAAGAAATTAAGGGGGAATAATTAAAATACTAGATACGATTTGATGCTTGATGAAGTCGTGATTGAACTTTGGAGTAAGTCAACGCTTTAGTTGGGTCATTAATTTGCCACTATTTTGATCCTACTCAGCAATCGTTCCTTCCTGAAAAAAAACCCATAGTTTAACACTTTGTCTCAATGACGTACCTTAAGTTTTTTTACACTAAATCTCCTATGTATTATTTATCATAGTATTTATACTACTATTTTAGTGGCGTTGGATACCCAATGAATCTAAAAAATTATCGTATAGGCAACTTATTAAACATATATTTCTGTTTTTTTGGTCTTAGAAGCAATAAACAAACGCCAGTACCCTTCAGATCAAACTTAAAATAACATATATACCGTCTCAATGTACCTCAATGTATCTCCACCATTTTGTTATTTTGGTGTATATAATATGTATGCACACTCATGCACAAATAATTCTCAATTCAAATTTCAGGCATACATCAATAAGCTATACAAAAATTCGGGTACTTAAAAATATTTCATTTTGATTCAGTAAAAAGCAACACATTAATTGACTAATGTTCTATTTCACTTAGCAAGTCAAATTTCGTTTTTTTTTTTTTTTTAGATTCTGAGCGTATGCGAAGAATGTATTGGATTTACAATGGTGTTTTTGTTTTTTGTTTTTTTTGTTTTCCTGTAATCAAAAGTTCTTGTAGAAAACCTGCAAAATTTTAACGCATGATACCTTAAAAGATAGATAATGGATCCGAGATGGTACGTTATTTGAAGCGTTTTTTGAAATTTTGACTATTTTCGAAGTTCTAAGGAAAACAAAAAACGGGCCAATTATTCGAAATGCTCCAATTCATTTTTGAGGGAGTTATGGAAATTTGAAATTTTCGTTATTTTGGGCGGCCGTGTATTTCTTATGGGAGGGACAAATAATTATGGAAAACGTGTTTTTTACATGTCGATTTAGATTTTTTTTTCGATTTTCGTGATCATTTTTTCTAGTGGAAAAAATGCTCCGATTTTAACGTACGATACCTCAAAAGATAAATAATTGATCCGAGATGGTACTTTATTTGAAGAATTTTTAAAATTTTTGATTATTTTTTAAGTTCTGAGGAAAAAACAAAAACGGTCAAATTCCTAAATGTATTCCGTTCGACTTGAAATTCATATGTGTCATTTAAAAGGGCTTAACAAGTTTACTGCTTGGTTTTCAATCGATTTCAAAAATTTTAAGGGAATTATAGAATTTTGAAATTTTTGAATTTTTGAATTTTACGCAGTTATTGTTCCATAAAACCTTTAGTTTTTACATTTAAGTCTCGAAACTTAAATACGATCTAAACAAAATAGTTTTACATATGTGGTTAAAAAAATTTAGAAAATTGGTTCACACAATTTTGGTTTATAGCCGATTTTACGTTGTTATTTTGTCGTAAAATTCGTCGTTCCGGGCGGCCGTGTATTTATTATGGGGGGAACAAAGAATTAAGGGAAACGTGTTTTTTCCACATCAATTAAAAATTTTTTGATCATAACATCCAAAATAAAGATCGGACAAAGCTGAAACTTTTACATAATACCAAAATAGGAAAGATACAGTTTTGATAAAAGTTTTTCACGTTAAATTTGTTTTTACGACGACGTATACTAGACAACTGAGCTCGCTCAGAATCGTATTTTCGATGGCAATGATTTATCGTTGCTTTCAGAAATTAAATAATGCGTTTAAACCACAATTTCTAAACTAGTCACCCACCCAAAGCGTAGTCGCTACCTCGTCAAACTACCCACGCGGACTAGACTGATCCCGGCGTTTTCTTTTTTTTACTTTATATAATTCTAAACAATAAAAACGATTTTTTTTATAGTTTTCAAAAATTAAAATTTAACTATTAATTACATTGATTAAAAAAATCAAATTCCGTTTCCTACACGGCATAGAAATGTTGTCAAGGTACTAACATATTTTTACAGACTTCAAATCGGACAACTTAAAGCATCTTCATTATTGTCTATAGTTTATTTGTTTGAACAAGAAAAATATAAGGGGGTATCCAACGATCTTATGATTCAAGTTTATTATATGAAACTTACTTAAAAAACGCATAAAATAGCAATCATCTAAATTCTAATTATAATGTTTTGTTATAAATGTCAATAATTATCGTTTGAAAAATTATCACATTGATTTCATAAAAAAGTGTTATGACTTAAGGAAATACAAAATAATATTGAAATAGGTTGATTCTTGAATATTGAGATCACCAAGAATTGTAATTTTTGTAATCCGTTCATTTAATATAAACAAAAAACCATTGAACTACCAAAATCTGAGATCTCATCAAATTCTTTTTGTTTACTCAAATCAGTAATCAATCAACTGTACCAAGAATTTACTCTCTTTTTTATTTCTTTCCTTAGAATTTTTTTTCATATAATGAGTCTTATTCACACCATCGTAATGGTGACCCTTTCACATAAGTAACTGAATCAAACCATAATTTTTGGGTTTTTATAAAAAAAAAGGCATAAACTAAGTAATAATTTAGATACCCAAAAGTCCATCATATAAAGTAGTAAGAATGAAAAGATCGGAGCACCTAACGTTAAAACATTTACAATGAAAAAAGTTTTAAACTTGACATCACATTTTTTCTAAATTGATGAAATTTTAAGTATTTTTATTTCAACGTATATTAAATCTCAAAGAAATTAATTGCGTTAACGTTTGTAAGTAAGTATGACCCATATAAACGCCAATCTGAGTGATTTTTCAATTTTAATTGTTATAGCGAAGATACAAACAGTTAACAAATCTTTCCGAAATTTTACTAACAACTAATAAGTACCATCGTATTCTAACAAATGTTCAAAATACGAAAAACAATTGGAGCACTGCAAATTTTGTCCGACAGTTTTTTATAAATCAACGAAAAAAAAAAAAAAAAAAAAAAAAAAAAAACTTTGTATAAAACAGAATCTTTATTACTTGCAGAAGTCAGAACCTAAAATAGACACTATAATTATTTTATCTTCTAGGGATGTCTGATGATCCATTAGGTATGTATGCTATACTTTTTCTTGTAAATAATGACGTAAATTATGAATTATAAAACGCTTCATAATTGTTATCAAACACTTTATTAGTATTACTATTAAATTTAATAACTATTTTTATAGTTTAAATTAACCTCATTAGTAAAAATTTAAAATTTTACTCTAATTTGATGCTATCAATGATTATTTATTAGTAATATATAATCAATGATACTATGTAATATAAGACAGTAAATATTTACAAAAAAAAATTATTCATATTTATATTTGTCTCATATTTATAAAATACTACTTTTTGCAGTTGATTCGTTTACTTTGGCGATTGGTAAAACCTTTTAACATTTTTAATATTAAATTTCATAATAAAAATATAAATTAAAGCTTTTCGTTAGGTATTTAAAATAGACTCAAATAAAGAAAATCAGAAAGATATTATCATTATGTTTATCGTTATTAAATAGGAATCATTTAACATAATTTTAAATCTTTTTAGGAAGTGGTAATCGTTTACATGGTACGTCGTCTATCTATAAAGAAAATTTTATGCAAATTAAAAAAGTTAAATAACTTCTATTTAATGTAAAATTATAAGTATTCATTTTTATATATTTTTAGAGCATGCAAAGGATTATTACCTGGAATTACGTCGGTACATTACAGTTGGTAGGCGCATATCAAATTTCATTAAAAAATCAGATTTAATTATTTAAATCTTAATACATTTTTACTAGTATATTTCAATAGATCAGGAAAAAATAACTTTGAGGAGAAATTTATGTGTTGAAAATAAAAATAATATAATTTTCTACTTCAAATTTATTATTTTTAATACGTTTTATTATTGAGAATCTGAGTGTAACCAAAAATGTATTATGGTACCATTAAATGATATTATTAACCATGAGTTATTATTATCGTGATATTATGTTTTATTTCTCTGGTGAAACCACAATTACATAATTTAAATGGTCCAATATTTATACTTTTTATAAATTTTTATGAGAAAAAATTAAAGAATAATAGTTGAAATTTGAAAAAAAAACATTTACGTCTAGTTTCCAAACTTAAAGTTGTTAAATTTTAACGCTTATGCTTTAGGGCTTAGACCACACCTACTATCCTAAAAAGTGAAATAGTTGTATAGAAAAAAAAGGATGGATCACTCTAGGTCGCGTAGGTAGTTTGATGGAGTAGCAAATACGCTTTGGATGGGTCACTGGTTTGATAGTTGTCGTTCAAACGCATTACTTAATATTTGAAAGCAATTACAAATCAATGCCTTTAACAATACGATTCAAAAGGAGTCCATTTTCTAGTATACGTTCTTGTAAATTTTTCAAGATTTTCAAAGTACTATATCAAAAATGTTTAAAATCGTTTGAAACTTTTAAAAAACCTATTTATTTCATACCTATAATTAGTTGCGATCAATATTTTGAATGTAATTGCTAGATAACTGAATTGATAAGTCAGAAACACGTTTGCTATAATTAAGCTTTTTCCTTAGTTTCATGAATGTAATATAATCAATTTTTGACTTTTAGTTTGAGAACTTTTAAAGTAACTCTTAAGTTCATAAACCATTTATAACAGTTAAATCGGAGCTTAATTTGTTATACCCTTAACGTTAGTTCACAGAAAATAAAAAAGAAAACTTCCTGGTAAATTTTTTAAGAAATTTAAAGTTTTATTTTTATTTCGAAAATTCTCAAAATCACTTGAAACTTTGATCAAACTTGTATCTAAAATAGTTTAATATTGTGCTAAAGTTTCATTTTGTTCCGTTTATTATTCTGGATGTTATGGACAAAAAAAACGAAATTGATGTGTAAAATCACGTTTGCCGTAAATTTTCTACAAAGTTTCTACGTTTTTTTAAGGCTGTAACTTTTTCAATTTAAAGACCCTTTAAATTAAAATCAGAGATCTTTGAATTTTTGATCTTTGACTTTGATAAGAGATACTAACTTTCAAAATCAGAGCATTCCTTATCCCCTGAAAGTGTTCACAGAAAAAAAAAATCATTTCCATGATTTTTCAAAAATCATCAAACATCATATTACAAGACAATACATTCTTTGCTATCGCTCAGTATTCAAAATAACGTTTAAAACAATAAATTTCTCTTTACATTTCAGTTTTTAGCATAAAAAAAAGAAAAAAATTGGATTTTGGAAGAATGCATTTTCAGTATATATATATATATATATATATATATATATATATATATATA
>CM029359.1:14298949-14378197 GCA_017140985.1 Hormaphis cornu
TTTAAAAATATTTCAATCATTTTTGAGCAAAGTTTTAAACTTTGATAGTTTCCATAACTTTTATGGTTTTAAATCAATAAAAACGTTATTTTTGAAGTAAAAGCATTGTAATTTTGTACAAGGTTTACAATGTGACATAAAAATTTTGAAAATCGCAAAAAAAAATTTATTTTTCCCAGATTGGAAAATATGCAAAAATTGGTCATTTTGTGATTTAAAAAAAAAAAAATGTATCTAAGTCACTTTTGTTTTTGAAAACTTCAAAATTTAGTATGTTTTGTCAAATGTCAAATACAATCAATATGACTATCGATTATTTTAAATAAAATCCGAAAAGTAGTTTCCAAGCTTCTATAAAATATGTATCGATAAAACGGAATTATTTTGTTATAATGCGTTACATTGTTCTATTAACATTGTAGTTACGAGTTCCCTTACTATTTTAAATTATGTTTGACATTTTTTTTGGTTTTTATTTCATTCAAACCTTATAATTAACATTCAATCCACTTCCTGTTGTTAAACTCAGTTAAAGTCAAAATCAAGGAGCCCCAAGGAGCTCAATAAGACTCGTTAACACCTAACTCTCTTATTTAAATTACCTCCTTTCCGTTGTCCAATTGAGCTTATATTTGGTCCATAGCTTTCTTTAGGATGAAAATGCCATATGCCAAAGTAAAAATCAGAATAAACGTTTCTGAGAAGCTCAAAGGTACTCTAAGTGGCTTAGCTTTCTTATACTATGAAACCACTCCTCGTTTTTGTATCGAGCTAATATTTCGATCAAAATCGTTTTTTTCATGGCAATGATTTATCATTGCTTCCAGACATTATATAATACGTTTGAACCACAGCTTCCAAATCAGTGACCCACTCAAAACATAGTCGTTACACCGTAAACTAGCTATTACTAACAAAACATTTTGAATAACTTCAGTTACTTTTTTTTTTCAGAGGCTCCATATGTATTTATTGATCTAAATGAAGATTTTGACCCAAGTATGCTTTAAAACAATTGATCTATAGTTATTTTTTTTAAAAAATATTGATTTATATATGATTTTTAGAATACATTTTGTGTAACAATTACTCTTCCTTTTAAAAAAATTAAATTTGAATAATTGTCTGACATAATTTGTCTGTTAATTATATGTCTGGCATAATTAATAGCAGTCTTGATCATTTAAGCAGTTTGTTTGTGCCAAGTGACCTAGATTTGTATTTCATTTACTAACTAAATTTGCGTTTGAGGCAACCCTTAGAGATTGAATATTCAAAATTTGTTAAATCTATAATTTTCAGCATTGTATTGACGCTTTTGGGTAGAAGGAGTGCTCCATTTGTTACATTGAATACCACATAAAAGATTGGATTTCAGCTTTACTTTCTATTATATTCGAAATTTTTTTTATTGTTTATTATTTTTCTATGTTTGTTATGTGCCGAAAACGACAAAAATAGCGAAATCACCAAATCCGGCGTCAAAACGGCTTTACCTATTAAACTATTGTTGTACAAAAATTATTCTATGTTGTTTTCAAACTTTTATGTACTAAATTCAATTTAATCTATATTTTCTCTAGGTATATATATATATTTATATATATTCATTGTTTACCGTAAACAACATTAAGGGCAGTAAAATTGCTCCAATTTTGAAAGTCCGAAATATTAATGAAAGGTCTATGAATTTTAATGGTATTTCGAGGGGTTTCAAAATTGAAATTTCAATATTGAAAAAGTCACAGTCGTAAAACTAAGCAGAAACTAAGGAGAAATATTAATCACACCAAACGTGTTTTTGATAATTTGATTTAGTTTTTTGACTAAATTTACAACATCCAAAGTAATGATCGGAACAAGCTAAAACTTTTATATAATATTAAAATAGGTAAGAAACATGATTAAGAAAAATTTAAAGCGATTTCAAGAATTGTTGAGCTAAGTACAGAACTTTGAAATTCTCAAAAATATAACAGGACGTTTACTAGGCACTGAGCTTGCTCAAAATCGCTTTGATGATTTAACATAGTTTTTAGATATCAAATAATATGTTTGAATTATGAATTCAAAACCAGTGACCCAAATCTGAAATTTTAGTCAATACTTCGTCAAAACCACACGACCTTAAGTGATACCTGCATTTTTTTAATTTTATGTTTCCCACATCGGTGAATCCCGGAGTACTTAACATAGTTTTCATTCTCGTTTTGCTTGAACCCGGCTCATGACTAGCGTCCAAAGATAGACGATTTTTTTTATTTTCAATGTACCTGGTAAAAGGAATGGTCTTTGTATAAGACGGTGAATTTTGATGATAATAATGAAATTGCAAGCTTCTTCGCATTGCTTGGTCTAAACTACTTGGTTTCAAGATTTTCCTTTTTTTTTTATGGGCCTGATAGTTGGCTTTTTAAAAATGTTATTTTGTCTATGAAATTTATTTAATAAGAACTATGAATAATAAACATACAAAAATTAATGAAATAATTTTATTTCTCAAATTAGTTATTACTAAAAACTCATGATATATTTAACTATACTATAAATTTTAGCTTGATTGTTTTTTAGATGCGGTACTCTCACCAATGAACGCACATGGTAACATATATTATTTTAGCTTATATAAAACAAAAATATAAAATTAGAGAAAATTCTATGATAGAAATAAAGAGGAATTCATTTCTATGTCATTCGAGATGTTGGTTGGATTTACGACTATGATTTTGAGTAGGTCACAATTTTGGGTAGACCACTGATTTCAAGTAAATAATTTCAAAATATTATATAGAATTTATATGCATAGCCTGGTTTAAGACTGGACTTACTAAAAAGTTTAAATGAATATGAAAATAAAATGTAAAAAAATGTGTCTGAAAAAACAATAAAATTAGAAAAAAAATCTTGGCATACCGATAGCAGCAGAGAAAAAAAATGAAAAACGAAAGAAAAGCGTGAAAAATAATTAGGCACATGAATAAAGATAAAATAAAACGAAAGATTACCTTTACATCATCCCAAATCAAGTATATCATAAAATTATGATTGACGGAAATGACCGGAAAAAACAACTACAATTTGTACAAAAACTGATGGTTAAAAGGAAAATTTTTTAATTACAATATTTTAACGACACAAAACTATAAATGAAAAAAAACTTAAGAAGATAATATGAATGGATGGACATTTGACGGAAATAGAAGCGATAACGAGTTTAGGACCAATAACAAAACATTATGCGTTGGAAATTTTAAATGACTGCTTAAAAACAAAAATTATCCAAAGATATGGTTAAAAAGCAAGGACAATAGCTCAGTAGCACCACACAAACTAGAAAAAAAGGCACTGATTTGTGAGCTGTGTTGTTATTGTGCCATATGTATAAATTATTCAAGAAGAAGATTCTAAATAGAGGTTGCACTTACGATAAACGATAAAGTCATTAAGAATCAGTCAAGTTTGCGATCGGAAAAAAATCTGTATGAGTCAAGAACTTAATTTATTAAACCACATCGAAAAAGGATTAATGGTTTCCAAGCGTGCGTTTTTTTTAATCTCTCCATACTAAAATATAAATTGTATTTATTTAATTTTACCAAGTAGTTAAAAAAAAAAATAAACAAAAAAAAGACATAGTAATAAAAGCAAATTTAATTTCAAACATTAATTAGGTAATTCAAACAAGATGTCATACAGCATTTGAAGAAAACACTTTGGGCTTATTTTAAAATTTTACAAAATGTTTATTTTTGTTTCATATGATAGATAAATTGTTCCGTATTTTAATGTATCCCTGTATTAAGCAAATAACTAACACAAATAGATATACATGGCATAATATGAATTGATTATCAAATTCATAAATAATTTGTTTAATATATTTGTTGTCGTTTATTATGTTGTAGTTTATACAGGTAAAAACATTTTTTTTTATACATACATATATTATATAGTTAGCATAGTAATGATCACACTTGTTCAAAATTTATAATACTGTGATAACAATCGACAGTTACTATTAAAAAATTATTAGTTATTTATACACATGCAGAAAATTATGAAATATTTTAATAATTAATAAAATAATTTAAATGTACCATTAATTATGACTTTAAAAAAGTCGGAATTACTCTAGGTTGCATGGGTAGTTTAATGCTGTTGGTCACTGTTATTGAAGGTTTATATAGAAGTTGTTTATTGAATCTGTGAGCAACTGAAAATTGCTTACAAAAATTACAATTCTGAGTGAGCTCAGTGGCTCAAATAGAGAAATGAAGAAATTAGTCACAAAGTGTAGTTTAGTTTATTTTTTTAACACATTCACGGCCAAAGAGTAAATATCGGAGGTCTTAGGTAAACCTTATCATTAATTGTCTCTAAATTAAACATAAATTTATTATATTTCAGTTATATTGTATTTTAAAAAATGTTTATCATTTAATATCTACAATTTTAGGTCATGTCATCTATTTGTGACACCAGGTTTTTTCAACGATTATCTTTTAAAATACTCGATGTCAAACATATGCGACATAATTATTCATGGGTTATTGCAGTCAAATCACCTTCTGACAAATATCAGCTACAAAAATAGTAATCATTTTCAATTGTCATCAGCTTGTAACTAAAAATAACTACTTTTAAACAAAGCAAATTAATAGTAAATATAACTTGAAATCAAATAAAAAGATTTACCCATACAACTATATTATCAAAAAATTCGTTATTGAAAAATAAATTAAAAAAAGTACATGGTTCATCATTTGGCACGCGACACTGAATTCCTGTATTTCCAATAAAAGGAATAAAATGAAGTTCTTCGTTTTTTTTGGTATCCCAATCTTCACTTATCATATCGTCGTCGCTATCACTAGAAAAATGTGATTCAACATTTACATTCGGCTCCTCAGCACCAACAGAAAATTATTCACTGAAACTGACATCATACCTATTTGCTGTAATATATACTATTCGAACTCGCGTATAATAATTCACTAATTTTGTCAGGATCCATTGTAACTAAAATAAATCACGTTAGTTCAAAACAGTTTGTGTTAATGCAAAATATTAAAAATATCGTAACAATAAACAAATAGCAATAATAACACTATCTATCCGCCAAAATTTAAACTCGCTGTATAAATAAAATCTTCAGATAACGTCTAAATAAACCACAACAAAATAATACTTGTTAAATTAAACCTGAAGCAATGAATCCCATTTAGAAAATATATTGAACGTGTCACACATATGTGACATCGGTCCGTTTGAAGATAACCACATGTCTCATATACGTGACACGTGACCGTGAACGTGTATAACGTGTGAACATTTTCAAACCATTTGGACTATTATCTTAAATTATTGTGTTTTTAGTATCAAATGCACAACAGTGCGTAATTTCATTGTTATAATCAAAGTAACACCGTTTTTCAATACTTTTTATGTACGCGTCGGAAATTTATTGGGCATATTATTTGAATTTTTTTTATTCAGATAGCAAATTTCGGTTTACATAATATATTTAATTTTCAAATCTTAAATAACAAAATTGTGTGGGTTACGAATTTATTTCCAAAAATAGTCAAAAGTATGACCAATTTTCAAAAAAATTCCCAATTTTAAACTACTAAATATAAAAATTGTTACTAAGGATTTTCGAATTATTTTAGAAGCATATGAATTGACATGTTAGGAACCTTGTGTTAAATTTTGTAAATTTTTCGTGGAAAAATAAATTTTTATCGAACAAAAATAATTTAAAAAAAAAAAAGAAAATTTTTGAAAATTTCAAAGTTTTATACTTACCTCCATAATTTTCGAAATTCCTTGATATTTGTAACAAGAATGTATCATACCAAATTCAATATTATGTGAAAGTTTCAGTTTATTCCGATCGTTGTTGTGAATGTAATGGCCAAAAATCTATATAGATTATTGCCGTTATTTTTAACGTATTTTCCTTAATTTTTGATTGGGTTTTTGTTGTTGTAACGTTCAAATTTTTGTACGCTTAAATTTATGACCCGTAAAAGCACCATTTGTGTTCATACATCCATCATTAGAGGTACTGACTTTAAAAATCGAAGCTTTATTGAAGAACGTATTGCGATTACGTCATAGTGGAAAAAAAAAAAAATTTTAATTAAAAACTCAAATTATTTGAAAACCAATACATTCTACGTTATACACAGAATCTAAAATTTAGTATTTTACGATATTCAAAAATTTAGCATGTCTTAGTAAGTCACCTAATGTATAACTATTAATTTTAGAATTTTGTCAAAATGTGTTTCATTTTATATTTATATGTTTTACAGTTTTAATTGTATTTCGTAGGTACTTAACACAAAAAATATTTGACTATTAACAATTATGATATTATTTTATAGTGCAACTTAATGCCATAGGTATCAATAAAAATGGTAAGATTGATCATACAAATCTGCTTCTGCAATATTTATATTATTAAATATTTAAATGTCTAGTAACATTTATCATGATATTTATTTGAAAGTAACATTTATAAGTATTTTGATTGAGCCATGTGTTCTTGGGATTCCTTCTGGATTTCCTGTCAATAACTTCCCAATAATTATAGACTTTAAAAAAATGAAGCGGGGATCGCTCTAGGTCACGCGGGTTGTTTGATAGATTAGCGACTACGCTTTGGTTGGGTCACTGGTTTGGAAGTTGTGGTTCAAACGTATTATTTAATATCTGAAAGCAATTTAATAAAGTAAATTGGTTTTTACCCAGACGTATACTAGATGACTGAGCTCGCTCAGAATCGTTTTTTTGATGCAATATGTTAGCATTGCTTTCAGATATGGAACAATAATTTTAAACCACAACTTCCGAAACTTAGACCGACACAAAAAAGTTAGAGGTGAACTTTTAGCACTTATAAAAATGTCATAATTTCGTAAATAACAGGTTTGAGCTTTCAGAGCTACCAGTCGGTATAATTTTTAAGGATTGCAGAGGTTTGAATTAGTTATCATGCTTTAATTGTGATAAAAAAAAAACAAACAAACATTTCATTCCTAAACTAGGTACCTATTACATTCTTTGCTACACATATATGGTAGAACCTAAACAAAAGAGTACCTGGTGACATAACTAGATTAATGATTACATAAAGCAATTAATTTTAAATGTATTTGAACACATAACGTATTCTTATATTCCTAGTTTAAAAAATGCTTCTACATTTAAAAATATTAATTTTTTTTTAGACGAACCACCAGATGTATTATTTAAATTATATGATACCGTTGGTTTGTAGAAATCCAATTTTCACTTAAATATTGTTTATGTGTATATATATGTACTTATTCAATGTTTATGCATTAGTTTTTATTTTAAACAATACTTTTCAAGAAAATTTTAATAAAAATAAAGACACTTAAAAAATGAATTTTTAAGTTTACCTTGGTATGATGATTCAATTTAGTTTGAAGAACGATATTTATCAATAAAGCGTATTTATATGCGAGTATATATATATAAAACAATAATAACGTCTTATACTCTAGTTTTTGTAAAAATTTTAAAATATTATAATAAAGTGTTAACAAATTTTAGATATAAGAACATTTGGATCGTGTAAGACTTTTAAGTACATTAATTATCTGCAAAAAATGCTCAATAAGTAAAATTAAATCTCTGATAAATAGCAAGGGATTAAATTGGGTACCTAGTAAAATGTTGAGGTTAATAACTAATTGAAATTAGCATCAATATTCTTTATAAAGAAGCCTAAATAATATGCATGACAAAGTTAAATTTTGAAAGGTAAATATAAAATCAAATTGAAATTTAACTTTTAAAAGTTTCAATTTTTGAAAAAAAGCACTGAATTTATTGCATTTATAAAGATTTTTTAAACATAGTTTTTGTGTTTAAATGACAATGACATATTTGTCTCAATTTTATTTACAAAATAACACGCTGTATTCTGTGTAGTTTTTTTGAATATTCTTTTTTTAATTTTCCATTCTTTTAGACTTCTCATGATTCAGTATCGCATTTTGAGGTTTTATCTCACAGATTTTTTAACTGAAATTTGTGATTTACTCACGAATTTGACACAAATGATGGATTTTTTTGGTGTGTATTATTAAAGCACAATTCTGGTTTACGTAGATACCTAAATTAAATTTTAATAAATTTAAACATACATTTCTTTTTAACACCACATATTTTCTGTATTCTTCCCTATACAATATTCAAAAGTTTATAAAATTTTCAAAATTATATAGATATTTATATACCGCCACTATGGTTTTCTAAAAAATATTTGTACAAAAACTTAAATTATTTGTGATGAGTTATAAAAAAAAAAAAACTTATTAACTAAAATAAAATAAATTTTATTAAAAAGTTTAGATATAAACTGTATACACATTGTAGTACCTAAGTATATATTTTCTTTATAATTTTAGGGGATGGGTAACCTCATTCTTCATTTTATGTTTATCATACCCAAATTGTAGGAACTTAGTAGTTTCTTAAAAAAAATGTAGATAAAAATACGAATATAAATTTTCAAATTTTTTTTTTTTTTTAAGATTTAAAAAATATAAATATTTAAATTTTCTCAAGTTTTTGTTCCAACTTTGATTTAGGTATATTAATTTAGGTCAGAAAATAATAAGTGAAAATCTTAATTACTTTAATAGATTCCCATTAGCTATTAGAGTCCTCATGGCATCATTAAGTTGGAATTGTAAACATAATTCCAATTAATTGAGTGAACCTAATATACAAAGAATGAAATACAAGCTTTACAAAACTCTAAAGTGGAACCATATTTGAAATTAATTAAAAGTTAATTCGTATTTGAATTTTCACATGATTTATTATAATACCATAAATTTTTTATTATGTAATATTCTTAAGAGTAATTAGGTACCGTAGCAAAAATTCCCAAAAAAACGTGGGTATTTAGTAAACTAAAAAAATATTATTTTTTGGCTGAAACCTTATGTAAAAACAAAAATGTAGAATTGATTTTACGTAAAATAAACAAATCGTGAAAAATAATAATATTCATTAGTGACGTCATCTGACCATGATCAATTAGTTATTTTTACTAAAATATACTTATAACATGTTCTTTAATACAGTACAACATGCCATAGTTTACGTTGAAGAAATAGCAGATACATTTAAACTAACTGGTATGTTATACCTTTATTTACTTTGAAATGAAACTTTAAAAAACGAATTTAAATTAATAATATTTTTTATCAGAAGCCGTAGAATGTGTTCTAAAAGATTATGTACACATACATTATTCCTTTAAAAATCGACAGAACATCACAAAAATGTTTCAAATTCACATGTGTCTATTCTGACGCAGCACTCACCGTGTTTATTTAAATTTTTATACAGTCATCAATATAAAAATACCCTTACAATATAAATTAGACATTTTATTCATTTTTGTATTAAGTTACGTAAAAATGTAGAAAAAACTAAAAACATTGAGAACCGGAAAGTATAAAAACTCAAAAATTCACTGTGTGTAACTCAATGATTAGTATGACAACAAAAAAGTATTTTCTCAAACACAAATTTCAAGCATAAATTCTAGGCATTTCTGGGATTTTTACTTTTATACGAGATAATTGAGATTTTCTGTACTTTTATCAAATTGTCAAAACTTGTAAAAATCTAGTACAATTGTCCATAAAATAGGTATTAAATTCTTTTTAATGGTGTGCGAAAATATAAAAACTTTCAAATCAATTTATTAATGTTTTGTTAATTTTTTTTTTCATTTACCCATCAGAAAAATGGTTTTGAAATCTAATACACAATATTAGTTAACTTGCCTTAATTAAAGTTTGGACAAATTTTAATTTTATATTTTTAATTCAATTTTTAGCAATGAATTTACAAAAATTAATAGACATTTTTACTTATTATTGATTAAGTACAAGAACTTCCTAACATTTTAAGCAATATCTACTTTTTCAAACTAATTTTTTATACACAAAATTCCACAAATTTTTGTAAATATCGAATTTATGTTGTTAATAAACTTAGTAAAAATGGTAGTTACACGATTTATCCGATCAACTGATAAATTTTTTTTAAGTTATTTTGTTATTTTTTTTTCAAAAGATATAAAAATTTCACTTGATATTAATCCGAAAAAAAAAGAAAATCTCCAATTTTTTACAAAGTATCAAATAAAAATAGATTTTTTTTTAAAACAATTTATTATTGGGTAAGAATATTTTTGTTATTTTCCACAGATTTTAATGATAAATTTTTAAATAATTTACACCACTTGTTAAAATAATACAATACGATAGCATTTTAATATTTTGTATACTTACTTCAACAGTTAGTCCCAGAGATATAAAAACACCCGCTCAATTTTGTAGTGATAGACACTGAGTGATTTCATTGAGTGATACGGTCGCCTAGTTTTTCCAATCTTCTTCACCGGCAGATAAGGAATATTGTATTAGATATTAACAATATTTTCATTTATAATAATAATGTTCTTAACTTTAAACTTACCTGAACTTTTACTAACATTAAACACATCTTATGAGGTCATATTATGTACTTTATGTTATGATATCAGAAACCTTTAAATTATCAAAAAATTCTGTTTTTGTCACTTACATTATTGTAATATACTTATACTGAGTATAGCATTTAGTTTTTAGCATGAACCTTCACCTAATGACAAAAATTTAAGTTGTTTAAGTACAATTTAATATTATTATAACATTTAAAATTTTTTTTATATATACATACAATTTATTTGTATTATGATTGTTTAAGTCATTTTAACGATAAATTATTTATATTTTTATATTGTTTACATTGTAAAGAATAGTTATTGTACACACTGTGAAAAAAACTACATCATGTTATATAACCAAAACCTACATTTACTACACTCAGTATCTAAAATAGTGTATTACAAACTTCCATACTTGTTTGATTTATTTAAAAACTTAAGTCCTATTTTTAACTATCATAGTGACCATAAATATGAAATAAAATTATTTGTCGTATAGCTTGTAGATATTTAATGTGTTAACACGCTAAAATAAAGATTACAACATTTTAAAATCTTCTTCTCCTTCTTCTTTGCCTTCCTCCCAACAATTTGGGACCGACCACCTTGGTCCTAAACCTCCACTCGTCTCAAAGATTTTACAAAATTTTTCAATATTACTATTAATTTTGATTAGCTGAATAATTTTTCTTTTTCACAATATAATATATATAGTACAAACTTTATCAAAGTAAGTTAAATTAAAAAAAGACATTGTTCAGCGTAAATTTATTAAAAAAAAATTATGGCTTAACTATCATAAGTTAAGCCGTAAATTCGTGATATATTGTAGGCCATAATGTGTTTTCTTTAACAAAGTGTCTAGTAGCTATCATATTATATTCCGGGTTATACATGTGTATAACCCTGTGTAATTAACTTTGTGTAAACATAATTTCTGATGAAGTACCGAATCAACCAGCTTTATTATTTTTGTGACATCATCCATATCTATCTACTGTATTTATCTTTATTAACCAAACAACATCTTTCATTTATGGAAGAATCATAAACGATGAGCTAAAGTATTATCCGAACAAAAAATTTATAATTTAATAATTATAAAATATGTTATTTATACTTGTTCTCATTGCACGATTATAGTTGATATTAAATTCAAATGGTTTAATAGAAAAAAAATAAAAAAAAAAATATATATATATATATATATATATAAATAATTTGCCTACTTTTTATTGTTTGGAAGTTTATATTAATTGAACGAGTTCGAATTTAGATGAATGATCGCAGTATGGGAATAACCCTTGTTTTATTATTTTTGGTTTTTTTTACGTCTTCCTCAAACTGGGCAGACGTATTAAGAACAAACTTTAATAGTATTGAATTATTAGAAACGACATGAGTGAACCTTTTTATTGGTTACTGTCAACTTAATCATCTTTTAAAATTAAGTTATACGTTGACAAACACAAATTTATTGAGTAATAGACACTACAAGTAATAATAGGTACTAGTGATAGACAATAGTACTATATGATTATTTTATAAGTGATCATTTGAGGTACATTTCAGATTCATAATCAACAATAAAATCTTTGTCTACTTAATTATACAGATTTTAAATTATATTATATTTTCGTTTTTGACATTTAATTTGATTGGACCTTCTTTTTAAAGTATACTTCGGTATTTATAATGTTGAAATGAATAAACACGAGAGTATGTTATGAATATTATATTGGTAGATTACATACATTTACTTTTAAATACATATGCGTACCTATGTAAACAATGTTATATTTTGCATACAATTTTAAACAATCGTTAAATTTCTTTGACTTTTTCTATATTTATATTGAATTAGAAATATTGATCGTGAATATATGCAAAGTTCACTTATCTAATGTATGTGAAGTTACACAATGTAAAGTAAGCACTAAAAATTATTGTCTGATACAATTTTTTTTTTACGAAACTGAAACAATTCACGGAGAAACAACTTAAAATAATAAATACTAACCTACTGTAGTTTATTTATTAACCATTTAAAAAAAAAATCTTTTTTACCTAGCCCACTGATATCTATCACTTTTTTTTTTGAAAATGTGAAGACAATATGACAATTATTGTTCAAATATTATTATATAATTTAAATTTATTGCTAAATCAATATTAGCATGTTTAACTCATTATGACTTACGCAAATGCCAATTCTTATATAACGTATTAACATATCAGTTCGTTTGTAATCTAATCATATTCTTTTCCATCTAATTAATAAACATGGTTCGCTCCATTATTAGTTGTACCGTTATTATAATTATAATATTAATTTTGGTAGTAAATGAAAAACAAAAATGTTACGGAAATTCAATAGGTAAAATGCGTAGAATTTTATAATTAAAAAAAAAAAAAGTTATTTTTAAAAAACACTACCAAATTTGTGTTTAATATTAAGCTAATAATTAATGGAAATATGTTAGAGAAACAAAATTATAACATATAAAAAAAAAAAATCAATACTAAATATAAAATATAATATTATTGCTGATTATTTCTGTTTGAATTTTTAACAAAAATATGGTGTACGTTTTAGAACACAAAAACTGTACAAGTAAGAAAACAATTATGTTATTTATACATTGATATGAAAATATTTTTAAGAACAATTCAAAACATGCAAACATTTTCGAATACAGATATTTTTTGAACAAATGTCTTTATAGTTTAATTTAATTTTTTTGAAAAAAATATTAATTGTTATTTATCCGTGTATTCAAATATTTGGTAAATGATACAAATTAAAATGACGAAAATTCTATAACGCGTAGGTAGTTTGATAAAGTAGCGACAATATCTTTGAAATATGATTTTGAAAGTTTAGTTAGAAGATTTATATTAATTTTGTAAGCAACTTTAAATTTCTCGCGATAATGTCAATTCTTATTGAAGTATTTGAAGTATCCTGTCATCAAGTGTTTTGGACGTATCATTTTCAAAAATATTTACAAATTATACGAATACGATATTTTTTCATAGAATTAGTTTTTCATAGAATTTCGGAATGATAGGAAAGAGAAAAGTAGGGAAAAGTAAAAAGGAATCAAAATTTCTTAGCCTTTTATTGCATTTTGGTTCTGAATTTGCCTAGTTAAATATTTTTCTTATTAATAAAGCTGTGTAAAATAATACATATCAATAGAACAACGGAATGTAAGTTCAATGTATGTGTAACAAAAAAAAAAAAAAAAAAAAAAAGAATAGAATAGAAAAAATTTTTTTTGGATAAAACGCTACAAAAAAATATGGAAAAATGTATTATAACTGTGACGCCTTGTACCAAAAAACAATGTTTTGTCTATACTATCTATATACCCGTAGACACGCTTGTATATTATATTCTGCTTTCTGTTTTACCCATTTTTGGGTAGTTTTTTGATTTACTTTTATTTTTAAGATATACTTTTATTTTGTATTATAACTATAAATGTATACTTGAATACTTCGTCCGCCGAGAGAATAGGAATGTTTCACGCATATCGCATATCGCATAACGGCTATCCCCTTTCCTTGACAGTATAAGTAATACGAGAATTGGTTTCTGCGCACTCCTATTCTCTTGGCGGAAGGGGTATAGTTAAAACTTACATATAAATATTATTTAATAAATATAATGCTGTCGAGTTAGATCAAATTAAAGAGTATTTTGGACGTAAGTATCTGTCACTTTATGTTTTTTAATGCTAACACATAATATAAATTTGTATGTATTAGTATATAAATTCATGAATAAACGAAACACTATCACTTTTGTTTATGATTAATTGTATAGACAAAATTTTAATGTATATATTTTTTATTAGTTGATGGTAAAAAAAATCAAAGACCTTCGAGCATATTATTTGCTAGGAAAGCATTGATGAGTATGCGTAAGTTAATTCCAACTAAAAAAAAACTATAGATTTAATTTTTATAAGATTTGGAAGCAAACCATTGCTTTCGAATTGTGTAAAAAAATAAAACCATAACAAACATAAAATTTAAATTTTCAAATTGTGTTCGCTACTCCAACGAGCTTCCTACTACAGAATTTATTTCCTTTCTTTCTTTTCTTTTTATGTTTATTGTAGATTCTAATCACACCATTTGAAATAGTTCCATATGCATTGGTATGGCATAATCAATCCTATAGCTTGACTAAAAAAAAAAAAAAATAGCATTATGTTCAACCAAGATATTCAAAAAACCAATATCAATTTTATAAACTGTCAGCATTCTATAAGGTTTCAATCCCTTTATAAATTTTTCCAAACATTTCAAAACTCAGCAATAAAATTTTGGGGCGCAGAAATTGAGAAGTTAGACTTCAATGGTTGCTCGTTTTCAGTCTAATGTCCTCAAAACGCCACACTCACCTCACACTACTCACTGGATACAAACTATAGATCGTTTGTGTAGACTGTAGAGTCAAAATAATTTATTTTACTATGAATTTGTATAAAAACTGTGTAGGTACTCAGACGGTGACGTATGTGAATATTAGTATTTGTATGACAAGTATAAATATTTATATATGTGTCAACTAATATCACAGTGAATAGTGAAGATACTTTTTGATAAATTGTTAAGATAATTAAAAAAATTAAGTATTGCGAGGACAACATTAAAACAATAATATTGTACAAATATTATATTTGTCAACTTCAATTTGTGGATCATATTACAAATTAACAATAATATCATACTAGGGACACTACTACGTTATTATACTTTGAGAGGAATAATCGAAAAAAAAAAGTAATTAAAAACATAATTCTAAGAAGCAGGAATCCCTCTAGATTGCGTGGGTTGTTTGACGGAGTAGCGACTACGCTTTGGGTGGGTAACTATTTTGAAAGTTGTGGTTCAAACGCATTCTTTAGCATTTGAAAGCAATGATAAACAATTGCCTTCAAAAATACGATTCGGAACGTGCTCGGTTGTCTAGTTTATGTCCTGGTACATTATTCAACAATTTCAAAGTTCTATACTTCACTCAAAAATTTTCTAAATCACTCGAATCTTTAAAAAAAACCTGTATCATTTAAATATCAATATTATGTAAGAGTTTTAGCTTGTTTCGATCATTATTTTGAATATGAAGGCCAAAAACTTAAATTAATATGTAAAAAAACGTTTGCCGTAATGTTTCTACAAAGTTTCTCCTAAGTTTCAAGACTGAAATCTTTTAAATTTTAAATTTTCAAATTTTAAGTAAGTAGTTTAAAGTACAACCAGAGTTCATAGACCTTTCATTAGAGATACTGACTTTAAAAATTGGAGTATTTCTTATACCCTTATGTTGTTAATAGAAAAAGAAAAAAAACATCTTTGTAAAAACAGTAAATTTTTGCTGACGCTCAGAATTTAAAAACAATATTGTAATAACAATAAATTTTTGCTGCGCTCAGAATCTAAAAACATAACGACGTGAATATGTAACGTGACACAAACCACAATAGTTAATTGGTATTTAATTCAATTTTAAATTTATTCATGTAGTAGTAATTTTATGTTCAGATATGATTTGTTTTTTTAAAATCGGTTTAAAATTTTTGTATATTTCTCGAATTTAAAAATACGAGTATCCATTTTATTTATTAGGAACTTCTGACGATCCAGCACGTAAGTTAAAGATCGAAAACACTGTTTGAAATCAGCTATAATGTGAGTCCAATAATCACTTACGCGTGTGAGACTTGGTCTACGACGAAAGGTGTTAAAAAAAATTGGCGATATTTGAAAGAAATGTTCTGAGAAACATTTTTGGTCTGATGTAAAATGTCGATCTAGAAAATGGGGATATCCGGAAGATGGAAAAATTTAAACTTGTACCAAATTTATGGAAAACCAACATAACATAAGAACAAAGAAAATTTAGTGGTTTGGACACATTTGAAGAGTTGAAGATAATATATTTAAAAAAGCCGGAATCACTCTAGGTCGCATGGGTAGATTGACGGGGTAGCGACTACGCTTTGGGTGGGTCACTAGTTTAGAAGATGTGGTTTAAACGCATTATTTTATATCTGAAAGCAACGATGAATTATCGCCTTCAAAAATACGATTCTGAGCGAGCTCAGTTGTCTAGTATACGTCGTGGTAAAAACATTAATTTAACAATAAAACCTTTTATCAAAGCTATATCTTTCCTATTTTAGTATTATGTAAAAGTTTCAGCTTGGTCCGATTTTTATTTTGGATGTTATGATCAAAAAAATCTAAATCGATGTGTACAAAACACATTTCCCGTAATTATTTGTCCCCCCGATAAGAAAATGTACTGCACGGCCACCCGAAATAACGAACATTTTAAAGTTCCATGAGTCTCTTAAAAATGATCGAAATCGACTAAAATTTCAGCGGTACACTCATAAAATCTTTCTTAATAACATATATAAATTTCTAGTCGAACGGAGCAATTTCGAAAATTGGGCCGCTTTCTTTTTTTCCTCAGAACTTAAAAAAAATAATCAAAATTTCAAAACGCGTTTCAAATAAAACACCGTCTCGGATCAACTGTCTGTCTTTTAAGATATCGTACGTTAAAATCGGAGCAGTTATTTTGCCAGAACTTTTGATCACAGAAAAAAAAAATAAAAAATTTAAGAGCAATACATTATTTGCTAACGCTCAGAATCTTAAAAGCGTCACAGCTGCAACGATACAGAAGAAACGACTGCCGGGTGGACCGCGAACGAGATAAAATGATCGGCTGCGGCGTTGGGCGTTGTGGCATAACAAAATTTATAATGCCTTTTTTTTTTTACCTATAATTTTTTTAGTATAACTATTTTTTTACACTTACAATTCAATGAAACGGGAATGTGTACGATGTATTCAACCGCGGACGTGTTCAAAATGCAATGGTCTTACGTCACGTGTATGTTGTGTTAGATAGTTTGTTCATGTATATTACGTATCTTATACAAATGCACAGAATTTAATAATGTTGTATGGTCCTTACATGGTATTACAATAAACAAATAAGGCGTGTCATAGACCTACTAACACATGGACGGCGCATAAAAATAAAAGTAATCGTGGAAAGAGAATGATAGGAGACAATTATACCGCGACTTTGAAGATTCACCTCAAGTATATCTTTAATCGTGAAAATACTCGCGAAAAGTATTTCCAAATTACAATGATTTCTATGATATTCTCAACTTGTCGGTCTCACACGATACCTTATGTGTTATTGCGGTAAGCACGGGGTAAAGAAATCACCGTCCACGTGCCTTACAGACTTATATATATACATATATATTATGATTAAACTTTATACCTAACTTAGTTTACGTGGTCGTAAGGTCGGTACAGGTTATTATAGATTGTAGAACGAATTTGAAAAATCTCAACATGGGAGCTGCTTGTAATATATCTATACAATATAGACCATCATACTTTATTACCATAGTACAATAATTATCCAGTTATCTATTGTTTCTTTTTCGGCAGTTGATACTTTTATCCGAAATCGTAAGCTATACTAACTCCTAACCTATATTTTTATATACACACATAACAATTTATATTCAATTAAAATTATTTCCAGTTTAAAAAGATATTATGTGCCTACATACGAATATACAGAAGTGCTAAAAATACTTTTATCCATTCTAAAATTGGACGCTAAACAAAAAATTTAAAATTATTTCAGTCAACAATGAGATAACATTTTTCTATAGTAAGTAAAGGCCACAGTACGATAAACTTTTTTTTTAAATAAAAATAAAATATCCACGGGAGCAATAAATATAAAACTAATACGCTTGGTTTATAGACGAAGCAAAAGATTATTACAAGGAATTACGTCAGTGCATTGTTCTTGGTACATATACTTTTAATTTAACTCATTAGAATTTTTTAATCTCATAAAATTTTTATTAGGTATTTTATTATTACCTAATAATTTACAGTATATTTCAATAAACCGTGGCAAAAATTATTTCCAAATAAAAATGATGTGTGAATTTAAGAATTAAAATTAACTACTTACCTCTGTTTTACTCATTATAATTTTAATTCTATTTTAAATAAATGTTCGTAAAAACATAAAAGTTATACAATTAGTTAGGAATTAAAATTTGAAAATCAACTAATGAATCATTGGAACAGTAGGTAACTGTTTTTAAAAATTAAAAAAAAATTATTTTTTTTTTTGTACTAACTATATTTTTCTCAAAAACGGTGAAAATCAATTAAAATTAGTTTCATAATATATTGTTCATACTCTTTAAAATGATATAAAACAATTTAAATTTATTCCACTTATTTTGAAAAAATTTTCCTTTTCGTTTATTGGTTAGAAACTCAAAAATATCTTTAAATTCCATTAACCCAAATATTATAAATTTATTAAAAAACGATAGGTTTCAAATAATTCTAGAATAAAAACGTAAAACAATATACTCTTAATTTTTCGCTAATACCTAGATAAGTCTGTTCAAAATATTTTGATTATTGAAAATCGAAAGAACATATTTTTGATATAAATATAAAACGTATGTTTATGAAAAATCAGATGCGTAATGAATAATGATGTATGTTGCTTTTAAAAAAAGGTCCTAAAATGGAAAGTCCAAAAGATTACTGCCGCAGAGAACACATTATTTCCCAAGGTTAGTGATATTAATCTATTGACTTTTATTGAATTGTGATTCATTTTTATAATTTATCAGTAAAATTAAAAATTTATTTCATTTTTCACGCACTGAGCTTTTACTTAAGGAGATGCCACACCGTCAAAAATACACTATAAAACATGCTTAACTATTTCGTATACACCTATTATGGCTTAATGCATGTTTTTTTTTTTTTTTTTTTTTTTTTATGGAAAAGAATTGATATAAATGTCGTTAAAGAGAGTTATATCTGTTAAGGTACACATGGAACTTCACAAGTAAAATGAATGAAAAAATAGGAAACTAGCAGTCTAGACTAGAAACACACTTTACATTTATTTTTAAAGAATTTTGAAAACTTTTATCCTTTATACTTTTTATCGACGACATATTAATTGGATTGGTAAAGTATAATACGTGGTAAAAGATTTAAAATGTTTTAAAATTTTTAAGTTACTATTTATTGTTTTGATGATTTGATTCACTGAGCTCAGTCAGTAGGTACTGTGATATTTGGAAGCAATGATTTATCATTACTTAAATAATTTAATATGCATGTGTATAATAGACATTGTCAATCTATACTTTCAAAATCATAATTTACCAGCAAGACATAAGCATTATTGTTTGTTGTGGACGGGAAGAGGAGGTGCGGTCCCTTCCATACTCTGTGAAATGTTTAACTATCTATATCAGGGGCATAAGATAAGTGTATGTATATTATTTAATCATTGGTAAACACATAAATGTATGGACCAACCCAAATATTTCACATGTCGGGGCGTTATTTCATGAAAAATCTAAATTCAATAATTGAACAAAATAACTCGAAAAGTTATCTGCTAGAACTGTATTGTGATTAAAGTATCATGTGACCAAACCAAATGAAAGGAATCGAACAAATATGTGATCGAAATAAGTACTAGTGAACTAAGTGTTGAGTTAGTGAAGCAAATTAAAGCGATTTCTACTACTCGCTTTCGGTACCTATAGTATCATCTTAACCGCGTTTGGTAAACTACGTGATACATAAACACTCACAAGATTATATCCGTCAAAATTAATTTGTTTAGGTCCTCCATACGTTTGGGTTGATCCAGTTTTTCTTGTTAACCCAGGTATTTATCAAACGTTTATTCTAAAGTACGTTTTCATGAAACAATGGCATTTTTATGGTTATGTAAATTAAACCACACACTGCCAATCGCTTTAAGATTAAAAATTAGTTTTTAAATAGTCATTTAACATTTGTCATTCAAATACCTAATATTCAGCCAAAAACAGTTTTTGTACAAATTTGTAAAATTACTTGTTAATTTAACATTATTTAGTTCAACGGGAGAAATCGATTCTTTTTTTGGTTTTTGAATCGATGAAGTGGTCATTTATAGGTACTTACTACAATTAATTTTCAATGATATTATATCGTTCATAATATAATGAATTCAATGATTCAAACTATTGATTTTTAGCAAAATTTTGTATAATTTTGGACGCTTTAACAATAGTCATGTCATATTTTAAACTTAAACATAGAATAGTACATATAGAATTTATTTATATTGCCATATAGGTTAACCTATATACCTATACATTCAATAGTGCCAAAAATAAAATACAACTGTTTTAGTTCAATTCGTAGCAAAATTATCTAAATTGTTTTGTGTTGGACAATAGTTTTTGTAATGTTGCATAACTTGCTTAAACTCAAAAAGTAGAAATAACGATATAACATAAAATCATATAATATGGTCACTGGAAATTAAATTCAAACGAAAAAGAAATCAAAAAGTAAACATTGAGGTTTATAAAAATTTCTTGACTGTATATAGAATTTTTGAAGCAGTAACGTTTATCAAAATTATCGCATACATTTGCATGATTTTATTCATAAAATTATGTGAATACGTTATTTATTTTACAATGAAAAAATAAAAATCCAACATAGTTAAAGGTAAGGAACATCACTTATAAGTCTATCGGAAATAATAGAGTAATAGAAAATCATTGTTTCACTTAGCCAATTTAGATATTAACATCATACGTCATTTAACAGCGAAACTACTGAGCTAAAAATTAGTATAGACTTTTTAAAATAAGTAATACTTTTATTATTATAATCTATTAAAGTGTCCGTTATGTATACGTTGTTAACAAAATTAATCATACTCACAAATTTAAACAAATATACATTTTCATATACAATTTTACTGTTTCATTATAATTTATTTAATATTGATTAGATTTCCTATGGAACATATTTTATTTTCTTATTGATAACCTTCTTAATTTAAGTCATACTTTTTCAAGATATTTTCAACTTTTCCATAAATCAATCAACAATTTTATACAATTTACAGTTATTTATAATATGTAAATCAAGCATTGATACGGTACCTAGATAACAAATAATTCAATATCGGTATTTAACTACTTACAATTATTTGAATGTACAAACACATCTTTTAATATTACAAATAAAAGAAGGATTTCCTGCAAAATTTAAACAAAATATTTACATGTGTATTTTCTATAAATGCACCAATGGAAAATTAATAATTTCATATATTTTATCTATTATCATAGCTATTTTGATAATTATAGTTTAACTGAAAATAAGATGATTGAATACTGCCATTTGTATAATAACAAAAATACTCTGAATAATAAAAAGTTTCTTTTTAGTTCAATACCCATTTTTAATGTATGTTTATTTATTATTATATAGTTTATACAAGTAAGTTTCGGATTTTATTTCCATTCATTAACAAAACATAATTGAATATTAAATATCAATTAAAATATGAGCAGTAACTTTACCTTAAAAAAATAGTGATTTATAGCCACATTTAATTATTTAAAGAATTAAGCCACATTAAAGAAAATAATTTAAAAATATAGGATGCATTGGTAAGTCATGCTTTCAAAGTTTTATATTTTAAAAACATTGTTGATAATATGAAAATATGTGTCCACCATTTTATTTAAAATTTATATCATTCTTCTTCTTCTTGGGTATTATCGGCCACTAGGACCATCCCGTCAAACAACCAATCCTTCATAACCGAGGCTTGTTGTTTGAGTCCTGAACATAACTATTTTTTTATATGGATGGGTTGTTAGCCCATCGCATAACCCCCAACCTGGAGGACCAGACCACTCCGATCACTTAAGATCAGAGTGGGGCTATTGCAGCACCCATTGAAGGGCACTGGGCGATAGGGACGCCACTTTCCCAACGCCGTATTTATATCATTATTTAACATTAAATTAGAAATATCTCATGCAATTACTTTTGCATTTAAAACATTCAATAATATACAATTTTAATTTTTTGTTGTCACTATTAGATCAAATGACTGCTAGTAACATTCCGGTAGATAAAGGTAAAATAGGTCATAACTTAATGATAGTTATGCAATATAATTCATCTCTGAAATACTGCAGTTATGTATGACATTATATTTTTTTGAGAAAAATTTTAGCATTTTTTTTCCAAAAACTGTGCAATGTTAACTTGGAATTTTTTCCCTGGCTAAAAATCTCAACATCATTTTGAAACAAAATGTAACTATTTATAATTATAATAATTTTTATATTATTAGTTTACCCTTCTCCTTGATTTAACTATAGTATTTTTATTTTTATTTTTTTTATATTTATACATTTTTTTTATGAGTTTACTTCTATTACTTATCTTTTATATACATATACAGTGACGTCAATTGATTTAATGTTATTATTTTTTTTTTTTCTTACCTTCTTCGGGTTAAAACTTTGTCTTCCAATATTGTACATTTTGTACATTCAGAATTAAAAATTAATCCCCTTTGTATGGATCTAATCACAGTGCCAATTAACATTAGAGCTATACGTATCTCTTCAAACAAACGTCTCCATTTGCGACATAATTTTTAACCATGAACATATTTAATTTAATTTTTTTAAACTCACATCGGTACACAAATCTTAAGTGTAGCCTATATGGACTACATATAACATCTAACTCAGGAAAAATTTCAAAATATTATATATTAGTAAAACTTAAACTTTCCAAACAATTTTTTTTTGAAAAAAATTACTAATGAATATCCTACAATGAATAATGATTTTAATTATAAATAATGATAAAATGCAGTAAATTTTTAAAACAAACTTTAATGGAATTTTATAATAGACCAAATAATAACTCCTGTTAAATTTAGCCATTCCAACTTTCCTAGAGATTCACCAAAAAGTTTAGAAAACCAACGGTTCTCCCCAAAAATTTCAAATAATAAAATAAAATCTACAAAGTGTGTGGTCATTCTTGGACTGATTTTCAAATCAAATAATTTACTCTAAGTATCGTTAAATATAAGAATGAAATCACTAAATTTCTATTTCGGGTAGTTTACAATAAAAATTTAAAAATAATAATTCTGTTGGAAGAAATTTAATTTTATTTTCTTATTAAAATGTTCCAAACAAATAAAACGCCTTGTATATTTGATACCTATTGCTATAAGTTTCAGAATTGCTTATTAATTCAAAATCGTTCAATTTTTTTAGATGATCTGTTAGAAGTATTATATGGAATATATGATGGAGTGGGTACGTGGAAATAAAAAAACGAATTCTTAGAAAACAGAGGATGTAATAAGTACCAAAAGTTTTTAAAAATTCTTTTAAGGCAATTTTTAAACATTTTTTTTTTTAAATACGCATTCTTATACTTTTTTCAGTATTCTATTATTTTTACTCAATCGCTTTACAACTCAGTGTGTGAATAATTTTTTTATATAAATTATATTATATTATATTTTATTTATGTAAACCCTGGTGAAAAAGACATGTAGGCAATATATAATATTCTAACAATAGTAATAAATGAAGGATTTGTGATTGTTAAATTTTATAAACTCACCAGCAGAAAAGAAAAATTAATTTAATTAAATTCTAATAAAATAAGGGATGATGGTGGTTTTCTACTAAAAAAATATACATTTTATTATATACCATTCATTGTATACTTACCAGCTCGCTAACGTAATTCAACGCAAACAAAAAAAAATATTGATGTACTTATTATAGTGTATGAAAAAATTAATCCAGAATTTAGTAAGTTGATATTAGTATCTAGTTGATATAGTATCCAACGTTTTACAATAACAAGAATCCAACGATGTTTCATATTATGAAATGGGTGGAGAGACTGTATAAACGACCGGAATGAAAGGCATCCGTTTTTTATGTAAAACGTTCTTGTTTAAAACTAAATAATTTGAAGATAACTATACATGGATAATGATTTTATTTATTTTCTATGTTTTTATCTTTTTGTTTCTTAAATACATACATACCTACCTACTAATCGCTTTAACATTCATTACGATTTATTGTAATAAACTGGAAAATTGTTCTTCATAACAGATTTTGCCAGAGACTACGTTGAGCTTGTTGTATCAGATGTTCAAATGGACAGTATGTAATTTATTCATCTGCTCGAAATAGAAATATAGTAATTAACTTTGCATCTTATACAGGATATCTCAAGGTGTCCGTCCCATTGTGTAATGTTTTTTCTATTAATTTTTTTTTAACTGATTATCGCAAAAAATTTTTTATGATAAGCGAGCATGTAGGTACCTAGACAACAATTTTTTTTTAATTTTAAAATAAAAACAGTAAAATTATTTTTTTTAAATTTTTGGTGGTAGAAAAATCCAACATAGTCAATTATTGCCACGTTTGTAAGAAATCCGTGGTTGATACTTAATTGGTATGCAGCTTACAATGAGACATAGTTCCACAACAAAATTGGATAGGTATTTGAATAATAATTTTGCCTAATATTTGAAAATAAATAACACATTGAATTGTGTCTGTATATGAAAGTTTTGTGTATGAAAATTTTAAAAATAATCATGTTTGTAAAATGGCTGTTTTCAATTTACAAATTACTGAAAAACCAAATTTAATGTAAAATACTTACTAAAATAGTTATAATTTTCCAAAAACGGACTTTGAAAATTTTTAAGAGATATAAAGTTATTTCTTGGGGCACACACAATGAGACACTTTGTACATTGGCGCAACCAGGAGAGTGGACTCCGAGTCCCCCCTTGGCACGTATAATAGTAAATTAATATCATACAATTCTATGTTCTCAATTATTTTCATAAATTTTTAATTCATATTTGATTTTTTGGAATACAACAAGACGTTATCGTAATGTTTTATGTTGTCAGTTGTGACAGTGCAATAATAATTATTTATACTACGGACCATAATCTATGGTTATGTAATAATAATACCATTACTAAGATAATCCCATGACATTTTTGAGTAGAAAACTGGCTCCAATGTTAAACTTCAATACTACGTAAAAGTTGAGATTTTGGCTTCCAAATTTATTTCGTTTGAACTTTTTTTTTGAAATTTGAATGATTTTTTGATTTATGAGCAAAAACCACTAAAATTGGAATATCGTCAAAACAATTGTCACCCATACTAGACTAGTATATAGCAGTGTATTCTCAGAATCGTTTTTTTGAAATGCAATGATTTAACGTTGCTTTCAAATATGAAATAATACGTGCAAATCACAACTTTGAAACCAATGACCCACCCAAAGAAGTGATCCACAGATTACCGTGGTACCGTTCTTTTTTATACTTTTGGTACAATTTAACACACAGTATGTATAATACAATGTTGTAATGTTTGTTCACCCTGATTTGTATAATATTCTTGTAGAAATTTATATTTATTACACCTAAAAAAAAAAAAAAAAAGATGAAGATGATTTATTTGGTCGGAACCCCCCCCATGAAAAATTCCTGGTTGCGCCACTGACTCTGTATACCTGTTTTTCTATTTACGTTAGCCCATGGCGTAAAATAAATTTTCATGAGTAAATTGTTATTATTGATTTTATCCATGTTAGATATTTATTTATCTATTTTATTTTTAATAAAATTGAAAAACATGACATTTTTTACTTTGGACTTCTCTTTCGTTGACATCGCACCCGGTCCAGCTAATATCCCGCAATCAGACATTTACGAAACGAACTCTTCGTTAATTGATTCAAAATCAAAGACCTCTCAACTTTTAGTAATACTTTAATTCTTACCCTAATGTGGATACAATTGTGTATTAAATTATTAACTGTATAAAAAAAAAAAATGGAAAATTAGTTTCCCGAAGATCATTTTGTTCATCCTTCCTCTTACCTCATCAACTTATATTATTTTTCTTCACTTAGTAGATATTTGAAATTATGCTGAACAATAAAACTCCTTCTAACAGAGCTTTTTCAGCATTTTAGACTTGGTCTCAAATTTCTTTCATTCTCTTTGTTGTTGGTTTTTGAATTTATATATTCCCTACAGAACTACTGATGTGTACTTCTTGCTTTAAATCTGGTAATAAACAATTATCAGATAAGGTTTTTTATAGTTGAGCTTTATAAGGCTTTATTTCGTGTACCTAATAACCATGAGTTTTAAATTAAGGCGGACCAGATTAAGGGCAACGCAACTGCTTCTAAATTTTTAGTACTCAATAACAAAAATCCTCTCCGATCTGTATCTTTCCAAAAAAAAAAAATTGTTTTCTCTTTCTCAGCTATTTCATTTTTTTTTTTATTTTTTTTAATATTTTTTTTTTCTTTAAGACAGATTTATCCTATTAAATCCTTTTGTATTTTCGTGTGAATGATATTAGACTTTTTATAATTAACAGAATTTTCTTTTTACATTCTGAGTGAAATGATGTGTGTTTTTTTACCACCATCAAACATTATAATTTTTATAAAATTCCACGTCACTTACATATTTATACTATATTTTTAATAGCTCTAGTTCATCACATTATTTTTGGAAATTCAGTTATCAAAATTTTTTATATTATAAAATTTACAGTAAAAAAAAAAAAAAAAAAAAAAAATAAAGGAAATACTCAGGGAAGAACAGTAAACATTACGTAATTAGGATAATGGTCTCAAACTAATTTCTAAATATTTTGAACATTTTTGAGTCGAATATATTTTTCTTAATTTTTATCATTATTGTTCGATAAAATCAAGTACATGTAATTTATATTTTCGCTTTTTACATTAGGACTGTTAAGATAACAACTTTAAACTATTTAAATCATAGTTTATGATCTTGTGTATTTATTTTACTATTTTACAGGACATCGAATCATGCCTTCAATTTTTAAATTTTGTAAAAATAAATATAAAGATTTACTATGAGTCGTATCGCGTACTTAGTAATAAAAATACATTATTATGTTACTGACCATTATTTATGTATAATATCCCTAAATTTAAGTCAAATATAAATTGTAGTTTATATGAAATGTTAAGTGTTTTGTCTAATCGTCTAACATACCCTCCCTCAATTAATATGTCATAAGTGTTTCAAACAATTTTATGATAAAAAAAAAAAAAATAACATATTTGTTTATACACTTCATTAAAAATAAAATTTAATACATTTTGTTATTTGTGACATAAGTAAAGGCGTACAGCTGTGTAATTTTTTATTATGTATGTAAGAACTTGATTCCTGAGGCCATCAATACAATAGAAACCAAAAAGTTCTAAATCTTTTGTAGTTTGGTGGATAGCTTGGAGCGAATATTAAACACAACTTTGGATTACCTACCGTTTTAGAAGGCTTTTAGTTGTTAATGTTTTATAGGTGTTTTAAATTTTAAGACGATTTCAAACCTAACCGATACAAAATAAATATTTTGTTGGTATTTAAGAAAAAAAAATGCCTATTTAGTATGAGATTCATACAGAAAAACGTATTAACTAAGCTTTTAAAGAACGCGCGTTTCATTCGTTTTTCTATCCCGACTCACAAAAACAAACACAAACAGACGTAAGTCTTTGTTATAATAATAATTGTTTAAACCAAGCAAGTGTACAGTTTTATAATTTTTAGCAGCACTCGATAAATTAAAATTGTTTTAAAAAATATAATCAGAGACGACAATTGTTAATAATTATATTAAGTTAACGAGTACCTATGTCATTGAGTGTAGACTAACTTTAAAATCTTGGCGCTAAGATGAGATCGTGGCGCATTCATGGGTTTAATAAATTAAATTATTAATATAGGTATGAAACCATAGATGCGAGCATTTAGTTTAAAAAAATCGTTCCTACTTTCACAGCAGTTATTATTTTATGTTAAATTTTTGTTATTTGTGATACCTAATAATATATAATCATATTTTTCCCGTAATAGAAAAGTACAATATTAGGCTCACCAGGTTTGTGAAAAATAGTGATTTTATGTATGAAACACGTTTGACGATACAAGTCATAGGAAAATTATTATTATTTATTCTCATGTATAAATTGAGAAGTGAAATATCTGATAATTGATAGTGACTTTGTTTGCCACATGGATGAAATTTTTGGTTTTTTATTATTATAGATATGATAGCGCAATATGACGGTATTGAGAATCTAAAGGCTGGTAATGGACCAGTGATCACTTTTTAAATTAGTGATAAGGTAAAAATTGTAATAATTTTCTACTAACAACATGCATTAGAAATTCCTCTTATGCCTTGGATAGGTACTGCAAGATAGACAACACGGATTTTTTCCTTCAATGGTGGGACATCTAACCATTCGATGACTTACTAGTTACTGTCCTTGTGACCTTGTTTAGAATTAAAGGGAAAAAGAACAAAATTAAAATTTACTGTTATGTCAGAAAAAATTAGATTATAGAATCATTTTACTTCTATTTTATTTTGTTTCGGTTCAAGTGTAATTGATTCAAGCTCAATGAATAAAAAACATTGAAAAATAATGTTATAATTAACAAAATAATTGTTATCTAAAATAATTATTTATTTTACCTACCTATTTTGGATTATTGTACCTTTCTTTAAAAGTACAATAAATTTGTACAAATCATTAATTTTTGAGAATCCTTTATTTTGGGACATATTTTATTTATTAAAAAAATTTTTTTTTGTTAAAAAAACGTTAATCCATATTTTCGTACAGTAAATGTAGAAAAAAAAAAAACAATTATTATAAGTCACTAAATCAATATCATCGCGTAGAATATATTGTAACACTTGTATTAAATATAGTCAACATTTACCTGTATCATTTTTTCATTTTATGTACCCTAAAGATAATTAGTTAGCGATTCATTTACCACGTATCCAAAGAGATAAAACGACCATGGTTTGCTCTCTTATTAACTTAATATCTATGATTGTAATTTTAGTAATAAATGAAAAACAGAAATGTTTTGGAAATGCAGACCAATTTGATGGTAAAACCCATGTTAATGATTAAAAAAAAAAATATTACGTTATAAATCACTAAAATTTAAGTGTAAAAATAAAAAATAATGAACAAAAGAAATAAAACACATATTTTTAACATTAAACTAAATAATAAAATACAATATGTAATAAATAAATAATTTTTATTTAAATTAACTACTAAATATGTGTTTTTAATATATTTTAGCACGTAGAGACTGTATACGTAAGCCTAAAACTAGTTCAATTATTCATTTTCATTACATTATTAAGGTATAGCTCATTTTTGGAATTTTTAAAAATTTAATGTTTCATCAATAAACTGGACTTTTTGGTAATTTTAAATTGTTTTCATTTCGTTTTTACAGTGTTATTCGGCTTTCTAATCACGAAATCATTAAATAAATCAAATAACTATTAATTTTTGTTATGGTCTCTCATCTTTTTAGGCTCGTATTTGTAACTAGACGATACTTTTTAAGTTGTATTGATTAAGAATTTTTAAAGATGATAGTTTGCATGTGCCCAATAAGGTTAAGTTCCATTGTAAGGTAAATTAATTTTGGGAAAATGTGGTGAAAAAATTTCATTTTTTATACTACTAAACATGTATGAAAGAGGAAGGAAAGAAAGACAGAAGAAAGGAAAAAGTGCGAGTACGTTTGAGGTTGGTGAGAAGTTGTTTGGCGCAATGATCACTTAAAAAAGTCAAATTTCAGGTAGTTTAATAAAACTGATAGTTTATTTAGAATTGGTTTTAATCATGGCGTATACTAGATAACTTGAATAATTTGTTTGAACCACAATTTTCGATACATTGGCCAACCCAAATAATTGACCTACTCCAAAGCGTACGCGTAGCGACAAACAACTTCTCACCTGACCTCAAACGTACACACACTTTTCCTTTCTTCTTTCTTCCTTTCCTCCCTTTTTAACACATTTTCAATTACAAGGACGTTATACCCGACGTTGCTGTCTTTGTCTGACACGCACGCAACGTAGGAAAAATCGCGTTTTGTATTTCCAATTTTGTGAACAAAGAGTTGATTTTTTGATAAAATGGCCTACAATAAAAATTAACAAAAAAAATCTTTGCTCACAAAATTGGAAACACAAAACGCAATTTTCCTTATATTGCGTGCGTTACGTTATACACTTAGATGATAGATACCGACACCAATATTATTTAAACATTATTTTGTTCATATATATATATACTTGTATATATATATATATATTTATATGTATATATATATGTTACTTTAAAAACCTATCTAATCTAACATTTTCTTATTTACTGGTTATTATATTATTATTTATTTGTTATGTATATATATATATATATTGAATATATACTTTTTCCTAATGTAATGATGTTTTGCTACATTATACCTATACCAACCTAAAATATCAAATTTTTTTTGTCGTTTTGAATTTTGACTTTTTCTATTAGCTGCTTAGTACATACTCAAATGATTGTAATAATATGTGTTTCATAATGGAAAAAACTTAATTTAAAGATTTTTAAAAAAGAAATTTAAAAAAACTAAATGTCCAAAATTTATAATAAATGTGAATAATTAAAATGAAATATGATCAAAAAGTTGATTACAATAAATTCTGGCCTAGTTATTTTGTGAACTCAATCAAATGTATTGTTTTTATTTTTATTACTCGTTGAACGTTTTTATTATTTTCCCTTTTTAATTTAAAACATTAAAGGATTTTCTATAATTTTTGAATAAATTAAGCGTATTTTGCAATACAATTTCATAAAATTAATATTTAAATGTCATATTAGATGAAATTAAAAATCAATGGGGCAGTAAGTACTAATCACTTTATAATTTAATTTTACAAAGATAAAAAAAACATCGTAATATATAATAATTATTCATTTAACTTAGGAACATACATTTGATAATCAATTTAATTAATAAATTGTTTGTAATTATAGTTGAATTTGTTTTTCATTAGTTTACGAATTGGTAAATACAAGCCCTAAAATACAGTACTACGCTCATAAAGCATTATTACATCTTCGTAAGTTTTATCAAACGAACAACTTTAAATAAAAATGTTGTTTGCTATTGTTTTTGTTACTATTTTCATGATAAATACTACGGAACAGTGTAACAAGCCCAATTTATGCTTCACAAACATCATTTTCACAAATCTATGATCAAAATTTATTTAATTTTGATTTATTCGATACAGTAGTTTTCAATTTTAGATTCTGAGCGAAGCGAGGAAGCTGTTGATTATACAAAGATGTGTGTTTTTTTTTTGTGCTATGGCCCGTGTAGCTCCTAGGGAATTGCTCCGATCTTCAACAACAGTTTATCTTTCCAGTAGAGAATTTTATATCCTTGGTGTAATATTGATCGTATTTTTTCAAAATTTTCAATTTCAAAAAAGTTTTTCAGGAAAAACAAAAAAAAAAAATTTAAGAAAAAACGGAAAAAAGTACGGAAAACGCATTTTTGACAAAATCAATTTTGTTAATTGGTCATAACTTTTAAAATAATGATTGAAAGAACTTGATATTTTCACACAATGTTAACATTGGTAATATACAGGTGTGAGGCAAATTTCAAAACATTTGACAAATTTTTGAGCTAAATATAGAGCATTGAAATTTTCAAAAATTTTCAACTTTATTGTCATTTAATTTCAATAAAAACTTAAATTTTCCAGAAAAAGTTTTGAAAATTTAATACAATGTTAACAACAAATATTACTGTTTGTAACTAAGAAATTTTAAAAATCGTTAGTCACAATTTCTTTTTATAGTCGTTTTAATTCTGAAAATTGGTCGGACTTTGTCATTTGTGTTTTTTTTTTTGAAAAAAAATTGTAACTTACACAATTTTATTATTTTAGAATTAAAAATTTAATATGTTATGTAAAACAAAAATATCTATAAGTAAACAAAAATTTCAAAGAAATCGGTCCAGTAGTTTTTAAGAGCGTATAAGAAAAGTGTCGATAAAATGGTGCGTCACACTATAATACGAGTATTATATACTATTCGTCGACTGGGTGCCGCGCTGGTTCAAATCCCACTCCCGGAAAAAAGTTTTTTGCGTTATTTTCCAAGTATTTTTTTATTTTCAAATCTTGTAATTAACATTTAACCCACATTCCATTGTCCAATCGAGCTGAAATTTTGCATACAGCTTTGTTTAGGATAACAACACATTATGGAAAAGTCAGTAAAGGGAAACCCCGAGGGGCTAGGGTTAGGTTTTTTTTAATTTTTGTGATCACTTCTTCTAGTAAAAAAAATGCTCCAATTTGAACGTACAATACCTCAAAAGATAGATACTTGATCCGAGATGGTACTTTATTTGAAACATTGAATTTTTTTTAGGTTCTGAGGAAAAAACGAAAAAGGTCAAATTCCCAAAAGTGCTCCGTTTGACTTGAAATTTATATGTGTCATTAAAAAGGGTTTAAAGAATTGACTGCTTAGTTTTCAAACTATTTTGATCATTTTTTAGGGAGTAATGGCACTTGGGGGAGCAAATAATTACGGGAAACCTGTTTTTTCCACATCGATTTAGATTTTTTTGATCATAACATCCAAATTAAAGATTGGTCCAAGCTGAAACTTTTACACAATACCAAAATAGAAAAGATATAGATTTGACAATAGTATTTAATGTTAAATTTGTTTTTACCACGATGTATACTACACAACCGATCTCGCTCAGAATCGTATTTTTGAAGGCAATGATTTATCATTGCTTTCAAAAATTAAATAATGCGTTGAAACCACAACTTCTAAACTAGTGACCCACCCAAAGCGTAGTTGCTACCCCTTCAAACTACCTACGCGAACTAGACTGATCCCGGCGCTTTTTATAACTGACTATTTGTTGCGAAAACTGCTCGATAAATTAAAGATGATTACTTTATTTAAACATTTTAAGCTATTATAATATTAATATTATCTTGTAGGAGTTTCTGATAATCCAAGTCGTAAGTCAACTTCAGAATTTGATCAAATGGGTTACATTCACTATAAAAAATTAAACATTAAACATTTTTATGTTGTATTGTAAAAATATTATGTTTAGTTTTGAAACAAAACATACTAGTGATACTGAACTTAATGCTATCAGCAGGTCTGGGATTTTATAGCATTTGCATACTTTTAATGAAGTCCTTAAAAAGTAGCTGAGTAAACTTAATATTTGTTTCATGGTTTAGTGATCTCATTTTTAAAATTGTATTTTCCATTATTTATGATTATTTTGATCTTGATGTTATATTTGGATTTTTAAAAATATTTTTGCAATTTTCCCATTTTTCAATTATTATAGTTGGATCACATTTTTAGCGCATATTTAGCTATATTTTTAGTGATAATATAACCTATATTTATGCAATTTTAAGTGCGATAAAATTCCAACCCTTGTTATCAGTTAACATGCAGTGTAGTATTATATATTATATACTTTCGTTTACAGCAATAAATATTAAAATAAGTGTATCTCAATTATGTAATATTAATTTTTTTAGTTGACTCTTTTGTGAAAAGAGGTAAGCTGTAACTATAACAACAATATAATTAATTTTTATAAATTATATATTTTATTATTTTATTTGTATAATAAACGGGTAAAGACCCTTTTGTGTAAACATACAGTACTGGTTAAAAGTTTGAGTATTTTACAATTTATAATAAACGACTCGATTTAAAACAATAATAATAACAATAATAATAATAGTAATAATGAACTAACATTATAAAATAATAATTAAACAAGTTTAAATAGTAAAACAATAAATACAATAGGAGACTATAGATAGAATAAAATTATCAATAAAATTAAGACCTTTTTCTTCGAATAAAAAATAAATACAAATGCTGTGAAAAGAATTTTAAATCATTTTAGGTACAAGTTATACTTCATTTGGTAAGTATCCTATATTCTTTAAGAATCATGAATAACCTTAATGACTGTTTTACTATCATTTTATGTTTAACGATGAGAATCAAGAGCATTGAACATACAATTTATAAATTCGATTTTTAGAAGATGCAAGATCATTTTTCCATGAATTACGTCAGTTCATCACAGTCGGTACATAAATTTAATTATATATATAATAAGTTGAAATCTCACTAATTATTAATTACATAGTTTTTCTTACATTGTTAAAGTACGTTACATTACAGTACATTTCAACAAACCATGATAAAAAGAGTTTTGAAATGAAAATTACAAGTGAATTAAAAATCATATAATCTACTTCAAATTAATGAAGAGTGCAATCGATAATGCTTTTGATTTAACACTTTTAAATATTTCTTAAAATATTAATACTTTACAATTGATTTAGTTATTTTTAAAATTCAAATAATAAAATAACGAGCCATAGGACGGCTACCTGTTTTTAGATGAAAGTGTAGTTAAAATTTTTGGACATTCACTTAAAATTGGTCAACATCTATCAAACTATGATTCAAATGTCGATCATACTATTTTGGATGATGGCTATCAGTTTAAAGTAATTTTATTCACAATGAAAAACGTTACTTTTCAATTATTATAATCGCCGTCTTTATTATTTTGGTTTAAAATCAAAATATTTTGATTGCGCCCGTTAGGAAAGACTAGTAATGATGTGATCAATGAAAAGTGTTGTGCATTTTTATAGACTTAGTGTGTCAGTATAATGTTATTATAAAAATATAAAGAAAACTTTAATTTTTTATTTTTTTTGGTTTCCGCTCTACCCTTAAAACCGTGTGCTGTCGCCGTTTTCGATTATGTTTCAACACTTTTTGTGATTCAATTATATTATGCTTCATTTCCCATAAGCCAAAAAAGTTTTTATCAGTTATTGATGATTAAACAAAACTATTTGCAAACACATCATCAACATTTTAAGTAGTTTTCGTACAAATTACTTACAATAAAAAGTTCACAAAATGTTTCAACATTATTGACAAAAACCAAATTACATTTTTTGGAAAATTCAAAAAATATTACCAAAAAATACAGTAAGGACCAATGAAATATTTTACTGTTAACTTATATCTAATCGTATAATATAAGGTTCTACTATGTTGAGTCCGACTGATTTCTGCCGCGTAAAACATATTAGTAGTCAAGGTAAGTGTAACAATTCTATAGATAATTTATAATTAAGTGTAAAATTTACAAAATATTTAGATGATTATTTCCCACATGCATTTTGTCAATCAACCGCATTCCAATTATTATAAGACACGTCAACATTAAATGCATAGCGATCAAGGAAAACAATAATGCCAGCCAATTTAAACTTTTTTAGAGCATCCATATACTTGGGTTGACCCGCTTGCTAATGCAACAGAGGAGAGTAAGTATTAAAATCTGATTCGACTGTAAGTTTTTAAAAATGTTGACACTTTTATAATTTTGAAAATCCAACTAAACTATCAATCGCCATAAGTAGGTAATTAAATCTTCGAATACAAATAAGCAATGTTAATTCGGTCACATTTTTTAAAATTAGTTTTAGTTTAACTAAAATTACCAGTTTGTTCAAAATTATTTAGATTTCGTACACTTATAGACCGATTTATTTTTGGCTTTTTGGACTCAACTGACAATTCGTAAACATTTGATATGGTTTAGGTACTCATACCCTAATAACACATATTATATTTGTACAGTTGTAAAAACATTAGGTAAAAATGATTCAAACATAGAATTTGAGCTATCTTTTTATATTATGATCAATTATTATAAAATATTTTTATCAATTTTTAAGCCTTTATATTGAATTACTAAAATAATAATTGTCCTATTTTGTCTTTAATCAATTCATCTAATAACTATTTGCAATTTAACTTTTGCATTATTAAGTAAAACATAAAAAAGAATCTTATATTACTCCCAATTCCAATGATTTCAAAATTGAAATTTTATTCTATTGGATATAAAATTATTGCAAGATAATTAAATAATTTAACTTTATCTTTAATTGAAAAAATTAATTTGAACAATCACGCACACACTTTTGAAGTAACTTTTACTAGTTTATTTATTTGGTGTTTACCTGTATGTTTAAGTTAGTGTCAATTTATATTTACTAGCGTTTTTAAATCTAACGATTGAGGAACATCAAAAAGATGGTAATATAATTACGTAGTTTATATTTTCAAATAATAATTATAAAAATATTAGCGTAATGTACCTAGGTAAAAAAATAAAACAATTTTCGCTATGTGAAAATAACGATTAACAAGACGGTTAGAGACGTCGATGATATTCTTTCTCTGTCTGTCATATGTAAAGAAGTAGAACTTTAGACGGTTGTTAGTTCCACCATACCGATTAATCTATTAATGCGATAAGGAATTTGTAAGTTTATTTTAATTCTTTAAGATGTCTGCTTCGCATTTTTTGTTGAGCTACATTTTTAATTGTCTAGTCATACATTTGAAAGAGTACAAAATTTAACAACTTTTATTGTTTTTTTAAAATTTAATTTGAAAAAAATTAGAAGATAAAATTTAAAATGTGCCTTGATGGATGCATAGCAGACGTTGCGAAGAATTCAAATTAGTTTACAGACTCCTTATCGCATTACTAGATTGATTGGTAACCCACACCAACCAATATACTTAACACTGAAAATTGTTATTGGCGAATACTTTCCATTAGGGTCATAACTTTGGTAATTATATTTGAAAATGGAAAATTAAAAACGCATATTTTAATAACTGACTTCACAGCAAACACTTAATTGTCTAAATAAATTGATGATTTTATTTTAATAACTATGTTCATATTATCTTTTTTTGTGTTAATGTAATATATTTAAGTTTATACAAGTAAGTTTCGTATATTATTTCTATCCATTTTCAAAAAAAATATTTATACTTCCACTCTGACAATAATATATACCTAGGTGTATACTTAAACATGAAATAGTTGTACTTCAATTATAAATTACATTTTTATAAGATCTATTATTGTACCTATAATGTTTGAAAATATAGTGTGCCTCAGTGAGTAACTATGCACTATAATATTATTATTATATGACCAACGTTGTTGATTTTATTAAGAAATTTTTTTGTTTAAATAATTCTAATCTGAAATCTTCGTGAATTTTCTTAATCTTTTAACTGCGATATTTTGTTATGACAGGTCAATTGTTAATAAATTTTATCCCTGCACTTTTAGGTAAGATGAGAGAATCAACTCTATAAAATTTATACATCATTTAAATTTTGGTCATATTTGACATCATATGACTTTGAAAAAAATATTATATATATAATTTTTGTTACTATTTGTTTACCAAATTTACTCAAATGATATTTCCTGAACTACAAATTACAATTGTATTATACATTACATCACATTTAATTCTATCAATTTGATACTTGCTTACAATGTTTGCTCTTTGTCTTTAACCTTTCTCTATAACAATAATAACATTTTTATTCTTGGTAAACACTATTCTTAGACCTTGTTAGTTATTGATCATAATATTCATACTTGGTCTCATTACGTTTACTCTCAATATTTACCATCCTTTTATTTTGCAACAATAAACACTCTAAATAAAATAAAATTATTAAAATATAAAACTATATATATATATTGGTAAATAAATTATAGTCAGTTTAGACTCATAATATGGATTCCGACTCAGGGGCAACAAATTAATCAAATGAAATAATTTAAAAAATTTAAAAAATTATGTCCTATAACACACCATAGATAACTTATTAAATAATGAATAAATAATTATTTAGGTGCAGTAAGCTTTAATAAAAATTCCACTTAACAATTATCTCCTATAGAATGTCTCCCAAACTATTCCAACTCAATACACGTCTTATTCAAAAGATATCTCAGGATGTTTTAAACCAAAACTTTTATATTTAAACTAAAAAATGTGTCAATAATGTTAGGATTTTACATTAAGCAATAGTACGTAGATATCTTTAAAATCATATTTATAATGGGTTCTTGGCTTCTAATTCATTTCATTTTTTTTTAGATAACAAATTGGATGTATTACATGCTATATATAATAATGTAGGTACGTATAAAAACAGTTGTACCAGTATAATAGGTGTATCGATAATTGTGTATGAACATATACCTACGCAGTTTTCAAAAAATTCTTATATAAATAACTATAATCAAAACAAAGAATCAGTAAAAATTATTTTTCGATGGTAATTTTTTAAACAATTTTTTTTTTTTTGTGTCCATAATATTGCGTAAGTTATAAATATTGTGTACGTGTGGATTGGGAAGTGAAAAAATAATAGATGACAAAAAACTAAAAAAATATAGTAATTCTGTAAAAGTAATATTTTTATTTTGCGAGTAAACATTTTAGTACTATTTATAAAATAATCTCAAAATCCAAAATAACGAGCATGTATTTAAAATCTAAATTTGAGTTTTAACTATAAATGTTTTACCTAGGGCATCTAAGAGACATTTTTTACAATATTATGATGGACTACAACTATAGAAATCATATAAAGATACAACCAAAAAACAAACAAAAACATTTTATATATTTACTTACAGTTATTATAGCAAGGGCCTATAATGAAAAAAACACGAAAAAATTATCTTTAAAGTGCCTTTCGTTAAGTCGTTTTGTTGTTGAACTTTATCACTCCGTTGAATACACCAAAATTGTTAATTAATTTTGATCTTATGAATTAAAACATTCAAAAAATATATTCAATTTTAGGTTATCACGTATTGTTTGTTTTGAAGTACCATTTATACAATGGTTTGTTTAAGCTTAAGCTCTAAGGAATCGATAGATTTTGTCACGGGTTTTTATGATCATTTGCTCATGGGCATCTACTTACGCTACAGTTATTTATGTGCATAAGATTTGTTATAAACGTAAAAAAAGACAATATATCCATGGTCAGTAAATGGTTTTCCCTAAATGAAAGGAAAGATTTATTTATGCGCATTTTTTCATTACCTCATGTGGTAATTATCAGTATATATTAAAAATATTGATATAGATAATCTCGATTCTATTCAGATGTGTTACGATTATATTTCATAACAAAAATAATATTAAATTAACCATATAGCGTACGTTGTACATAATCCTCACTTGCAGAATGTTTCTGAAAAAAATAAAAATTTAATAACCATTTATTTATTTAGTATTAAGTAGAATTGTTCCAGGTCATGGTAAGGAGTGATTGTATAATATAACTTATTTTTAAAATCCTTTATTATTAGTCATATTTATTACTCATTTCTCATTTCACGCCCACTTTGAAACATTGCATGGCACTCTTTTGTACGACTTTTCTAAATCTATACATAATAATAAAAAAAAAGTCGGAATGACCTAGGTCGTGTGAATAGTTTGACGGGGCACTTTCCCAGCGACTGCGTTTTGGATGGTGTTTGAAAGTTGTGGTTCAAGCGTATTATTTAATATCGAAAAAACGATTGAAAATGCAATTTCGATCGAGATCAGTTATCTATAGATTACGTCCAGATAAAAAACAAATTTTACAATTAAAAACGTGCAAAAATTTTGTGAGTCGTATCCACATATGAAAAAAATTAATGAAAAAAACATGTAAAAATTTCAAATCATTTGGACATCATTATTTGAGGTGTTATTTCGATTTCAGTATCAATTGTACAATAATGTATAATTTCATTGTTATAATCATATTAACACTACTTGTGAAATCAATTTTTCCCAGGTTTTTAGAATCTACTGATCAGATTTTTCATAAATTTCTTTATTCATATAGCAAATTTTGTTTCACATAACATATTTTATTTACAAATCTTAAACTACAAATTTGTGCGAGTTTCGAATTTTCTCTCTAATACAAGTCAAACATATGACAAATTTTCCAACTTTTATAAATTAAAATAAAAATTGTAACAATAAATAATCGAATTTTTTCAGTGTCATCAGTATGTTATGTGTATTATATGTTTTCAACCTTGTATTAACTTTAGTTTCAAATGGTTTGTTGAAAATTAAATTTTTTATCGAACTATTACGAAATTTTTTTTTTAAATCTTAAAGTTCTATAATTAGCTCAAAAGTTTTTAATATCACTTTAAGCTTATACTAGAGCTGTCTAGTCTTTATTTTAATAATGTGCAAAAGTTTCAGCTAGTTCCGTGATATTTATTTTGGTAATTACCTATGGCTAAAAAACTAAATCATTTAAGTCAAAAAACACGTTAGTCGTAAAGTGTGTATGCAACAATAAATTTTGTTTAGTTTTTTGACTGTAACTCTTTCAATTTCGGACTCTCTTTATTACCCTTAACGTTGTTCACAGAAAAAAAAAAAAATTAGGAAACATTATTGTAAAAACAATACAGTGCGTACAATACGCTGTGCTCAGAATCTAAAATTTTAAAACATTTACATGTTATGTTGTTTATATTTTTCGATTCCTATTAACGGAAATGTTAAAAATACAAAAGTATAAGACTTCATAAGGATTATTTTAGGAACTTTATGAATATCATTTTTTCTAGCATTAACTGTATAAAGTAAACTAAACTTAACGGTTAACATGTTATTTGTTTTAGAATTTGCCACGGAGTACGTTACGAGGGCTGCACAAAGTATGGAAATGAACGAATGTATGTTATTTATAGAAAATAAAATAAAAGTATTAATAATTACTCAGCATATAACTTGGTCATCTTTTTAGGGGCTGTGGCAAATAATATAGAAGGAACACAAACAGGTATATTGACAATTTTGCTGTTATCAATGACAGATAAAATTATACGAGTAAAGAAACAGGCCTGTTCTATGAACCACGATTCTGGGAACGCAATTTAATATTTTCGCGTTTTTTTTTTCCCGAGTGATTTTACATACTGCCTTGGTTGTTATAGCGTCGCCCGTTTTTCAATGTTTGGTCCTGGATGGGTATGAGGGGGCTCCCATTGTTATTGAATGTACCACGACACCCTATTCGAAATGTTTACGATTTTTTTGAGCGGAATTTTTCTACATACTGCCCAGGTTGTTATAAAATCGCACTTTTTTTGGAATTTTTGGTTCTGGGGGGTATTAGAGGGGACCATTGATTTTGATCGTTATATTTAGAAAAGAACAAAACGATTCTATGTAACACGATTCTTGAAACGCCATTGAACATTTTAACAATTATTTTTTGCAGAGTTGTTCTACATACTGCTCCAGTCGTTATGGCGTTGCCTGTTTTTCAATTTTTGGTCCAGGAGGGAAATTGGGGACCCAAATTGTTATTGAATGTAGCATGATTGTGGGGAGGCTATCAAACATTTTCTCGACTTTTTTTTTTGCAGATTTGTTCTATAACTAATAAACTAAAACTATATCTGCCTCTATCATTATAGCGTCATTCGTTTTTCAATTTTTGATTCTGAGGAGAAATGGGGGGGGGGGGGCACAGTTAGTTATTGAATGTACCACGATTTTGGAGACCCAATTCAAAATGTTTACGATTTTTAACGCGAAATCGTTTTGCATATAGCCTCGGTCATTATAGCGTTTTATTATTTTTTTTCATTGCTTATTATTAACTATCTTTGATAAATAAATTTGATTATAACAAATTTGTTACAATAATCACATACAATAATTATTTGAAGATACTGTTACGTCTTATTTTATTATTTATACTTTATAGGTGTTAAAGTTATAAGTTCGGTCCGAGACTACTGTAGTTATAAATACACATTTGTTAACGATGGGTCGTCAAGTAGTAACTACATGATCATAAATAGTTAAAAAAATGTTTTGTTAAATTCAAATGTATAATTAAGTCTGTATGACAAATATTAAGTTTGAATTACATTATGACTCCCGTACCAACCCAAATTTACGCCATTGATAATGATAATGAAATTTATTTTATAGAACCATCCCACTTCTATGTTTTAATTTTTTATATTATTCTTTTTATGATTGTTATAAAAAATTAATGATTTAAAAATTATAATATATTTGTCAATACTTAATCAAAAATTGAAATTAATAAAATGTTATATTTGTTATGTACACAATGATATGAATTTGAGTTTTGTGGTAAATCGAACGTAGAATGACACTGAAACCGTCACTGTATAAAAAAAAAAAAAAAACAACAAATCAGTGGTTCAAATGAAACATTATACATAGTTGGCAATAAATAAAAATTTTTAAGTTCTTTTTTTTTTTTTTGATAACTGTTTCAATTTAAAATAATAGAAAAAAGGGTGTGAATTCTAAGAAAGAAATAAAAAAAAGAAAGAAAGTAAAGCCTAAGAAATGAAATAATTTTTACGAACGGAAGGAAAAAAAGAGAGTTAATTTTAGGCCTGGTAAAAAAATGGTCAGAGTAGCGACTACGCTTTGGAGTTGGTCATTGCTTTGGGTTCCAAACTCACTAGTTTGGAATTTGTGGTAAAAACGTAATATTTATTATGTTAAGGCAATGATAAATTATTGCCTCTTACAAAGCGAAAAAATGTTTTGTAAAATTTATATTCGTTTTGCGAACGACCGACAAAAAATTGTGAAAAATCTTAACTAAAATAGTCAACTAAGTAGTAAACAAAAGTCAAACTGACGAGTGGTGAGTGACAAAAAAATCCTTAGTTAAATATTGTTTCTAAAGGATTTTTTTTTTACCATCACAACGCATTGAAAACGTCAGAGTATTTTTCCTTAATTGTATTTAAAACTATCTGCGTGTTATTTTACGTTAGCTATGTGTTTTGTAATATTTACTTGGCTTTTTATGGCTTGTATAAAGAAAAAAAAAATGTTCTTGCTACACGGCATCATGTTTGCGAGTGAATAAGACATTGTGACGGTTCGGATGAAAATTGTAAAAGACATTGGAAACTTTCCACGATTTTCACTCCGTCATTGCCGCCACTTTATCTGCTCGTCGAAACAAGCGACTGGCCGCTTGTTTGTTTTTCGTATTTACTGTAAACAACAGAAATAAACTCAATCAACAACGCATTATACGTTTCTCGGGAACATCTCGTGTAGTTAAAAATATTCGCTCGGCTGAAACATTCCAAATGTATTATAGTACTTCGTAGTTTATTGTTTGTAATGGGCTCATTGACAGTAACGATTCACAAGCTGATATTGTATTTTGACGGTGCAGTGATGGGATGAACGATATAAAATTGACAATTTCGTTTTGGATACTAAAATATCTGTTTCCTTTAGCGTGGAGAGGAGAAAACAGCTGATCATAATAATAAATTAATAACAATACAATTATAAATCAATAACAAATAACAGTACCTACCTATTTTTCATAATATCACAATATACCTAAGTAAATTGTTATGAGACGTTATGTTGCTTTACGTCGTCCGGAATACATTAACATCTAAAATACGTACATTATTAAAAAAAAAAGTTTTTGAAGTATTAATCGTTTCGTTGATTATACTTGGATTCATATTTTTATATGTATTAAGGCTGGGCTAGTTAATAAATTACTCTTAACTCGTTAAGTCAAGTTAATTGAAAAAACAAAAAGTTAAGTTTTATTTAACAAAAAAAAAAAAAAAAAAAATAATAATAATTTAAATTAAAATAAAGATAATAGTTCAAATTTTCAATGCACAATAGTTTGTACATAGTATGATATTTCCTCCACTTCAAAAAATGTTCTAACTTATATTTTTTTTTTTTTAAATAAGTTCAAATGAATACAGATTAACTTTAATTTAATAAGTGAAAACTAAAAAGTAATTAACTTATTAAGTTAAAAATTGATAAAAAAATAAGTTAACGAGTCAATTAATTGAATTATAACCATTTTAACTTTATAATTTTTAACGAGTCCACCCTTGTAGGTAATACGAATGAATTTAAAACGTCATAAGAATTTGATGCGATAACAGCGCATATTTGTCTTGTTCAACAAAAATTTGAGTATTAGGTGTGTTTCTTTATTTTTAAAAGTAGGTTTTTCATATTATAGTTTTTGAGCCTAGATAGTGCCTTGATTGACGGTTTTTGTTTTATTCAATATAATCGTGAGTTGTTTGGTCACAGTTTTAGTATAGTCCCCATGGTTTGATGTTTGTATACATTTTGAAGGCTTTGGATTGCTTACGAAAATGTTTACGAATTCAGAAACGATTCACCTCCAAGAAAAAAAAAAAATTATTACATAATTAAAAATTTTACACATACCAAGTGGTTATGTAGAGCTTGTTTTTAATTTGAGTTCTATAGATGAAATTTACCCGAAACCCGCGAACGATAGCTGTTATATTTTGGTAAAAAACGGCGTATTGTTTGAAATTTTAACTTTATACTATCATAATATTTTGTTGAAACACATTTGTACGAAAAATAACTATTGAATGGATTTAGAATGCTTGGAATCGCAATTTTCATAGTAAATCCGTTGCTTACAAATTCGATTTTAATACATCACCCTAAGCCTACCCCGCAACGCGTAGTCGTTCCGCGCTTCCTAACAGGCTTCTCAAAGTTCTCTCCTTTTCTTTCTGTTCTCTCTTAGAATTTTCTTTTATTTTTTTTTTCATTTACGAAAAAAAACGTTTTTCTTGAAAATCACGAATAACTTTAATGTCGTCAAATTCCATGCAAATTATTTAAACTCGCAAATGTTACTCATTTAGTTTTGTTTTGTTTATTATAAACACATTTATATATATAGGACGTAGGCATACATAAAGGTTGGCTAGCAAACTTTTCGTAGACGTACGACAACGGGAAGAAAAGGAATACGAGCGTTGTGTACCGAGAGTTTTTTCACGATAGAAAATATACACGATAGCATACATATATATATTCAACGTATACCTACAATCATATTATGTAAATTATGTGTATACATTCATTTTAATCTAAGAAAACTGTGCACCTATATATGTCTTTGCTCGATTTGTATGAAAAAGAAAAAAAAAAGTTTTCTTTAAGAGTGTCGTTTCGGAAGAATAGTTCACTCGAAGGAGAAAAAGTGGAAACAGACGGAGGAAAAATTGTGGAGACGGTCGATTGTTACCGGAAAAACATTGAAGTTTATCGGTTGATAATGTGAGAGTGTTGAAAAACACGAGAACAGTTCGTCGTAGCCTGCACGTACCTTATTATTATTAAGATCGATTTTCGTACAACTATTGTTCTTCTTTCTATTATCGAAGTGTTGTTGGAAATGTCATACTACGAGGTACACTCCGTGCCGTTCGCGCATGTAACCTGGCGCGTTTTTTTGAAATGGGAGCGGGGAAAAAAATCGTCGACCCTCGGCGTGGAATAAGCGTAAAGCCACTGCTGCTCTGAGTGGGTCACAGTACCTACGTCGGACGGTGTATGTAATAGTAACGTACGTGAAATTACGGAAGCAACGATAAATCATTGCCTTGGAAAAACGACTCCTCCGAAGTATTTCGCGCGATTCAGTGTGAAAAAAACTGTCCCAGTTCGATTCGCAAGCGAGTTTCCTAACAGTCCGTGAAAAAGTCAATTCCTCCTGTCACACTCCTACCCACACGAATGTATTCTTCGACGACGCGCCGCCGAGCGGTTTTGGCGAGTTTTTTCGTCGGCACCCCGTGTACAGCATAATATGTATATTATATATAGCGTGTAGTCGTGATTTTCGTACTCATAATAGGTCTCGGGGGAAACTTTTCGCGAGCTCTTGGCTCCGTTGCCCTTGGAGGGTCACGAGCAATAATGACGATCTCATCCCCGGGCCCGAGACGGTTCGCTCGTTGCTGTGGGTTGTTCGTTCGGGGGGTCGTGTCTGCAGCGTGCGCAGGTGGAAAAGTCGAGGCCAATATATACCGCGGTAAACAACGTGCGCGAGCAACTGTATAAAAGACTCGTTGCTCGCGGGGTCGGGCGGAGACGCGGCACGCATTACGGAGGAGGGCACCCCGGCCGTTACATGTTACAGCGCTTCCTGGAATGAGGAGAGCAGCGGGACACAGGGTGGTCGGGATGTCGTCATATCGCCTTTTACGGGGACGAAAGCGGTCGCAACTCCAAGCGAAATCGCTAAAAAAGAAAGAACTGCAGACCGAGCAGTTTAGTTATACTGTACAAACGTGTTTTAGAGCACAACGAAGAGCGTGTTGTTTTTACAACGATGTTTGGTTTTTCTGTCTACACTTTGACGGTCTTACTGTGAAAAAAATTTGGAAAGTGAGCTCGACGTCGTAAATTTTTTTTGAAGTTTCATTTCGCGGCCTAAATATCCAAAAACGATTTGGACCGGTTTCGGAAAACGGCCGGAAATTCGGACATTTCTTGGACATTTCTCTTATCGGTTATGGGTGATTAACGGAAACGTTAAAAATCTCGGCTTACGTGTTTTTTTTTTGACGTAATCGATGTTTGTCGACCATAAAACATCAATAATATCGCTGAAATATTCACACGATATTACAAATACAAAACACGTAGATTTGGTAAAAGTTTCAAGCGATTTCAAAAACTTAAGTGGAGAACTCTAAAATTTTTGAAACTTGCCATTTTCGTCACGCGAATTCGTTACTTACGATTTCAGTTATGTCAAACAAAATATTCTGTCCGAATCAAAAAAATCCACCCGGTTGATTCCGAATACGTAAAAAAAAGTATTGATAAAAAGTGTTGTTATTCTGATTTTGTTAAACAGTTTTTACCAGGATAGGTACGTACTAGCTCACTCGGAATCGTTTTCTCCAATGATTAAGCAATACGTTAGAACCACAACTACCTGAACTAGTGACCCACCTAAAACGTAGTCGTCAAACTACTCGCGTACCCATAGAGTTTCCGGATTTTTTTTTTATTTTAGAAAACCGACCGTCGGATTTTGTGGCGTACGGAGGGATTTCAGCAGTGTTTGTTTGAAAGGTCAAACCTAAGTCAAGTCGACGTCTGAATATTTAAACATCCGACATAAATCACAATTTTCCAATGTTTCTTTTATCTTTCGAATAATACGATACAAAATCACCAAAAAATGCGACGATTTTCTTTGAAATTTTACTATTTTTAATTCAACGTTGCTTATTTTGAACGTACTAAGTTTCGGCTCATAACCAACGGGCGACTTAACGTATTTGAATTTTTTATAAAAAAAATTCTTAACGATATTATGAGTCTGATCTGTTTTTGACGGCGTTTTGAAAATGATATTTTAAGCCAAATCAGATTTATTTTAGCGTGCGAAACTTTTGCAATATAAAAGTTTCTAACATTTAGGTGAAATTTTATGTATTGCCAAAAATGTTCATTGAGACAAAACTGACGCGTTTCAATAACTACTACCAAGGTTATAGGTACCAAAAATTCAAAAACAAAAGCTATTACAAATCAGGATGTTACGAGTATATTTATATTACTTTAGTGTGTCTAAAGATCGATTTATAAACAAAGTAATGACGAATTATCAAATACCATTCACTTAAACTGAGTTGCCAAAGACGAATTTTAAACCAAAAATGACCGTATTGTATTATTTCGATAAGTACATTACAACGGATGCAGATGGCGTACCTACTGTTTCATGACATTTTTGAGTAGTAATTTAATGTCGTAATGTTCGTGATTCATCACAATGCTTGAATGCTTAACCGACACGTTATTTTTCTAAACACGTTTTTAGGATTGATAAATTCCGTTTACACGATTTACAAAAAACAAACATACTTGCATCATTTTAGATTTTAAGCGTATTTTAAGGTGTTCATTGTTTTGACCCATGGTATGATAAGAATTGTCGAATCGTACCGAATCTGCTTAAAAAATAAACCGTTTATGTTGAGATTCCAATAGGTACTGCAAAAATTTGTATGGAACGTCTAAATAAATCTATTTAGAAGTCTTATGTTCAGTTGTGTGTTCACGGAATCGACAGAACAACCTCGTAATACAGTTTGTTTGCACGACTCAATGTATACGATACTTTGAGTGTTATAGTATATCATTTCGGTTACAATTTTAACACGTTTATATTATTTTTGTGCCAACGGCACGGCGAACGATCGACAAAAGGGAAACCGACTGCAGCTGCGACGATCGATTGGAAGACGATAGGCACGAATGACGAAATAAACATAATTTGTTTACAAATTCCTATATATTGTGGGTTAATGTTTACTTTTTTTCGAACAAATATTTACCAAACACTTTAATATTATTTTCGTTACGTGGCGAGTGAAGAGTATTACTATATTATGTATTATTGTCAACGTGATTTTGTCCGTATAATAATATGAATGCCATCCACTATCCAGCATTTACAAACCAGCTTTTAGTATCTTTTAATAAAGTATAATATTTGTTCACCGAGTAAGATAAAAATCGGTGAAAAACATTTTTATCCATTTAAATTCGTCACTATGGTTGGTGGAAAAATTAATATCGATTTAATATTGAAAATATATAAATCTCTTTTGAGACACCCACTAGTGAATTACTGTTTTATATCTACACATTTCCTCAATATAATTATGATGGCCAAACGTAAAAATAATTATTTTACCTGGGGAAAATACGGCTGCTAGGTACCAGAAACCAGATCAGTCCGCCAACTTGAAGCATAAAAATCAACGAATTGATTGATAGTACGTTTATAATAGTTAATTTTTCTAAAAACTCGTATACTTTTCATTCAACGTGTTTGTAAAATACTTGAAGGAGACGTTTCCGACAACGCATATTATAATGAGATAAAAAAAATCGTGTTAACTAATTTTTAAAAATGTTTTCATATTTACCAAGTGTATTGTAAAATATTTTGTTGAATTTAATCAAAGGGAAGTGAGGCCCAAGAGGTAATATAATCCAAATCAATAATATTTCGATTAACAATAGAGCTACATTATTGCAAACATAAATTATGGAAAGACATATTGATTTACGTATTTCCTTGTTAAAATTGTATACATTATAATTGTTTACGATATTTAATTATGTATTTTTTTTTTTTTTTTTACAAGCTGAGCGTTTTCGATGTATTTTTTAAACGGTGTGTTTTATTTTTATTTTTATTTGAATATTCTCTAAATTATAATATAATGGTATTCACGGCAAATACCCCATAATAAATTATTAAATAATCGAGGTTTATTGTAATTTTATACTGCCGATTCGTGGCCAGCGCGCACTTCCAAAGCTATATAATGTGTACATGCCACATGCGGTCAACTTTGTTTGTTTTTTTTTTTGTATTTTGAACATAGATATAATACAATACGCAGAGCTCTTCGACAAATTATCGTGTATACAGGCAGATCATTTTATTTACGCGTTTAAAAGGAGAATTGAGTTTTTCACCTTTTAGTTGGTCAATTGTAAAAAAATTTAAAATTTAGGAATACACACTAATTGTATCCGCATAATATTTATTCGTGTGGTACATTTCAGTTTAAGGTACGTTTTTATAAAACTTACGTCTAACATTCAGTTCATATTATTGAACGACGGATAAATTTTACAAAACACGCGTTACGTAACATGAAATTACCGAAACATTTTCATTTAATTCAACATATTAATTAAAACACAATCAAAATTAATCATAAACGATTTTAACGAAATTGAGTCGAGGAAGTCTAAATACGTCATGATACATGACTTTTTTTGGGCATTGTCTATAAAATTATTATCGAAGTCGAATAATAGGTGAAATTGTATTAGAACTTACGAGTGATAAAATTAAAAACTAAAACTAATAAAGTGCAATTGAATTTGAGTCGAACCTTATACAAAGTCTTGTCTATATTTATGATATACAATAGTTATGCGAAAATGTAAAATATGAATATTTCAGTTATAAATGATAATAGTACTTTCAGGGACAAACCTAAATTTTTGTTTACGAAATATAAAATACTTCTTATCAGAAATATCACTCGATGGCAATTATAAATGATAAATATAATATAACTAGTTATAAATAAGTAAATATAATTCAATTTAAGTACGTTCACAAAATTAGAAATACTATAACAAAACACACTTGGAGTGAGCGGGACATTTCTATTTAGTCATTGGAGAATGGTGATGCAGATAAATTCGTGAAAATTAAACGACGAAAGGACACGCCTAATCAATGAGTGTATAAAAAAAAAAAAAAAATTAACAAAGCCGACTTATTTTCTCACCAATCCAAGTACAACTTTTATTGGTGAAATTCTGTAAAAAAATAATACGACAAAAGTATATTGACAGAAATAAAACGATCGTACTGTATAGTGAAATACCCCGTTCATAAATCGCCACTGATTCTCGAGGGAGACAATAAGTAAGTGTGGGGAACGAATCTGACCACCCTATCTCCGAATGCAATAAAAGTGTTTAAACTGCGCCGTCCGACCCAGATACGTTTACCGTTGTTGTAACACAAAAGTCCGCCCGACTTTTCCGTGGTCGGAGGGTTAGTATGACCGCTCCGTAAGCAGAGTCGTCAAGAAACACTGCCCGGCCAAATCCGGAATAATTATTGACCAATAAAAATCTGCACGGTTAAATATTTATTGCGTGCGCAGTTTCAATTAGCTTTGTGGCTAAACCGGAGATCCCTGAGGAATGGAAAAAATGAAAAAAAAAACAACTAAATAAATCAATTTAAAAAACATACACCGGACGTAGTCATAGAGTGTTGTTTCGAAATATCTCGACAACGTCGCGAAAAAAATAAAACGCGGCCCGAACGAACCTGCGCAGCGAACTCAATTAAAGTCGGTATAAACTAAATTTAATTTCCGATAGAAAAATTTAATTTATTCACTGTAAAAAAGAATACGTAACGAAAAAAATAATCAAAACAAAACAAGCATCAATTGGCCCTTCATGTATCCATTAGTTTTGCGTGACGTCATACCACGAGTTTTTTTTTAAACCGAAACAAAATATGTATAAAAAAAAAAAAAATCTATTTGTGTGTGGTTTCTAAAATACTTGTTGTTCCAACAATGACAGTTTGGAAATTGATGACTCAAATCATGACTAAAAAAAAAAATATTTGAAACCTCTCCAGCGCTTCAAACATTTTTTTACAATATTTTCTTTTGAAATTTATCTTACTAACGATTTTAAAAAAAGTTTAAAAAATAATTATAGATTAACACAGATTAAAGTATAGTAAAATTAAAAAAAAAAATGAATACTTTTTACGTTAAAAATTAACTAAAAAAAAAGTTAGTTGTAACTTAATTAAAATTCATTTAACTTTTAACGAGTTAAAGCGAAGCCATTTATGTTTTCCACTGTTTAGGTTTCTGTAATATTTGACCTGCCATCTGAAGTATTGCTTCACGGCGCTACCTAGTGGCGGGTGTACTGCCGATTAAAAGAAAAAGGTTTCTGTATTATTAACGTGCGGTTAATTATTCGTTAATCACTTATTAATTTTCAGATATGAATCCATATCAGTATTACTATGAATTTCGTACTTTTTTTTTTTTTATCAAAAGAACGTTACGTTAAATGAACGAAAAAAAACCCGATTTTTACAGACAACTGACATTATCTGATCGGTGGACGCTTAACCGTTTGTTGCCCGAACCCGATTTATATCAGGAGTTCCCCTGATAATCGACTAAAACACGTCGGCAACGTGCAACGAAACTATAACCCGAATACTGCGGAGGCGTTGGAACCGTGAGTATTCGGCCTAATTTCAGACTCGATTAAAGTGAATCTCCAGCAAAGGCTCTGAAAAAACAATGATGATTTAAACGCGGTATATCATCAGGTATAATTTTCATCAGGTTTAATCGAATATCGTACGGATGAGCGGGAAAGGTAAAAAAACGTTCAACGACCGCAGTCAAAGTAAAAACTTATTCGCTGTTCCGTCGACGCCGTCGCTCCCGCCGCGCAAATATTGGCTTACACGGAATACTCGAGACAAGACTTAAAATATAGATATAGACGGAGGGACGCGAAGACGGAAATAGCCGGCGAGTCTGCCGAGTTTTGATTTTAATTAAAGAAAACCTACAGAACCAATAAGCTTGAGGATTTTAGAGGTGGAATTAATTGCTATTCCGACGGGATTCGCGGCCCTCTCTGTGTTCGGCCCCGCGCATAACCTGGCGACTCCTAGCCGGAATAACACAAAACGCAAACACGTAAGTCACCACGTCGTTTTTAATTATTTTAAAAACATTCCGAAAAGTTCTTCTTCTGTACACTGTGTACAATCACGACGTCGCAGCAGAAGAAACGGCGAAAACGCCTTCGCGAGAGAACGCAAACGGTAGGCATACTTGGTGACGAAAGCTGTACACTTTTATTTAGTGTTATTATTAACCTTTTAAAACGACTCGAGAGCAAAGAGAGTACAGCGTAAAACATAACCAGTTGTAGAGTTACGGATAAAATAGAACTATACATTTACGCTGCAGAAATACAATTAAAGTTATCTTTATTCTAAAGTATTGACATAACACTCAGCTAATGAAAAAACAAAAAATAAATAATCATTCAAAGTTCGATGTTTTTGTGTTTCTTGGTGTATAATTGAAATACGAGCTTTTCAATAAACAAACAATATAATCATAACAATATGTAAACAACGAGAAACGGCCACTTTTTGAAATAATTGTTCGGCGGATAAATTTATTGTACTTGCGCAAAATTTATGATAAGATTATCACAAGTGTTTTATCAATCGTGGGACTTGTCCGATTGTCGCACAAAAACAAATTCTGGAGTTGTCTGGTTTTGGTGCCAAATAAAAAGTAAAATTTGAAAAATGTGTGACTCGTTGCAGGGAATCCTTCATATACAACATGCTTTGCAGCCGTCTCGAAAAGTCAACAACAATAATATACAAATTCTTGTTCGAGTTTTAATTAATTCTTCTTGACGGTCGACACGGTTTCTTGTACATTACACTTTTGTAACAACACTATACGTCGATGATTTTGTCATCAAAACGTATAATTACTGGCCCGAGTAAAACAGTTAACAGGCGTATTAGAATTGAATTTCAAACATGAAAGCAGGCAATCTATAGCGTGGGAAAAAATTAATTCAACCGAGTATTACAAATTGACGATACCGTATCGGCTAACGCCCGGCGTTAATTAGTCCGTTTTGGCTCCGGCCGTGTGAACTAACAATATTGGTTTAGTGGCGTATGCATCCCATCACGAGTTCATCCTCAAGTTTTCAGTTCATTTCAGATTTCAGACATTTAGTGATCAGTTCAAAAATAACTAGAGCGGAATATGTAAAAAAAGTTTCGTACAAGTTCCAATCACGTGTATTTTAGACTAATTTAATTTACATCGGTTAGATTTACAGTATTCTATTAATTCCAACGAGACGATACGTAAACGACATTTTGAACCATGCCTGCACAGATGTTCGTTAACGTTTAAGAAACTTATCTGTATGTTATCGAGTGGCAGCCGATATACGGTTAGGTTAGTAGTTTTTGTAAACAGTTAAGATATAATAACGGAAATTTAAACTAGCCGAATCAATTAGTTAAAAACAAAAGCAATCAATGAACCATTTTAAACTACTCTAATTTACTTCTAAACGACTTTACGACTCCATCATTATCCGTGGTTTTAATCTTATATAAATTACACATCTTAAGGTAAACACGATTTTATAGTATAACGATCAACATTGTATGGTTTTTATTGTTTAGCCAGGTAAGATCGTATTTCGTACCTAGGTATATTTTTTTACGTCATAATAATACGACAGTCCCATCGGCCACTCGTTTGTATGTATACCAAACTAAATGAACGGGTACACTGTATAATCATACGTATCGACTACTATCTCAGACAAATCGAAACAAATTAAAGACGACGAGATTCTTTGAGAGAAAAAAACATCAGCGCGTTGATAGTGGAAAGAGAACAGGTCACATTCGAGGGTAAACGGAGAAATAAAAAATTTTTCTGGTAGTCTACGGGATGCAGAAGTTAAGTAAAAAAAAAAAAATAAAAATAAAAACCGTTTCTTAGATTAAATCGAGTAATACCAGCGCGTAGAGGTTAGCTCTACTCGAGCGCTTCGACCCACGAGAAAATAACTGAAGTTTTTTCATTAGTGTCGCCGTAAAGATTCTAGAGGCATTTTCTCGAGTTTGATTTATTTCCGTGTACTTTATCCGTAGTCTCTAATTGAAAAAGAAAGTATCAAAAACGCGTACCATTATTGTAGTCGGATTTTATTTTTACACATAGCGGTTAATATAACAGCTTTTTCGGTGATTTCGTACTATTATCCGTCGTTCGTTCGGAACAAGGCTCCTTCCATTGTTGTCATTTTGGTTGTTATCTTAAAAAAAAATATGGTCGGTCGACAGTTTACACGTTGTCCATCTCAAAGTTTGTAATTGCTATTGATGTCGGTTGGTGCAATTATTATTTCTCCTATAAGCAACGAAAATAATACAATATGCTTTTAAAATAATTAGTTTTTAACAAAATTACCGTTCTCGAAAGTTTATACACAAATGACATTGTTATTTTGCACTTACGCTCGTTCGAGATTATTGTTCATATAACTACCCGATATTAATGCATTAAAATACCGAGGTAAAAAGGATATCATCATTTATAGATACACGTGTATACATATATGGGTAAACCTGCAATTCGCACACAAAAAAATTTGCTAAAAACATACTTTTGAATTTATGAGGTAATTTATTATAGTTTAAAGATAACTAAGTGTCAAAAACTCTTCGGATTCATTAGATTCCTTATGTTGAAATAACCATTTCTTGTAATACTTATAAATTTTATTTTGTTATATTGGGTTTTGGCCAGTTTTATTCGTTTTTGAATGAATATTATAATTTTACTATTATCAACTAATATTTTTACAACAATGACTCCTGCATTAAGTTCTAAACGCTAAACTTTATTTTAACATTGAAATAAATCATCTATTTATTTTGAAATTTTTGACATAATTATAGGAAATATAAATTATTATAGAATAAAAAAATAAATTATAAAATGAATTATACCGCGGTAACGATATAGTTTTTTTGACAGACACGTATACAATGTATTATAGGTGTACACTGTTATCAGTATTTAATATTTACGCATTAAAAAACACGAGAAAAACAACGCAAACCATAATTAAATTTACAGATAATTTAGTTAGGTGTCTGCACGACGAGTACTTTATATAATTTAATAACAATTTGATGTTGGTTAACATTGTTATGTGGCGCAAAATGTCGAGTACAAATCAATATTTGTCTTTGTTTTAGCGATTTTTTGTCCGTACGCGAGAAACAAACGAACGTAAAAACATCACGAGTCAGCAAAGTCAACTGAAAATTGGTCAAATTTGCTCTCAACAGTCAATAATATAATCATTCATTAATCATTGTACATTTGAGCAAGTGGCAAGTAAGTAGCATTATTGTACTATAATATAGTATTGTTGAGATGATCAATTGTGAACTGAATAAATTCTGACAAAAAATAAAATGTATGGACTAGACGCAAACCAAGAAATTGTTGATCGTTCAATTACGTTTGCTAAAATTAAAAAATATATTTTGGACGATTACAAGATTCTAATCGTCGAAAACACAAAATCCGAAAGAACGAAAACTAACGATAAAGGGTTTGGTTATTTATTAAGAGGCAAAGTTTGCGATTTCTACACTCGGTGGTTTAGTGTTGATACGTACGGACACGCTGATAGATTGCGCAGCGGTCAAACCTAACTTTTTCTAAAATTTTGTGGTCAACTTTAGGGTTTTTAATACACTGATGGCATCGAAGAAAATAAATTCATCTTATTTTCAGGTTAAAGCGCGTCGCTTAGATGGCAAAACTAGTGTAATCCAGCGGCGTGTTTCTAAAACTTCGCCAAAACCGCCGATAAAGTGTAATTTAGTAGAATTCATCTTCCAAGTTGACCGCTGAACGTTAGCAATATTTTGAGTATTTTTTTTTTTTATTTTGGATAGATCTTAAAGGTCTTACGTTTTGCAAATTTTTAAATCATGTCCTGGCATACCTTATCTGAAGATATCGTGAATTTTTTTAACCTAAACAAAAAATCATTTCAAAATCTTCATACTTTGAAAAGTCAGTTTTGGTATTTTTCCGTACAAATTTTAGCCACACCCGTCCCCTTAACACAATGTGTAAATATATTACTATATTCATTTGATCCGTCTCGACTCGTTTAAAACGAAAAATAAAATCACGTTGACCATACATTTTAAATTCACATGGATGCATTTTAGTAGGAAACAGAATTAATGATAATCTACAGTTACTCGTATGCGGTAAGTATTTACGGGGAGTGTTTCGTCGTATTATTTAAAGGATACACAGTTCGACAGTCGTGACACAAAAACTGTAATAAAATCGTTGAAAATGTATAAGTTTTTATTTAAAAAAAAAAAAAAATCGGACGTCAGTTTTACCGACCGCGAAATCACTCGGAATCGCTGATTTCGCGAGCAAAACGATTGGTTGTTTCGTTCAAACGGAATTAACTTTAGTTTGCACGCCGTTCCGAAATAACAACGCGACCGACCAGCTGTTTTAACTCTGTTTTTTAATTTTCGACTTTTTCTCAACTCCGTTTTAATTTTTCGACCATTTATCTCCGGAGGTAAATATTCCGAGACGAATCTTTCCGTGTTCGCCGCGTTAATAATGAACGCACCGTGCCCGCGGCTCTCCGTAACGAGGCGATCGCGCGGACCGCACCGCAGGGCGAGTGATTCATTCATTCGACGTCAACGCGTCACGGACGTCCGATCCGGGGTCGCCCCCAGAGATCGGGTTATTGTTTTATTAACGGCGATTCGCACATGTTTCCCGCACAAAAACCAACCCCCCAAGATTCGACCGACAAATCCGACAAATCGTCGCTGCCCGAAATCACGCCGAGCGGTGTCGAGAACACTTAATTATTAACATATCGCGCTCGTGTACTGCGCGCGAACGGTGAAAAGCGAGCCGCCGTCAAGCCGAACGACTGCATTGTTACTTCGATTCGAACAGTTGTCATTGAAGCCGAGTTCTGCACTCGTCGACCGTTTGGCAATTATTTGGCCCGTTGATCAAACGCCAGGGCCAGGGGACGCGTGTTCAAGGCGGGACCAGAGGAGGGACCCGGGAAGTGGCTGTCGGAGGGCGCTGGATTTGTAGAGGTTTACTGCCGAATGGTAATTTGATGGATTTATTGAAGTCAGAGTGTAAGAGTGCAGGTATAACGACGGATGAGACACTAGTTGATAACAAAAAAAAATGTGCAAGGTGCCGCCAACAACGCAAGTACGTGTCGTCTCTGATCCCGACGAATTTTCATGATTTTCAGCATGAAAGAACGCTCTTTAAACGAACGACGTACGCGCATAAAGTTATTTCAGAGTTTCAGTTGTTAATCTGTCCCCAATGGTAAAACTTAAATTGATATTTTTTTAAAACTAGTTTCATGTAAACTATTGTCTTACAGGTACAATTTTTATTGTTATAACGTAAAGTTGGAATCAAATTTGTATTACGTTCAAACGCTATTTAAACCGGAGGAATCATTTGTTTTCGTCTGTGAACTATATTGCTAATTTCTTCCGACGTATTTTTAGAAAAATCGAGTTTTGTTAGTGTCACGATTTTTGACGTAATAATAATAATATTGTTTATAACAGAACGAAATGACACGTGTTAAAAATTCAACGCCCCGCTGAGACGGTACGTGAGATTACGGTCCTATGACATATTTTACTATAAATAATATTAATTTTCCAATTTAACCCCTATAACGAGAGAACGTCGAGAATAGAAGGTATTTGTCTTATATATATTTTATGTGGGGTGGTAACTTAGGCACCTTTGCAGGGCTAGATTCTGCAGAGGGGGTGAAATCCAGGGCCCCTCAAAAAAGAGCCCCATCGTCCAAAAAAAAATATTTTTTAAATTTTTTTGGTTCTTAAAAAATTATTGTTTGGGCCCCCAAAAATTTTAATCTGACTCTGAACCTACGCGGAACTATCATTCCAAAAATGTTCTTACATTGATTTGTTTCAATATTTCAGCATTGTAGCTCAAAAATACTTTTCAATTATTTCTATTATTTAGAACACACCCCTATTAAAAGAAACTGCCATTGGAGTGATGATGGTGGATAATGTTATTTGAAAATTTTATCTTTTGGAAAATATAAAAAGAAAAAAAAAATCGAGCCACATAATAAGTTAAAAAGAATTGAATTTTTTTTAATTTACAAACCTTAAAAACCGTACGACTTATTGATAGGACGATCTCCCCTGTTGCCAACCTCAAATACGCCACTGACGTGTATGGGGGAAAATATATTATACGATGTGCGCCGTTAAGCGTATATAGACGTGAAATTATTGAGATTAAATTACGATTTTCCGTCATGTTTCAAAAAGAAACTTTGTTGATTACATTTACGTAGGTACATTTTTTTCCCTCCTGAACGCTTCTTCAATTCGAATATCCCTTTGACTTTGCGTGCGCTCCGGGAAAACTACGTGGTTTAACAATTGCGGCACTCAGCCGCGCAACAATATTATAATACAGCTTTGTGAAAATGCGTAAACGTATGAATTATTCAATAAATGAACACTTTTGAACGGAACAACTCGGAAACTATAAACTCGAAATTTTCAAACTTAAGCATTTTGTCTTTTGTTCATGTTTCGTTACAACACCCATTCAAGGATTGAACTATCAGCCCAGAAATAAATTCATGCGAAAAAATATCGCGCGCGGGTTGAACTTATAAACAATAAGCGATTTATACGACTCGAAAAGAAGAGGTCTTAAACAATCGCATTCGAGGTACTGGCGTCTAATAAAATCACATCACATCTCGCATATAAACAAAAATATGTGACCGAAAAATGTAATTACTTCAATCAAATAAATTCGACAATAGTATCAAAATGTTCACCATTCTAACGAGTCACTTGAATTAGATTAGTTTTAGAGATTATAGTTATACTTGCTTTAATTTAAAATTCGCACAATGTTAAATTTATGTTTGTATTCTAAATACGATGTAGATTCGTCATAAAAAAAAAAAAAACTATTCGATAGTTTTTAATAATACTAGTACAAATAGCTATATGAACGTGAATCAAATAATTCAATCATACAGGTGATAGATGCTAAAAACAAAAAAACTATGCATTATTTTTAGATTAAAATCACAAGACGTTGATACTATTTTTTATAGTGATTTCCGTTATCTGCAGTTACCTATTTATTAAAATACTACAAAACGTATGTGTGTATTTTCGTACACGTTTTTCAATTTCGGATCAAAACTAATAACATTTTAAAAAAATAATTGATTCATTTTTTTCGTTACATCAAACCATTTAGAATACTTATGAATCATTTATACTCCTAACCCCCCAAAAAAAAAAAAAAAAAAAAACGAACAAAAAACTGTAAGGCCCGACACGAGAACTTTAACGAAAAATATGAGTATATATATATATATATATTAATAAAACCTAACTTCACAAGCGATGTCATAAAGACAAAACAAAATAAAGTTCGACGTCGTTGACTACGGCCGACTTTGCGATGAGTTCTCGTGAAACATAAAAAAAAAAAAAAAAACTGTTGAAGTTTTTATTTTTCTAGTCTTCATAGTTTGCGTGTCTTGTAATACCAATTTCTGTAAACTGTACAGTACAACGGGGTTAGGTGATCACGGAAAAAAGGAAAAATATTTTCCCTTCATCGACGTTGCCGCAAGTGTCAAAGATTGTTTAAAATCGGTCATTTTTCCGTTTCGTTTTCATCGCGACAGTTTTTTTTTTTCAGTTTTCGTCACCACAACACGTCTCGCGTTTCCTGGTCGGATCCCACGGGCTAGTTTAACGTGTTTTTTTTTCAATTACAAATTATAGCTGACAAAACTAGTATAAGAACAAGTACGTTGTGCTTCGAAACTGAACTCGCGTTTATTTTGGAGTTTCGAGCACGGGGCAATAGCGCGAATGGATACAAAACCATACGTAGTACATAATATTTTGTATGTAAGTACACGACGACGATGAATTGTTTCTAGTAATGTAATGTATTTCTGGGTTTACGCAGCATACTTACCGACGATGAAATTTTTCCGAGCGCTGTAAAATAGAAAACTTGCGACGGGACGACGCGTCGTGGGGAAAAAAAAAAAAACAACACACGTTTTGTCGCGTTCGCGTTTGGCGATGAGCACGAAAATAACGGAAAAAAAAAAAAAATCCGTCGCGACAATAAAAACACCGCAAGCGTGACGGGTCAAATCCATCAACGGGCGAAAATGCTGCGAGAGCACCACGATAATACCGTCGGTGTAACATACTACCGGTCGTCCTTGCTCGCGTGATGTGACGTACAGCGGTATTCCATCAGAAACGTGTATAATTCACACGCGACGGCATATTATTATTGTTGTTGTTGTTGTTATTGTTGTGTGTGACCGACCGCGTGCGCCCCGCGAAGGGTTACAACAATACGTGAAAAAGCGCACTCAATACCGTGTACGCGCCCTAGGTCCCGCGTGGGACACGTGGTCGAAAACGATACAGCGCACGGAGAGATCGCTTTAAAAATCGTAGTTTCTCGTTCGTTCTGTTAAAAAGAAACTAACGATTCGTTAGCGAAAAATTTATTGGTGTTACAATAATGTTTTTTTTTTCTGTGATCAAAATTTCTTGTAGAAAAACTGCATCAGTTTTAGCGTAAGACACCTCGAAAGATGGATCCGAAGACGGTACTTTATTTGAGATTTCGAATGTTTTCAAAGTTCGAGTATTTATTTCGATCGATCGCTCCGATCGACTTGAGATTTATACGCGTCGTTAAGAGAAGGGTATTATGAGCGTTCCGCTGAAATTTCAGTCGATTTTGAACTTTTTTGAAGGAGCTATGGAACTTTGAAATTTTCTTAGGCTGATCCCGGCGCTTTCTTTTTGTTTTGTTTTTGTAACTATCGTTCCTTTCCTCGTTTCTAAAAAAAAAAGAACATTTTACGCTTCTTGAAAAATAAAAGACTGTACATTGTTTTTTGAAAAATCGTATTACGTTCTAGACTCGATAATAGTGACGCGACCAGAAAATAATTCCGGGGGGGGGGGGGGGAGTTTACATTGTTATTACAAATATGTATATAATTATTTTATATTTTCATACAAACATATTGAGCAGTTCTTAATGGTAAAAAAAAGGAAAAAAAAGATTTCGGGAGGAGTAATAACCACACTAAATCCCCCCCGGTTACGCCACTGGACTCAATAAACACTTAAGCCGATGAATCTTTGACGTTACAAACATAAAATTACGTTATTTACATGAGACAGACTTAGGTATTAGAATAAGTTTAAACAAATGAATACAAAAAATATTTACTAAAAATTGTAAGGTATGGTAGGTGCATGGATTACCGTTTGTAATTTACTTCATTTTACAAATTTAATAATTTTAACAATTTAATTTTACAAATATTTAATACATGTTATATTTTCAAGTTGCGAAAATTTCTAAAGATGTGAATTATTAATATCGAGATGAAAATAGTGTTGAATTTTGTTTTTGTTTTTTCAATTTGAAGGAGGATCTATTATGCGAATAACTAAAATAACACGACATCCAAAAGTGCTACAAACGACTTGAAATTTTCACGTATAATTAGTACCAGCAATATTAACAAAGGAAAAAAATTGAAACTAAGTTCAGGCATTTTTTAGCGATTCGCAGATCTTGAAGTTTATAAGAAAATTTGAATTTTATCTGCAATTGATAACAATCGTTATGTAAGTACCCTCTAAGTTTTTAACTGAACATGAAACAAATCGGTCAACGCTGTTTTGATAAGATTTTAGCTAGACTTTAAAATTTGTTAAGTAAATGAATTTGCTTTGAATCATAATTCTCATAATCAATGGTTCATTGAACTATTGAAGATCACTAACTACTAACATGTTTATGAAATTATGTTGAAAACCCTCGTGTAAATTGTTATGTGGGTTGGAAATGTCGATTTTTTTTCACTGTGTAAGTAAAGAAGAACACGGTGATTTCGATTCTTCTATTTACCGCGTACTTATCGATCGTACGAAATTTTTTTTTAATAACTTTTATATAACTTGAAAATGTTTTTCCACTATTTGGAATGTTTGTACCCCGAGTTCTCCATACATATAAAATATACGTTGGTTTCATGTATAAATTCGTACAGTTTGCGCGTGTCGGGACACCGAAAAATAGAGGTCTACACGTTATGATCGCACCAATATTTTCTTGCAGCCATGCGTGCTATACAGACACAAACGAATAAAACACACTTTTTTGTAAGTTCGATGGGTTCAACGCTTCGCTCGGAATCTTTAATAAAAATTGAATCATTTTCAGCCGAACGAGATGGCAAGATTTGTCCAAATAAAATCATCCGGTTAGTACGAAAAACCGAAAGGGATAGTTGTACGGTTCGTCGACCACCACCGTTGGCGCTACAACACAATCCAGCTTTTCACGGCGCATTTTAATTTCCCATGGGCGGACACGGCAACTGCGGCGTGGCGGAACGCGTGACACGAATTCGCGGAAAATGGCACGAGCGCGTGCCTCGTTTAAAACTGGTAGGTAACCGGGTTGTTGAGAGCGACACAGTGGCGGCTCTCCTGAAAATCGAATGTTTTGCAGAACATACTGTCAGCTATACGTCCGCCTAAAAGACAATCAGCCAACACGTAAATTACAAATTCGTACAGTTAGAACGACAAAAACTATTTGTTCGTGATACTTATAATCGTCAGAGCTACCATCGACCCCCTAGTCGTCACCCGTACCTATGACCAACTAAACCACCCATCAAAATTCAAAGGCGTTGCTGGAGCGAATATATTTAGATAGATGTATAAAACAGCCGCCACCGGCGAGTATACAGAAACGTATCCGAATGCTCGGACGAACGATTTACCGAAAACTAATATAGATTCAGATCGAGTAGAATCGATCTGAATGAAATATAAGAATACCTAATATCCAAGGAGAGCGCACCTCTGCTATGCAAGTCTAGAAATCGTAAGTACGAGTAAATTTTGAAAAACACGTTTTCAAATGATTGAAGTTATGAATATCAAAAAAAAATCAGAAATTTTACATCAAACAACCGCGTGAGACATGGAAATAATTGGTTCACCTATCAAAATAGGCGGAGATCAGGCGGCGCTTAAGAAGTTTTAGCCCCCCAAAAATATATTATCGCTCTTCAAACTAATAACTTTATTTTACTTATTATTTTAAAATAGAGCGAATATGATCATACACGATCGAGACTTCCCTCCGACCTAACCTAAACCAGTTTGCGAGGAACCGTGTAGAGGGAAAAGTCTGCACACCACAGCTCACACTTCACGGCGTTCACTAGACATTTTGAGGAAGTTGTTTCCTGGACGTCTTCTCTCTTTTTGAGACATCACCTGGCCCCCGAGGTCACCCGATCCATTACCTTGTGATTTTTTTTTGCTATGGGGATATTTAAAGGCGCAAGGCATCGCCCCACATCATTACAAACACTTAAGGGGGCAATTGCACAGGAAGATGACAAAAAAAGTGTTATGGAAAACTTCCGGGAAAGGCTTCGTCAACGTATTAACAACGAAGGACGGTGGTATTCGACAGACGTTGTAAACAAGGCAAATATTTTGTTCAATGTAAAACGGCATATTATTTGTAATTAAAAAATAAAAGAATTTTTTCTGTATCTTTGTTTATTTGCAACTACTTTTTGAAGTATGGGAGGTTTTTTCGTCGGACCCTGTACGTTAAATAGCCAAATGTAATCTACGCGTATTCCTATCGAGTTTGAACGAAAGCAACGAGCGATTCGGAGATTTCGTCGATTTACACAGCGGCGCACTAGAGCACCGCTCTACCGTACGGTCGTTCTGCAGCTTTTTTGTGTTGGCCCGTCTTCGGGCGATGAAAACAAAACGTCGGCGTCTAAAAATTGTCGTACAAAAGATCGTTCAGTTTACTGTCACGGCTATTTAACGCACCTCGCACATCAAGTCCCCAAGACACTATATTATGTACGCTCGGATGATCGTAATTTTATTCAAATGTATTCAGACGACCGGTAAATAGTACAGCCGTAAAAACATGTTTGTCGCTATATTGTCAAAACACGGTTAACTCGAAACCATCCGGAGTCGTTAAAATGTACGATTAAAACGAAACACCGAATAAACACGTATTTTCTTATCGTCGCACCCATTAAACGGATGACTTACAGAGGGCGCGGAGAGTAAAATAATACGCGGGACGTCTTCTGTCACGCGCATTCGTGTGCAGTGCCATAACAATATTCACGATATTAATATCACAATATTATGTACTTGTAATTATTCAACGGCGCCAAGTGGAACAGTAGAATATTGTAATTTCGACTTGCACCGCGCGTTCTTTTCTCTTATTTTATAATAACATTTCTAGGGCGCATTGTCTACGATTATTTATGGTCACAGAGATTTTTTGTAGACAACGTGACTAGAATGAACGAATGTGTAAAAATTCTGATACGATATGATTTTAGGCGTGTGATGAGGAGACTGAATATAGAACACGAACGGCTGTTATGACGACGATGGGCAACCGAATAATGAAGATAATAATTGGGGAGGACTGTAAGTGTGGGGATGAAAGTTATCGCGACAAGTGTCGTACGAGGGCGACCGAATAGTTGTGGGACGGGCGGCGAAAAAGAGAAAAAAGTTCTTTTTAAAAAACACCGCGTTCTCGTGGCCACTCCTCGCCCGGTACAATGTTGGTGATAAAAGAAAATTTTTTTAGAAAATTTCCGTTGCAAAAACCTAGCAATGATTGTCGGGAATCTCGCGGTCACTGCGGCGAAACGTTCGTTCAACCGTTTATCGGACGACCCTGTAAACGCGCGGACCGAGCGAACGAACGCGGTCATGTCTCCCGAGGCGTTCGGGAAGTGTACACGCGCACGGACACGCTTTACAACTGTACTTACGCGTGTCCGTGTGTGTGTGTACTGCAGAAGTACACACACGGTTTGATTGTGATGTAAAATCCGGAGACACAGGTGTAAGCCAACGCAGGTACCAAATAATAATAATATTATTATTATAAACTTTGATACAGACTCGGGGACGCATTCCGTTTGATTTATGCGCGAAAGTTTCGCGACAAGTCTAGGGGAATCGAACGAGAGCGCCATATTGTCTCTATTTTTTCCTTCTCTATCTCTAACCTAACCGATTTGCGAACTGCCTCAGCCATATCGGAAGTGTTTATGTAGCACGCGGACACGAACACGATAAAAAGAAATCATGCGCAGCTGTTTGTCAATAAAAATACATAATTTCATAACGGAAAATTGAATTCGAGGTCAGATGAAAAGTAATTGTTTGACGGTTCGGAGCGGGTCGCTTCTTCGACGACCAGGCCGACGATTCGGAATCGGTCAAACTCATTATTATCTGTAGGTAATGATAAATGTTTGCGTCCGAAAAAATGATTTTGAACGAGTGCGTCTATACGTGCCGGTAAAAACCAAATCGAACGAAAAATGTCAGCTATGTTAAACCAGGCGGTTTACTGGGTACCTGAAATACGACAATTTTAAGTAATCCAAACAATTTCTTATCCTCCCTTCCTCTTTCATTGTTTCCTTTTTTCTTTTATTATATATTACTACGTTTACTACGTTACGTTAGGTATTACACGAGACGATTAGCCTTTCCGTCGCGGTTTTTCGTCTAAATTTGTGTGTTTTCGGATCAAAACTCACTAAATAGGTTAAATTTTAAAAATCATTTAAAAATAAAAAATTAATAAAATTCCTTTTTTTGTCACGTAAGCACATTGATCGCTTCTTCCACTCGAAAACACAAATAATCGAATTTGGTGATGTTCCATTTTTTTTTTTGGCAGATAACTCAAAAAATAATCGAAAAAATATCAAAAAATGTTTTAACTTTTTTGTGGTGTTCGACGTGAAGACCGGAGCCATCTGCAACCGTCTGCGGAATATAAAAATGTACGAATCAAGTACTACTACTTTCGCGGGTTGTATCCCGTTGAAACTTTTATTCGGATTTTGTGAAGATTATAAAAAAAAAATTAATTGTGATCAACAGTAAATCGAGCATCTACAGATTACGACGCGATATTCGTAAAGGGCACGAGTGTTAATGACAATTCGGAATCGTAAATAGGAGACATTTCAAAATTGAACCAAGCGTTTGGAAGACGCCTATCGTTGTTGAAAAGGAGAAATTAAAACTGTTACAAGTAATCGACTCCGAGAAATCGTCCGCATTTAGATCTTGGGATCTCTGTGAATACCCGGTTTTACCTCGAAACACCCCACATTCGTGGGCAGTTAAATCAATAGTGACCTGCTAATAGAAAAACCTAGGCTCGTTACCATCGGCTTTCAAATAGATCGTAAAAATCACGTTCGCACATTTTGACCAGTGCGACCTCAAAAACGTAAAGGTTCGTTTAAACTCCGAAGTGCAGATTTTACCAACAGAAGCACGATGGGCGTGCTCTGTACAAAGCGTATACGGATTATAAAAACCTTTATCGTCAAAACGCTAATTTCGAGGAATTACTGTACCAACGCTGCGTGGACGTCAGAACGATGGCTCGAAGTCGTCAAATCTGAGAGCGGAACATCGGAAACGATTCCGGCGAGAACTTCCGCACACTGTTTGATCACGAACTTACGATCAATCGGGAATGTTAGAAAATTGTAAGTACTTTAACGTAAGACGTGATCTCAAATGTGGACGAGATTTTTTTTCGAAAAATAGTCAAAACGATTCACGTTTTTCGGGCCGTAAGAGCAAAAAATGAACGTTTCAAAAAAAAACAGCTTCGAGTAAGGTAATCTCTTGCATCCATTTTCAAACCCTTTTGCGATTTCCACCGTGCGCGGTCTCGCGACGCGTCCCGCCGATCACACGTCCCCGTCGTCACGTGGCCGCTGCGGCGTAGGCGGGGCGCGTGACGTCGGCGGCGTTTCGGCACTTCCCGACGGCGGCCCCGCGTTCCCGGCCGCCGCGGCAGTCGGTCTCCGGACACGTGCGCGGACGGTTCTCGTTTTCCCCCGTACAGGCGTCCCCCGATTTTCCTCCGAACCGAAGTTTTCTCTTCTCTCGCGCGCCCACACCATGCCGACCGGATGGCGGTTTTTCGTCGTCGTCGTCGTCGTCGTTTTCGCGTCGTCCGCACGGGCTTCCGTCTCCGAAGGTGAGTGAAACGTTCGTTGTACACGGGTCTTTTGTCCAGACCTATCCGTAGATAGAACTTGTCCTGCGGATAATTTAAACAGGCCTCTGACGGTAATAATTTCCACGTCATCGGTCTTGTAACAACGATACCTGTAGAATGTAAATGAAAAACGTGAATATTTTTCCCTGAAACCGATGACGGACGTTGCGTAAACCGTATTTTTTGTTAGATTCTGATCGCAAAGTATTCCCAAAGTGTGGTGGTTTACCGACGAAATGTAATTTTTAGTTGAAAACCCATAGCCGTTATGGTACGCGCTATTGAAACACGTACGCATCAATACGTAAGTACACCTCAGAAATATTATCGGTATCCGTGTTTCATATTACACATATTTTCATTTAATTCGAATCTCGTCTCGTCTTTCCTGAACTTTTGTATGGACATTTTTTTTGTGTCCCCAACGATATTTTTTTCTCCGAATTAAATAAAAAATATGTTTTGCAATGCTCGTACTATTAAATCATCAAGCGTGTGTACCTACGATGTTAGAAACGAAACGCTCAAATGATTTTCAAGACCGCGGGGAATCCGAGATTTCGCGCACTTAAGTTATTTATTTATTTCTACGAGAAAACCATAGTTCAGAAATAATTACAATAATAACACGATACACACACGTAGTACGGACCACACCTCGAGAAACGCTGGACCGCTTCCAAAATCGTTCGGAACCTCAAAAAATCCTACGTTTGTTTACAATTATTTTTATTACTACCGTAACTGTTGTCGGTTTCACGCTCGGCTCAGCGCTCGCAAAGTAAAAGCGCACGGACATCGAACCGATTTTAAAGATTCCGCCAAGTTCGCGTTGCGGTGTTTCTGATAATAAAGTGTTTTTTCGTTCTTTCGTTTTAGCATGAAAAAAAAAAAATATAAGTCTTTCTGTATATACGTGTGTGTGTGTAAACATTTGCATCCGAGAAAATCGCACGTTCCACCCGCTTTTATAGCTCTACAGTATCCGATTTTTTTTAATATTGCAGATTGATATTTAAAATATCGCTGGCCCTATTTGGTTTGTGCACGCATTTTCCGCGAATATCGGATACACAATATTACCGTGACGTTACTCAACTGTATTTTGATAGACGGTAAAAAAATCACTATTCTTAAAATATGCGCAATTATGCGACTGATAAAATGGTTTATTGAGTACAAAAAAGTTTAATGGATGTCATTATAATTCCCACAATATCATTTTTTTTAAAACAATAATTGTTCGGTTAATCGTCGAAAAAAGAGATATTAAAATATCTTGAAACTAAAGTTTTTTTACTTCGTCGTAGAACTATTATTTGTAAAACAATTTTCTATTATTTTTCTGTAAAAAACTAGTAGGTCAAAATATAGTAGGTTTTTATACTACAAAGATTGATATAAATTGTTCACGTTAGAGTCTCTTCTTTGTAGGCACTCCGATTTCCATAAGCAAATAAGTTTTAAAGAAAATAAGAATTTTTTTCTAATCCTAAAATTTAAACTTTATATAATCTCAGTTCTTATGTATTTTATTGTGAAAATTTTAAATTTATAACTGTCATCATACTGTTTAAGACGAATTTTTAATTGACATTTTTTAACATACTTTAAATAATACTTATACGATAAATCTTTTAAACACTATAAAGCTCACTGTTATGTTATTATAAATTTGGCGACTAAAATAGCTTGTGTAACTACAATTTTCTAAAAATTATTATTTTAAATTAATCAAAAAGTTCATGAATGATAGTTCAATAGTTCACTATTTACTTATAATAATATTCTAGGATTTGTCGTAAATTCAGTCCGAGGATATACAATATAAAAGTTATAATTTAATACGTTACAATCAGTTGTTGTAATATACCGTACACGTTATTACATTAAGTTAAGGTTTCTAAATAAATTCAATAAATAATAGTTTATTAATCATACAATTATTACAATAACATAATCATAATATAATAATTGTCAAATATTTTATATTCGAAAATTCGTGTTATTTTTTGCCAAAAATAAGTCACACATTTTTTGACAATTTTTAACTTTAAACGACTAAAAAAAAAATGTTGGCTAACAAACTACGAAATTTTTTAGTGATACGGATATACATGTTGGCAAACTTGAATTACATTTTCAAATCTTTTTCTGGAAAATTAAATTTAATATTGAACAGAATAAACAATAAATAAATAGGTACAGAAAATAAACGATTTCCATTTCGACCGATTCGAATGATTTAAAGTTAACTCAAATTAGTTCTTTACAAAAAGATTTTTTCTTAACAAAAAAATACTACGACACATACGAAACGTATTAGAATCGAAGTATTACAGTTAATTTTGTAAGACATTTACACCGCTATAGGTTACTAAGTGTAAGAAATGTTCGTTGTTTTTACCGTTTGGGAAATTTACTGAAAATGTAGAAACGTGTTTGACGTACCTACACTTTAAATACTTTTATCTTATTATAATTCATTTTGTATTTAAAACAAACAAAAGTACCAATAATTTATCCACTACACACTTACCTTTAGCGCACACGCATAAACTCAGGTTAAAACACGCGACAGAGTAATGTATGTATTTTATTTTTGGTTTTATTTTTTCACTGTTCAACTGCACCTAAAAATAACGTCGACTGTTAAGACTCCCATCGCGGAATTAATTTCGACGCTGCTCGAGTGACGCGGTCAATCGTAACGACCGACCGCCGTTTGATGTACATAATATACTGCGGTGCCAAACAATCGTGTGAGCCGAATCAAAACAAATGATTTTATCTCGAGGATTGTTCGGGGTGTTCTATTTTATAATTGGAAACATAACGTGTTTGGAGAGATTAAAAATATATTATGGATAGCGATGTGAGTAGGTTATGTTACTTTAGTAAAGTATATTTAAGTTGGCGAAAAACGTATACGAAATACTTTACTACTTTAATGGCATTTTTTTGTTTTTGTGCTCAAAAAATTTTTTTATTATGTTTTAAACTGGTTTTTTAAACATCGTATGGTTCATTTCGAACGGTATAAACCGCAGGGCCGTGTAAATGATACAAACTGTTGGTGAAAACTAAAATAAAGATTATTTTCCTAATTCCAATACTTACCTAAACACGTGTTACATTTTAATCATTGAATTACATTAGATCCATTACGCTTGGTCGTAAGAAATTATTTAATTTTTACAGTTGATCCAGATAAATTTTCAAAACACTTGGTTGTAATTTTTGAGTGCATATTAATTATGGCCAAATTATTTATAAATAATATTCAAAACTATACTTGATTTGCGCGGTGTTAGTAATTTTCCAAAGTAATTTTACATTCCTAATTGTGAATAAAATCTGATGATTGAAAATCGTTAACACTTTTATTATTTTTAATTTTTGCGTCTTATTATGAGAAAGCACAGCTATTTTCAACAACACTCTCTGTATTCGGTACAAAATTTCGTTTAATTATGACTGAGCCTAAAACATCGAGGTTTGATGTTAACATATACTCTTTATGTATTGAAATTTAGGCTTTTAACACTTTACAAGGTGTTTTTTTATCTATACGAGAAAAGTTTAAAACACTATTTAAACAATATCCGTATTATATAACTAATAATATAATTAGTTTAAGCTAGTTATTGTATCAATATTAGACGGTGTGCAGAAATAATGAATGGATAATCCATCACTTCAAACGTGAGTAATTAGAATTTTTGACTAAGATGATAGAATTTAAAAAAATTTTTTTTATAAAATTATTGATAAAATCGATTTTTGGAAAATTTATTTAAGTATTTTTTCACTTAAATTATACAAAGACATCAAATTCAAAAATTTTCTCATATCAACACGAATTTGAATTTACATTAACTGAAATGTTTATTTTAAAAAAAAATCACCTTTTGAATCTCCTCATTCCACTACAACGTTTTTATCTTTTTTGTCGTAATACTTTTAATTTTACCATACTATCCTTTCTGAAAATTCCTCAATAAAAATTCAATCAAAAAGATTATTTTAATTCAAATTTTTTTAAATAAAAAATATTTTTCATTTCAATACCTTATTGTTTGCGTGATCTGCGATAACTTCAACTAAAAAAAAAAAATCGAAAGTTTTATAAGCAATACATATTATACGAAATAAGCAAGTATAAATATCATTATTTTTTGATTGAAAAGAAAAACTCAATATTGAAAAAAGAAAATAGCTTAATGAAAGCAAAGGAAAACCTCACTTAGATTTGATTTTGTATCTCTTTGTTGCATGCCCACGCGCAAAACACTTAAATACCACTAAACATTCAAAATGGAAACTAAATGCACGTGCCATAATTTTTTTGAAATACCTGCTTTAGATGTAAAAATGTATCCGAAAACATAAAGATTTCAAACTATTTTTTAATTTTAAAGCGAACACAACAACATGGGTATCCGTAAGTACACAATTATTGTACAGCTTACTGCAACGATTATTATTTTTTGAATAATACTGCAGTTTCATAATATTTATTATAACCGTATGGACTGTGATGTATGAAAAATAAAAATAGTCGTTGAACATTTCTAGGAATCCTAAACATATAGCGTGTATAATGGAAAAAAAGAGTTGCGCTCGAAAGGTAAAAAATAAATAGAATTTTATTTGACATAGTATTACCATTATGTATGTTGAGTGTCAGGGTGTGTGTTAAAAGAGATTTTAAGTACTATTAATTATTGCGCGCACACCACTATAAATGTCCCTGAAATGTAAAAAAAAAAAAAAAATTAAAAATTATAATACTCGGGGTAAATAATAATCAAAAATGTTTTGTTGCTCGGCGATGTGACGCGGATACACGCGTTGCCTATTTGAATTAATAATAATATTACAACGCCGTGAAACGTGGTGGTGCAATCACGACTATATATATGGCCTACGTGTAATAATAATTTATTTGTTTAATGATGAAATAATATTATAGGTGCTATAGAATAACGAGTAAGTACACGGATAATTATTTTTCGTCATTGAAGCGTTATTAGAATGTAAAAATGTTGATGAAAATCTGTTCTTGAAAAAGTTAAAAAATAATAATCAAAATACAGCTCAGTGTTGTATGGTAATAACTATCAATTTGAACTCATTCGAATACTGTTATAGCTCAACCATGATTTGCAATCACGTTTTATGAAAATGCACTTCGTATTTTGACTCGTACAGTATTTTAGCATTCACGCATTTATAATTTTTATTATAAAGGTACGTCATGATCATTTGTCGTATCCACAATTATTCTGATTAGTTTGACATTGTAATATGATTTATTATTTTTCAAACAAAATCACGCTTCGACTACTGAGGCCGATAGCGGGTTCAATCACTAAAAACTTTCTTTAACGTTGAAGAAATGTCCAGCCAAATCATAATTGTTTCATATTTTTATGGTAGACCGAGGTCTACCGACGATATGAATGAAATAGAATGATTCCAAAATAGTTTTCTTAGTTTTGCTTGTTTTGTTTTTAATTTTTAGCTGAATAGACATTAGTTTAGCTGATAACGTAAACGAGTAAATTCGTAGCCGCACAGTTTAAAAGTCTCGTTTCGTCCTGATCGTCGCCGTAGTCATGTTTTTAAAATATCGTTTTGGAACAATTTTAATGGCACATAAATGATTTCTGCCGAAAAATGACGCAAACAATCAGTATTGAGTAATTAAATGTAGGCTGATAAACGCGTTGAACACGTTTTTATCGATGAAAACGCGATCAGATGAAAACAATACACTACAATGTGCAAAGCCAAGGTGCGATGAGGTATATTGATATTTGGCGGAACGCTGCTAAATAAAATATATGTTATTATATTCTTTCGCAAAACAAACGCGTTTCAAAGAAATTTCGCGACGACAGTGTCGACGACCATGTACTAAATCGAATATGGGGTCGAGGGCAGTTCTAAATCATTTTTCTGTAGTGTGTTTAATAAACGGCGACGTATAAAGAACGTAGAGAGAAAAAAGGTAATAAAAAAAAAAAAAAAAAATAATCTTTTTATACAATGGTAAGTCGTTGTAAAAACTTGTGGAAAGGAGGAAAAAAAAAAAAGCGCTATTTTTTGCGTTTCACAACGGCTGAAGAATTTCAATTATTGGGATTTCGCGACTACCCCCTGTTTTCTTTTTTTTTACAACAACTATCATTATTATTATTTATTGCGCCCGTCCGACGGCACCGGCCAGCTCGGGACAGCTTTACGATGGTGAGAAACGGTATTTCTGTATAGATAGATAGATTAGACACGTGTACGAATTCGGTTTTTTCGCGATCCGTCGGTATGGTTTTCGAGTGCCGATGAAATAATAACGTTTTTAACGATCGGCAAGAGAAGGGTGAGCAAGAAGGAAGTCGTTAAGAGGGCGGTAAAATAAATTAATTTTTTTCATTTCGAAATCTTCATACGTTTTGACTCTGAGCGACGAATTGTTTTCACGATAACGTTTCGTTTTATTCCGTCAACGACTTTTCGTAAAGAAGAAACGCTCCGGCTGCGGGTAAATTTTCTAAAACGTTTATGGACACCGTAGGCACTTTGGTTGAACATTTTTTTGAAATTTCGCTTACTTTCCAAAAACCAAGCGAAAAAAAAATCGACGGCAAAAGGTTTGAAATTCTCAGATTTTTAATGACGTTCTCGGGTAGAAGGAGTGCTCCGATCGTCGCGGTGAACGTCTCGAAAGAGTCGGCTTTTGTGGCGTTTTTTGACGGTTCAATCGTTATAAAAATTTAGTCGTTTTCAATCTCTGATGTACTAAATTAATATTACGCGTTACAAAAGATTGAAAAACGTTTTTGCGAGCTACAGAACACTACTGTTTTTTTACGTATGTGTAACAGGAGTAATTCGCTATATTTTCTACTTGTTACATTTGTTAGGTTCCTTAGAATCGGTTTTTTCGAACCCAATGATCTATCGTCGGATATTAAATAATACGGATAAACCCACCCAAAGTGTGTAGTACTGCACCTTTACCACGGCACCGTTCGTACAGTGATTAAGCTGATTTTTGAAAAAAGACAAAAAAAGCCAGGGCACGAGTGCTCCTACTTCCCCTGTCTGCGAACGCGCTCGAGAGTACGCGAATCTGATATTCGTTCGTGGGACCACCGCGCAGGAGCGGAAAAAATTTTCGGTGACAGCGTGTAGTCCGATCGAACATGTGTAATATGTCGTCAGTTAAAAACGCATTATGTTTACAACGATTATAGGTTTTCCACAGTTGTGCGGCGAAATGACGGAGAGAAAATTTGTCAAAAAAAAAAAAAGTGACGACAAAAAAAAACTTCGTTATTATTATAAAATCCGACGTTTTCGAAACTCGTAACGTTGCGCCGTGGTCCGATACGATTTCACTGGTTCCCGAGTACGTTCGTCGGATTCGCCGATGACCGACGTGTCCGACGTCCCGCGCGTTGTCCGATGCGCGTTGTCGGGGGACACTCGCGGGGAAAAAAAACGATTGATATCGGATCGGTTTCAACGATCACGAGGAGAAGAACTCGCGTCCACACATCGGCGTAAACCCTTATATATATATATAACTTCTTATACATCTTCGGCTAAATCCGTCTTGGCCAGAAACAATTATAGCGCGCGTCGTGGTAAAAAAATTTAATCCGTTTTGCGCGGACACAACGCGCAGTTGTAATAAAAATTTCCGGGAGCAAGGTTTTCGCGCGTGTAATCCTCGTAATGAAAAAAAGCCGACTTAAAACCGACCATCGTCGTCCCGTTACGACGCGCGCGCGCACAATGGTCGGTTATTACTTCAACGGGGAAAAAAAACGGAAAAAAAACGGAAAAAAAAACGGAAAAAAAAAATACTCTTCCGCGTTGTTAGGCAGGTATTATGATATTGTAAGGCACACGCATTGCCTCCGCCGAGTTCACGTCGGCTCAATCGCAAATTGTTGGGTTTTTATCGTTTTTCCGGAACCGAGTGGTCGTCACACGCAAAACGCGATTTTTCGTTTTTCAACAACGGCGGTCGTCGGATACTTTGAAAACGGCCGTTTTGAAAACGCGTAAATCGTAAAAGCGTGAATATTTCTTTTTTGTTTTTTTCCGTATCGATATTTTTGAAGTTTATCGAACCGTGCGTGTTAATAATAACACTCGTCAATTGGCCGTAATAAATATTGTCGTAACACGTCTTCTTCACCTTTTCCATTCGGCAAGTGCCTTTTAATTTTCTCATTATGTATTATAACAGTTTGAAAAATAAAATACACAATAACAATCAACAACAGTAAGCGTATTTGGTAATTTTTTACGATTTTTATGACTGCTGTCGAACAAAAAAAAAATGTAAAATAACGGTGTCTTACGTCAGTTGTAGTGTTTGTAGAAAGAGACTAACGCGAGAGGCTGGAAAAAACTGTGATGGTTAAAATTAATTTGAAAATAGCAAAAGCTTTGTTTTAAAAATTCCAATCGCGCGTTTAGTTAAACAAAACGGTATCACTTATCATTAAACAATTAAAACAATCATCGTAATATGGCAATTATACATCAACAAAAACTGAAAAATTAATCGAAAAAATAAAAATCATACGAGAACAAATGCTCGATTTTATTAATCAATTTTTTTTTATAAAGAATTGAAAACATTTTTTTTTTTATTATGTTGATATAATACATTTTATGTAGGTAAATTGTTAAACGTATTATTATTTTTTTAAACTTATATCCATTTTTATTATCTCGTTCTTTACGTCATGTCAACTATTCTCTTTAAAAAGTTATTAAAATTGATCGAAATTTTATTATAAGAATCAATAAATCTAAACGAATTACAAAATTAAATAAAAATGTTTTAAAGCGCTTTAAAAGTAAAAAACACGATTCACGTCCTGACTTAAAATCTTCTTTGGCCAAACTTCGCCTGTCCACCGACTCACCCAAAACCATGATCAAACCAACTCTTTCGAGTTTTTAAACGTCCATATTTTTTGATGGTAAAATTTAATGCACAAAAGTCAATTTTGTTTAACACCCCTTCTTTGAGAACGAAAATTGTTCAAATTTGGATTATCTAAAATGTACCTATAGCGCTTTTAATAAAAAATTTAAAAAACACTCTTTCATCGCAATGGAAAACAATTAAAATTAAAAAGTTTTCGCGCTCGTTTTTGTGAGCGACCGTCCATGTTAAATTAAACGTCGGCGGGTCGATGATATGGCAAAAAAGAAGCCCTCTGGCCGTGTTTCCGAACAGGTGGTATACGACGCAAAAAAAAAGTTTTCTGTAAGTTCGTACTTATACGCGTTTACAATGGTTTTCACTTACCCAACTGATTTTGGAAAGAAAAAACGTAAAACGCGCGCGAGTGTAGCCGTACGTGGTCTTACAGTTCGTAGAAAAAGTCCTTCATTTGAATGCGCCACGTTATTGTTTATGGTAAAACGTTTTTAAACAGAAACGGATTGGTTTTATTCCTCCGGAACGTCCAATCACGTTGTTTAAAATTTGTTTTGAGAATTTCCCTGTATATTATACCTATGGGTAAATATTTTTGTTTTTGAGTTTTTAATAAAATAATTGTGTTTCAATTCCAGGAATTCCATTTTAAAAATCAATAGCGTAGTGAATACTTAAACGGAACGACAGTAATTTGAATTTAAATTCCCGTTATAAAAATATACAAGAAAACATTATTATTCTGCATATAGTTTGTAAAAATCCTATTCATCAACTTCAGTGTAGTCACTTCACTAAAAATACACTACGTCAGTAGTGTATTTTTTTTTCTTGCAAAATATCCAATCTGAATGCAATATTTTATACATTTTTTTTCACTAAGCTTAAATATTCTATTGTTCTATAAAATATTCAACAGGGTCAAATTGTTAGGAATTGTTTTTTATTTAAATTGCTTCTCGACGTATCGGTAGAGGCGTATAATAATAAGACTTATTCCGCGTTCAATTTTGTGATATATGTTTGAAAAAAAATCCTCCTTTAAGCGCATACCTTATATAAATGCGTATTTTTGAATCATTATTGTATCCGAGCATAATCGACGATTAATTTTCAATAATATATAAAAAATCAATCGAATTTATAATATATGGTTGCAACTTTATTCGAAAATTTCAATACCACATTTGACGTTTTTAACACTTTAATAATTTTCGTTTTATATTGAAAATACTGCCTACTCGTGTAACGTTGAATTGGCCAAACTTATTTTCCAATAAGATCTGTGGGCATACAGTATAATCGGAAAAGTTTCGTTTCAAGTAAATCGGACAAACACTCTTAAGATAGGTAACGTAAAACTAAGAGCGCAGGTATTGGTTTTAATTAAAATGTAACTTTGAACACTGAATTTGGATGATTGATCAAACTATATGAATGAACAGTTTTTGTTTTGAGACGAAACGCAAGTTTATTTCATTAATTGTGTGTTTGTCAACGCAATTTATTTTAGTTGTTTAAAATGTCGTGTCGATAAATTTGTTTTTGTTGTTTTTTCCTGTAGTATGCAAGTGCAGTAATAATGTATTCTTTTAAATAATTGACAATTATTTCTTAAATAAAATACGACGTCCCTTCATAAAAACTCAAATATAGTATGTCGTTTTTACAATAGAAAATTATTTAAAACCCGTACTTTATACATTTGTTCGCATCCATGTAGAAATTAGGACTTTCGAAAAAAAAAAATAAATGTCTAAATTATAACTATTCTCAGATTTGTACATCGTAGTAATATATACAAGAGTAGGATTGGTTTAAACCTTGGTTTAATAGATTTGTGTAAAAAAACAAAACTATTTGGATTTTCGTTTGATTCTTTTAATGAATCCCATAACTTCAACAAACCATTAATGGATATTAGCCAACGGTTTATAAAATTCATCCGGTTAGTTACTTCTTTACCATTAACTTTTAATTTTTGAAAAAATGATAGCATCATAGAAAAATGTTCTGTATTTGGGCAGGTGTCACACAGTTTTGAAATTTTATAAATCAATTTTTAGAGTTCTCACAGAAGATAAAGTAGTTTTCAAAAACCTATATACAGCTGGGCCTAAGTAATATATCGTTAATGCTAACGGCTTCATATCGTTGTTGTACCTGAATCCATGAAGGTTTCTCTCTTTGAACATCATATGTGATTTCACAACGGTCAAGACATTATTAGGTGACAAATGTTTTTCACACTGATAGGAACTTGTCAACAGTTCCACATTAGGTTAACTGATTACTCAAGCTCACAATGGTTTTTTCGGCTGTTAGACGAGCGTCTTTTCCAGACTTCAACTGGAAACGTAACAACGCTATCCTTGGTGTCCTTGGTGCTGACCGAACTTTTAGAGTTTGATAACATTTTAATGAGAAATAATTGACCACCTACAAGAATTATAGTAGGTAGTTTACCAGGTGAAACTAGGTAACGGAAGGGCCAAT
>CM029359.1:14391292-14442920 GCA_017140985.1 Hormaphis cornu
TTCGTGTCGGATAGACGAGTAGGGTCAAACACGAACAACGAAACGGTTGCCGATAGAAGCACAAAATTCTCAACACTGCGAGAAGGGCAAAAAAAAAAGGAGGAAAAAAATTATGGGGCGTAACAAAAGCGACAAAAGTTTACTTGCTCGAGTCGTGTACACCCGAGTGGAATTTGTGGACAAAACGGATCGTGTAGTGTACAGTATGGTCGTTTTGTCGCCTACCCCTGATAGTTTTTGCCATTTTACATAACGAATATTATATTCTTGTGTTAAATTTATTTTTGTTGAACGGTATTGCACGTAATTTGTTATTTACGCGCGTGCTTGAAATTTCGTCAAACGGCTTTGAACTTGAATGAATCCGGATAAAGTCGGTTTTAGTCGAAATCCGGGTCATTCTTATTAATCGTTAGAAAATAAACCATTTGTTTTGGTTTAAAATCAAAATATAAATCGTATTCGATAGCATTATATTGTCGAAAATTTGCATTATTATGTTTCGGGAAAGCTATGCAATGTCATATATATTAACAAAAGAAGTTCACTTCGTAAAGTAAATGCGGTATATTATTTATAAAACGTGTTCGAACGGCAACTCGTATAGGCAATTTAGGTACACGACTGTGTAGCATGAATTAATAATAACGTGATCGATGTATTTTCTTTAGTTGCTTGCTTCGTTATGTTTCATGACGTATAACTCGTATTTATATCTATGTATATTTATTCAAAGAAACGGTAAAATTAAATATTGAGTTTATTTTAAAAATCTTTTTTTAATTTCATAGGAGTACTTTTTCGCCATTTCATAAACGGGCCAACGCCATACCGCTTGTCGATCGTGACGATTATAAATGGTTAAAAAAAAAACCTAACTGAAATTCTGACCCTATTATTGTTTTGAGTAAAAAAAAAAAAAGTAACTATACTTACCAAGTATGCTAAAAATCAAAAATATAATATTTAAGTAGTTAAATCGGGGTGAAACAATTACACGTAAAAAATATACTATCACATTACTCTTATAATAACATCAGAAATGCTATTCTATAAATATCGTACGACTTTTTCAAGTTGTATCTTATTTTTCATTGGATTTTTACCAAATCGTTTTGAACATATCTGACTAAAACAATTAAACTTTTAATAACCATTCGAGAAACAATTTTTCGTTTTCCTTCTATTTACAACATTATCCGATCTACGCGCGTATCGGAACGAGTCAAAAATAGTTTGTCATCTGACTGTGAAATGGTTCTGGGTGTACAAAATAGAAAACTCGATTCATTTTTCAATCAAATTTATTTCGTATTGGTACATTTTATGTAGGTTTTTAATTTTACGCGGTATTTACAGCGAGTTTAGACAAACATTCCAATAGTTTGAACCGTTTCAACCAGAGAGCTTACCGATATTATAACCTAAAATCATAAAAAAAATCCGGTAAAATAATGTTTTTTTTTTTTTAGTTTACATTCAGAACTATTGCAAACTCGACGTTATTTCGAGAACAGCATAAATTGTATCGTTACTGGACGTATACCACAATTTTAATACACTGACACTAACTAACTCATAATGTCCATTTGATAAGCACCTGTTTTTTCGGTTTCGTTGAATGTCGATGAATGTTTCACGTAACCTTTCTCCGGACTCTTTCGACAAAATCCTTCTCAGGGCGGGAAATCGGTGTCGCGCTTGATTGTTTTCGAATAATTGTACCGACGAAAACAAATCTGTAATAACAACCAAATATTCGTCCTTTTCGACGATCTCGGGGCGCTCACCCCGTACGTATAGTCCGAATCGCCTCCGATTTATCGCCGCGGACCCGCGGGCTTTAGCGTCCGGTGGTAAATCTCGAACGGTGAGAAAAAAACAAACGAACGGATCCCGTCGAGCGTCGACTGGCTCGGCGATACCGCTAATATCATACCATTAATCGCGGCCAATAAAACGGCCGTGAACAACTGCCGAAAATTTATCATTCCGAAAAACTGCTCGAAACGAGTTTTTACACGCCTCGCTTCGGTGGTCGCTTTTTCCGGGATCGCTTCTCCGCGGCGGTCGAGTCGTCGTCGACGGCCGGCCATTACCATGTGAAAAACTATCTAGACTGTTTCGTCGGGTTTTCGACGACGGCCAAGATAGTTCTTTGAATCGGGTAATATACGGACAACTATATTATGACATACGATTGCATTCCGATATTAAACAATACGTTTGAACCACGACTGGTTTCCAAACCCGCCCGCGTAGTCGTCATTCCGTCAAACTACCCACGCGACCGGAAACGATCGCCGCTTTTTTTTCAATACGTGTGCAATCGCTAAATGTTTATTTATTGTATTTCTTTTTATCAATAGTTGTTTTGTCATAACTTCACTTAACGCTCTATCGTCGACCACTCCAATGACGTATGAAATTGTAATCGTTCGTTATTCGTACGAAAAATTTGCAAGTATAAAAACGAGATTTTATGATGTTTATATACTATAATGTATAAAAATGTACAGCCGAACAGTAGTCACCAACTATTAATATTCATCCTGTATTACTAGTGTACGCCATTTCTTATACTCGGAACTGCATTATTGGAATTTCGTAAAACTTTAGTAGAATCGCATCGAAAAACGAGTCGATTGGTTGAAACGATTCTCGGGTCTCATCAACTTCGATAATATAAAAAAAAACATACTCGTGTGGAATGAACGACGTTAACGCATAAAATGCTCAAGTTTTTCAAACGATAGCTTATCAAACGTCCCTAGTATGGATGAAACAAAAATTCAAAAGACAATCGCGTTTTGAAGTTTGAGTTAGCGATCGAATAAAATGAAAAGTTATTTTAGAAACGCGCTGTTTTGTATAAATTAACCTAGAAAAAAACGAGGTAATGTCAACCGAATCGTGGAATTAACAAGTAGAGTGTATCGACATTTTGAAGGCCCACCCTAGTAATGTGTCCACGATGTAACTGATTAACAGTGGAGAAAGATTTGTGACGTGTTTACCGGTAAAACCTGTCACGAGACGTGCGAGCGCATTTTTTAAACCGCTCCGTACAAATCGTTTTTGTCGGCTAAGTCGATTGGCCAAAAGTCGAAGATTTCTCCTGTATTGACGAGGGTCAGATTGCTCGATGATAACTTCAAACTTTTCGTTCGTCGTACACACGAACATGGCGTGTCGATGCAATGTTGTGAAATCGGAGAGAACGAAAGTATAGAATTATAGTTGTCGTTTTGCTGTATGTCGGGCTAAAATATTTCCACATTTGGAAAGATGTTAGTGTGTGGTTCTAAATAACAAATACCAAGACGAAATCTACCTAGCAGCCTCCAGTATGTAACTTAAATAAAATTAATGTCAACTTCAATTGTGAAGAAAAAAAAAAAAAACTATATATGTATCAATATTACACTATTTGTTTGGATGAAAGATTAATTCTCTTATATTTTTCGATATGTGTTCAAGGAAATACATTTTTAAAAATTTCTCATACACAATATAATCGAACAAAATTCGTAACTAACAAATTTTAACTTTTCAAGATTTGAAAAATTATTTTGTATGTCATAAAGCAAAATTTGCTGTTTGCATGCGGAAAATTCCAAAATCATCACGTATGAGTACCTTCCTAAAGTGTAAACACGCTATTCAATAAGTTAACATTCAAATAATTGTCTAAATGATTTGAATGTTTTATGCATTTTTTTTTTTTATAACAATTGTTACATGTGTGTACTTACATATTTTGTAATTTTTCCACCATGTATTAATATGTAGTATAATATTCTGAAAATAAATCATAAAATTACTCGTTGACTCGTAATATTTTCAGTTGAGTTTCTTAGCAATTCGGTATAAAATAATTTTAACGTTCAAGGTTTAAATTATCAAAAAAAAAAAAAAAATTGGTTCATTAATTTTGATTATTCGTAAATAGTTTTTACATTGTAACGATCGAAATAAGCGTTTATCGTCAACCTAGTTCCACTCAGACTCCTCGTTATTTTGGCGTGCAACAATTTATTTTTGCTTTCAAATTAAATGCCAACATCAAACTACAATTTTAAAATAAGTTATCCACCTAAAACTGCTTCGATATACAGTCACCCAATTTACCGTCCACTGATTGCCGTTACTTAAACTTTCTTTCTATTTCTTAAAAACTACGAATTTTTAATGAAAATTTTTGTTTTGTAAGTTATGAAACAATAAATGAGGGAATATAATCTACTTTGTATTGTGTTTCGTTAATCGTATATCATAAAATCAACTTCTTGCGATTGGATTAAACGAGATCTGATATGTCTGAATTTTTGGCCTTTATAGTGAATCAAAGTATGCATTTACAATCGATACCAACAGTTTGTTTGAAAAACAACAAAATAGGGAATACCGGTGTCATAAAATGAACGAACTTAAATATTAAGTACTAACTATAATGTTAACAAACTTAAAAATTTAATTTTTTTTCACATCGTTTATTGTAAAACTGTAGTTTCTCACTTTGCAGTTTTAACTTTATTGAGAACTGTTAATGTTTTATAATATCAAAATTTATTATGATATTATAAATATATTTAATATTTTAACATTGAAATTAAGTTTCCTCACAACGTAAGAATAATTTAAAAACGTACATGAAATATAAATATATACTCACGACAGTCAGGTAAATTGTATCGAGCATAATAAATTAGTGGGTAGGACAAATATTTCAGAAAACATTGTTGATTTGGAATAAATTATACGAACGTAATCTATGGCTTAACGATATTTTTTTTGGCAAACGACATTAGTTGTGCAAAAGCCAAAACGAGATTAGTTACGTTTGCCGGTGAAGGTACGATACGAGTATTTAATCCGTATTGTGAATTTAAAAACAAAACAAAAATAATGAAAAATGATCAATTCATTGTGAATCTGTCGAAGTCATCGTCAAAATCATTGTATATTTTTATATTTTTACTATTGACTAGATTTACGTTGTTCGCCATTGATTTTGGTTATGCCAATATCTACTTCTAACGGATGACTAAAAATTATTCAAATCTATAATATAACGTGTCTTCGACTGTGAATTATCGCAATATAGCTTGGACAGTTTTAATAAAATAAATGTTATAGATATAATAATTTAAACGTGAACGTTAGCAAACATAATTACAACCGTCCAAAAAGATTTTATTAATTTTCCTTATATTATAAATTCCACCCCAGAGTTGTAGTACAATAATTATAAGAATTACCGATCGTGGGGGTTGATTTTACTTCAAATTTTATGTTCGCCGATCACCCAAATTATTTAATATACGTAACAATGCTTCAAAATTACTTTGGTCGCACCCAATATTCTAAAAACGCTGTCACGATACACTTCATTTTTCTCTTGTGGCTTTGCACTTTTGTGGCTCCAAAATTAATTCACTAGCAGAAGACCGACGGATAAAATAATTTAATATTTCTTTTATTTATAAGCTACTAGCTAATGGCTCGACCCGATTTAAACTTCTCTCATCTGTTCCGTCATTCGATACGTTTATTAATATAAATAAAATTGGATACTTGTTATTGATCACGTGTTGTCGATATTGTTACGATTATTATTCGTCTGATTTTGATTAATATTATAAATCTTCACGTTGAAAAATTTGTATTTTTTCTTCTCGATCAACTCTTGTGCTCTCTGGAGCCCTCGAGGCGTCTAAAAATAAATAAAATGTGTTATTCTCTTTAGTTAGTGTATTTTCGCGAAGTCGTTGTCCGAAACGAGCCTGTTTTACCACGAGTATGAAAACATCGTGTAACCGCGGTCAACCGTGAAGTAAGTTAAGTAGAGGTGCGTAAATTTCGCGATTTTTACACAAACTGCAGTCGGAGTGCAAACCGTTATCGTCGCTGTGAGCGGGTCTGTATTTTTAGATACCAGATATGTTTTACTCCTAGAAAGTCGTTCAATATAGAGTAAAAGGTACTTTCGACGGTCGTTCTTTCGGCGGAGATAAATTGCACGTTCGAGAGTGCCTAAATATTATACGCTCAATTCCTACCGGAAAAATACGAGAAATAGTTCAAAAAACGCGTTCGAGGGTTTTTGATTACGTCACGTGTATACAAGAACGGCAAAAAGAAATGCGTCGTTTAAATTTATTTTTTACGTGAGCTGCGGTATATTGTTTTCAAATTTTACCGCAGGTACATTTGGATGTCAAGACATTTTGACGTGGTCGTTTGGACGTTAAAAAAGAAAAAAAAATTACAAACATTTTCAATATCTGATAGATAATGTTACAAAAAACTTTTACAAACAAATTTGCGAGCTAGGTTTTTCATCAAAATATAGAAATTATGCGGACTTTTCATTCTTTATAAAAACGATTGTAACACTCGCGTTTGTTCTTATTAAAGACCTTGTTACGGCAATAGAAAAACTAGCAGACCGTTTACCCGAATTCTTACAACCTTTGCTTGATTGGTTCGACGATCGATAGAAACGGAAGGGGTCGTCGGGCTGCATTATTTTCAACCGATATTTGGAACGAGCGAGTTTTGAACGATGAAGATGGAACATATAATCATGCAGAAGCAGCTAATAGAAGATTAAATGTTGTAACTCAACATCCAATTTTGTGGTAACTTATTTTTACGGTTGTCTAAGAAGAAAAGAAGTTGGGAAAGGTATATTTTATGGTAAATTTGAAGCAGGTTCTACCAAAAAACTAAAGAAATTTACCGATGTAAATACACGATATTTTAAGAACAGTTCAAAACTATTATAATACAACTATAACATTATTTTAACGTGAACTAGCCCAACATACTTTAATTAATTACTTAGTATTTTTGCGTTTACTTTCTTTTTTTTTTGTAAATTTTAATTCTTTCGCTATATATAACATCATTTTTACGTGGATTTACATAGTATTTTTTAAATTCGTATTGTAATATTTTCTAATTTTATTTTTAATCGCTATTTTTTGAGGAAAAAAAAAATGTATTAAATATACTTGTTTTTTTATTAAAAATCGTCCTAAATGTGTTTTGAGTTGGTTTGTATTTTTTTTTTTTTGACGGCAAAATTTGATTGACGTTTCCTTAAGCTTATTCATTTCAATTGCTATTAAATTAGCATATTAACAGTATTGATAAAAATTTCGTTTTTTTCGACGTCCCTGTACGTGATAAACACCGTTAAACGATGTAAAAAAAGAATAAAACTTGTTTTTTCTCAAAAGAAAAATTCGCTTTGATCGCGGTGTACTCGTAAACGGTTTTGATGAACGTCGTAAGCGATCGGTTTTTATACACCCGCGACTATCAACTCGAAATTTGCGGGGTTTTTTTTTACATAAAATAACAATTTTATACCGCGTTTTTTTTTTAAAACACAAGCGAATAAGGTGGCGGAAACGTAAACATCGAGAAACGTATAAATTCCGTCACAATATCAATTTTCCGCGTCGAATACGTCGTCGTCGAGCGCTCAAAACGAACGTTAAACAGACGGAATTCGTATTAACGCGCGCGCGCGCAGACGACGGGGAACTGTAAAAATGACGTTTGTCTTTTTTTTTTTATTTAATCGAACGAAAACAGCACGTCCGTACCGTAACAACATCGGGGAAAAAAAAAATTAATTAAATTTAACGAAAAATACCGGGAAGAATACCCAGATATAGATACCGTATCGCTGTGTACACGATATACTCGTATTACGCGCTCGGTCGTTAACGTGAAAACAATCATCGCTCGACACCCGGTCGGCGGTAACTTTTGTTGTTCCTTTTTTTTATTCTATCGTTTCTTCGCCGTTTCGCATTTTTATTTTTCACAAGTTTCCGCGAGAGATTTCGCCAAGACCGACGGCCGGCCGTCGTAATGGACCGGACGAGCGTGACTCGAATGCAGATCGCAATATCGTTCAGAGAGGCTCTCTGTCTCTCTCTGTCCGTGTCTCATCTGGAAAACGTTTTCGGCCGTTTCACCCCGAACAATAATTACAGTCGCGACGCGTGCGAAATGACACGCCGGTCAGCACTTCTGAGCGGGGTACAACTTGACCGGTCGCGAAAGCGTTCGTTTTGTTTGAGTAAACGATTTTTGTTTTTGATTTGCCGGATTCGTGTACGAGAGCAGCTGTGTAGTAGGTGTTATCGAACAAAAATCTGACCAAAACAATCGGACGGGAATTCTAAACCAACGATCTTATAGTTTTTAGGACCGATTATGACCGATCGAAAGTGTAAGAATATTGTAAAAACGGAAATGGCGTAAACGTTTTAAATTTAACGCCGCGAAATCGCAGCGATTCGATGAAAAATGCAGAAAATCGAAGAGCAGTTTAGAAATGATTCGACGAAACGTAACGGAAGTGAGTTTTGTTTTTGATTACGATGCGAGCGTAAGCCTAACCTAACCGATTTAAAACGAAATTCGTTCAGTATACATATATAAAAAAAAAAAAAATTAATTTCTTTTTATTTTAAACGACCGTTATAATTTCGACTTTAGTGCATTGTTGGTTACCATGTTTGATCGTATATTGTTGAATTCGATTTAGTAAATTATTGATTATACGTTCGTTTCTTGGAGATCGTAGAATAGTGACGGGCCCGAAAGTACGATCCCACACTTGTGATTCAAAATAACTTTTTCTGGATTTAGGTGAAAATATTCTTTGTGTTGATACAACTTACGGTGATTGACAAATCACTATTATCGTAATAAAAATAATAATTAAATAAGTCGAATGCAACACACGTTGATATAATGTGTAAAAATGTTTTTTTTTCCTACTCAAAACATCTCGACGTGTTGTCGAACAGGCCATTTTGTTCTGTTACATTTAACATTTGCAATGATGTCAAAACGTAAAGTGTGCTGAAACGCAGAGTATTTAAACGAATGAAATAACAAAATAATACTCTAATTATTTTAAATCGAATTTTTTCGTTGTTTAACGGATAAATGAAGATAAATTATTTTAACGTTTGTAGAAACACATAAAGTGGTATTGGTTTGAAGTTTTCACGAGTAATTTAAACTTCAGTCAAAACTCTGCTGTGTTGAATTATTACATAGTATGTTGATCAACTTATTTAATTTTTATTAGTAGAGTTAATAGAAGTTTTTTTTTTTGTAGAAAAACGACAGTTTAATTGTAAATTATTTAGCTTCTTTAGTCGTATACATGACTCGAATGAACAACGTAACGAAACGCGGTTACACAAATTGAAATATTACGTTGATACGTTGAAGCAATATTTTTGAACTGTTATGTTTATGTGAAAAAAAAATGAAAAATTACGTGCTCGAAATAAAAGAATTTCGAAAAAAACCTCGCGGAAGAAACGTTTTCGGCACAATACATCTAAACCGTGCTATCAAAACGACCGTACCTACTTGTAGTTTGTAACATTGTCTTTTTTCGAAATAATCGCCGCGCGATTTAAATGGCAAACGGACCATAAACAGTGTAAAAGTATTGGAAAAGCGTGTTTTAACGAAATTTCACGGTTTCGATTTTGTAGTTGCGAGAAAAGCTCATACAATCGCTGTAAGACTTTTTTTTCAACCCCACGACTAACGATCGGACGGTAGCGAAAAGTACTAAAACTACTGTCGGCATTTGATCAGCGAATTTTTTTTGTTACTTTTCACCGTTTTCCCGCAACGTACGTATAAAACATCCGGTTCGAAATGTTTTGTTTGCCGTAAAAAAAACGTGATAAAATACGAGCGGACAACGGATCCGCGAAGTAAGCGCGCGACCTCACCGCTAATTGAGAACAAGACGAGAAACGGGGACGTCGTAACGAATACGACCAAGCGAAAAAAAAAAAAAATTACCAAGAAAATAGAGAAAGAAAGCCTGAAGAATCCCGGGGAATTCAATTAGCCAAATATAATTACTCTATCTAGCTGTCGGTGACGCGAATTACAGTAATTTCGAAACCGGGAACTAACGAACGACCCTGGGGAACTCTCGGGCGGCGCAGGTGATGGGGGCGACCCGGTGGAAGTTTTTTTTCTTCTAATCGCGTAAAACACGTCCTCCCGCGGTGTATAGATTACGACGGCCTCGCGGCTTTTACCCGCGGCACAGGCGGAACAGAACGAGACGAATGTTCGTTGATTGTAATTATTATTGGTATTCGCAATCAACGAATCGTATACAATATATATATACGTATATAATAGGGGCGTTTCTTTTGTGTCATCAGAATCGTGTTTACGCTATCGGCGAGGGGTTCAAATCCGTCCGTCTTCCATTTTTTTTTGTTTTCTTTCTTTTAGGTTCGGAGCGAAAAACGAGACCCGGCGGACGAGACGGTTCGTTTTTCAACGGGAAAAACATTTCTGTGCGGAGGTCCGTAATATACTACGACGATCGTCGCAATACGTCTCTAAACTAGACTAAACAGTTCAATTGTGATTAAAATATAATGGTGGTGGTCCTGCAGTGATTTCGGGGAAAATCCGTCGACGCTTTTCTCGGGGAACGGTTAAGCCGATCTCAAAATGTTTTCGAAAGCATTCCAACAACATATAGCGAGTGGTTCGAATGTATTTGAACCGCCTGTTCCCGTACTGTTGGGACGTTATTCGACGAGCTATTGTTTTTGACCCACACAGGAATGCTGCGACGGTTCAAGTCGATATCTTTTTCGATAGGTTTATAACGGTTGAAACTTTTTCTTTTTTAAATTTCAGACGACGTGACTCGTACTGACGAACATTTGACCTTTTGAGAAATCTGAACTAGACCGGTTCGCGCGGTATCGAAAGCGTTTTTTATCATGAACTAATTTTCGTTTCCGAGTTTGGCGATAAGGACGAATTTTCGAGTAACGAATACGGCGAGATTTCCGCAAACAGTCCAAAAAGGTTTATTCCGCCGTGGCGAACGCGCGTTTCTGCCGACAGCCTTTAACAACGTCTCGAGAACAGTATAAAACAATAACGAAAAACATGCGAACAGGATGATATACTACGGAACGTGTAACCGCGTAAAAACTTATTACCGACCATGACGGTCATTTAACTAAAAATAAAAATAAAGTAACAAGTCTGTCCCGCGGCCGATACGCTTAGTAAAGGGGATGTTTCTCTCGCAACAGTTATAATCTTAGTGGCGAATTAGTTGCCGAGAGCGTTTGTTACCCCCAGCAAACGAGAACGCGGCGTCGGAAACGAAGACGGTCCAAAAAATAATTAAAAAAAAAAAAAAAGGGTTATACATCTTTTAGGAATTGTTTGATTAACAAACGGATCGTGCGGCGTGCTCGACGAGCGGAATAATAAACCGGTAGTTTCATTAAAAGCGAGAAAATACAAAAACAATACCGACTAGCACGCTTGGCAAAACGCAATTTAGTTAATTTCACCGTCGAGAAAGGTTATATTATTATCTTATACCGGCGAGGACGTTAACTTCCATCGAATTCTGTGCTCACATGAATCGTCTTGGGCGCCACGCAGAAACAAACTGATTTTTTTCAAAAAAAATGTTTTTTTTCCGAACTGCTGACCGGATAGATCAATATTTCACCGGTTTGAAGAGTGCGGTTCGATACTCGTGTGGACTATTTTGTAGCGCATCGAATAAACTACCTCTTTTAGGGACGTTTGAAATTTTCGTATTTTATAACATTTTTTTTTTTTTTTTATGCATTTGGTTAGTCTTATCGTACACTGCGAACAGTCAATTAATTTACGGACATTAAAAAAAATTATTCATTTATCATTATTTATTTTGACACAAAACATACATAATATAAACCAAAAAGGAGGGAGCTCCAAAAGCTAGTAGTACAAACGGTTTTCCTTTATTCAACTCAATCGTAAGTACTGAGCACTAATCCAAAATACGTTCAATTTCAAGTTAGAAAAACCGTGAGCATCGATTCGTGGTGCTCTCCTCGGCGTGGCGCAACTCGTTTCGACGTTTTTATTGTTCCCGTTTTCTAATTTTTTTTATTTTTTTACACGTTCGTTTTCTACTCTTTCGCAGGTTCGGACGCGCCGTCGCCGAAGACGGAGACTAAAATGGACCCCAAATTCAACGGGACGCTGCAGAACGTGACGGCAACCGTGGGCCGACGAGCCACGCTGTCGTGTACCGTCGAGAACCTGGGAGCGCACAAGGTGAGGAGACGCGAGCTTTTTTATGACGTTTAACGTGAATTATTCGTATTGAATTTTCTCGTTTCTTCCGTTAACCGCGGCGTTCGATACAAGCGATTTTGTTAAAAACGGACGCATTTAAAACGCGTGAGAATAATAACGCAGTTGAAAAATACGAAACAGCGTACTCGTTAAAAATTTCGTTCCGAATATGTTTTCGGTCCGAGCGTACTGCAGACGGGACTCGCCGCCAGGTCCTTACGGAGGGCGGCCAGTGTGAGTACGATAAATAAAATTTCACTCACCGAGCGCCCTCGGAACTTTCTTTCAAACACAGCTCATACGGTTAGGTGCATCGCGTTATAACTACTTTTTCTCCGTTTTCGCCCGAATCCGATCGAGACGAACGCGGAAGACGTTTATTTTATTAGATAATCGGAAGCGAGATTTCGGCTCGTGTATGCACACGTTTCGCGCTCCTGTCGGCCGTAAACGTTATTATATACACGCGCGGTATTATTGCAAAACGTTTTTTTTTTTTTTTCGTTTGCCTCTTTTTAACTGCGCACGCGAGTATGTTATGCAAATTACTTTTCTTCGGAAACGGAATACGCGTGTAAATAGATACTGATTTCGTGTTTTTTTTTCACGCTTTTGGATTTTATAGCGTATTTCAGCAATAAAACTGGATAGTTTTCTCTTGCCCTCCGTTGTTTTTCCGGTGAAACCAGCGTCGTTTGAAGCCCTCCCGAACGCTATAACGACGCGACGGATGAGCTCGCGTCGAAATGCGCCCAACGCCAGTTAGAAACCGTGCTCGTGAAACGTTTCGTTGATTTCAGTTCGCGAAACTACATTTACAGGAGTCCCAACGTCGATTAATTGATCTGTACGAAAAATAAATGACGTACGTATACATAATGAACTCCGAGTTGTTTTAGATCGAATTACTTTTTAATCGGTCCGTTCAAACGAAAAAATCGCATCAATCCGCGTGTTTTTTAAAAACGTGATAATGGTTTGACGCCTGAACTACGTTAGCGCAACGCGTATTTTTCAACAGTTCAATTTCAAAACGTTACGACATAAATACATAACAAACTCGCTGACGTTGTGCATATACGCAAGCGAGATCGTTACGTTTTCAAACCGTTGTTGACAAACCTCTCGAACGTCGTGTAACTTTAATTTCTCAATTATTTCTCCGCCGTCGGTCGGTCAGACGCGCAATCGTCTTTGTTGTCGGTGGTCGCGTCCTCGTTAGATTGTTGCTGTCGGCCATCAATCGCTCGTTCTCGTTGACCAGCAAGGGGCTATTAGAGTTCTTCTTGCGGTCCTGAAGACCATTCGCTACAAATGTCTCACAATTGTTTTCCTCGTATCTTATTTTCGTTATTTTCGTTCAACTCGGATCTTCCTCAACGGTCGACGCACACCAACACTGTCTGGTAACACCGGATCGTTGGGAAATGATTTTCGAAATCTCCTCGAGACGTTGTATTATTGTTACGCGGTTCAAAAATTCCTCTTTTCGTTCGTACGCCGCGAGTCTGTGGATCGTGTTTTTCTCAAAGTTCACGTCACCGTTTCAGAGGTTTTTAGACGCACCGCCGACGTTTTCATCAAAACTGTTGTTGTGTACGTCGCCGCCGCGACTTTGCTGCATCCCGGGCACGAAAAATTACCCAAACGTGCGAACCGTCCACGCCCTCGTTTTCCCGCTCGCTCTGCACGTCTTAATTTCGGATATTCACCGACGGTTTATTAAATCTTTCGATTCGCTTTCGGCTCACGTACGCCGTCGGGTATCATCGTTTCGCCACCCGCCAAAACGCCGCTTCCATGAATTATGCAAATCGTCCGTCGGTCGCGTCAGGTGTCGTCGTCCCCCGGGCTGCCGGACCCGTCGGTCGTGTTCGGTCATCGTTTAGGACACGGGACACAGGCTGCCGACACGCGCGTCCCGTGCAGCCGTCGCTGTGACGCGCGGGTGAAATAAAGCGGGCGGACGGTGCACCGTTTTTGTGGTGTTGGAAGTTACGGTCTGCGCCCGAGAAATAAAAAAAATAACAAAAACGAGGAAAGAAACGGAGCGAATTTGATGTGGTAGGATGAGATTTTTGGCGTTTGCCGTGGCGAGCACGTCGTTTCGGCGCGAGTTTCGCTCATCGCGTCTAAAACGACGTTCGAACAAAACGATTCTGAGCCAGCTCAGTTTTCTACGTCCTGGTAAAAACCGTATCAGCTATATATATTGTTTTAGGCGATCGCTACAACTCCTCGCCCGACCTCAAATTTACTACACCCTTTCTTTCCGTCCATTTTTTCCTTTTTTTTATTTTAGACGTGACGGTATACTGTACGCTTACGATTTTATGCAATGTAAGGTATACGCGACAAGATCAAAACACACTACACGTATTTGTAATGTTACCGAATCGTTTTGGAAAACACCTACCCATTTACGAGTGCAGCGAGTGACATGACCAACTATTGTCCAGTTTCAGGAGGGACTCGAAAATAATGAGAAAAAGGACTCAGAAAATAATGAGATTAAAAAATGTGTTTTTCAAATAAAATGTATTTCAAAACCAAAGTCTAAACATTTTTTTATGGTGTTCAACGTACAGATCGGAATCGTCCGCAAAGTAATTACGAATATCGACGTTTCAAGCGTTTTACGGAAAACGGTAAAAAAATTTTTCGGTTTTCGGGCCATAATTCAAAAACAAAACAATATTTTGTATAAAGTTTCAATCAAGATACAATCTAAGTCCACTTTCCAAACTTTTTAGTGCCGTGCCATTCTTCGATTGGATTTTCCGTGAACACTTGTACGCAGAAAGTGTGTTCACGGCACTAAAAAATTTGAAAAGTGGATTTTGATGGAAAATTATTCTTTTAATAAATTTTGATTGTTTTATGGCCTAAGAACCATAATTTTTTTCTAAAACGTTCAGCAAACAACTGGAAATATGTATGATAATTACGTGACAATTCGCGTAATCACTTTTTCGGTGAGGAGGAATAATACTTTAGGTAGTATAGTATATTTCTGATATTTTTTTGTAAAATTTAATTATTTTCTCCTAGAACGTATTTTATTAACTGAGGTCGCTCAGAATAGTTTTTTAGATACTAAATAACGATTTCCAAACCGTCGACCTGCACGTATAGAATTGACCAGCTCCAAAGCGTAGTCGCCACGCCAAACAACTTCTCGCCTGTTCCAAAATCCCCTTTTTTTTTTTTTTCGAATAAATGTTTTCTCTTTTAAAACAGAAGTATCGATCAAGTGTTTATGAACGTGTTTACAGCCGTGACTGGGCGTGATTCACACGGAGAGGTACCCTTAAATTTTCTGTTCGCTGGCGTCCGTCCGATTGCGAATAATAACGCCGCACAATAGTATAAATTGATAGATTTCCATTGTTTTTGTCCACAGATTCCAAAAATAACACGATATCTAAAGCCACTACGAACAACGTATTTACGGTGTTGTGCGCGCGGGCCCGGCACTGTCAACGCTTTTGTTCCATAATAAACAGTTGTGCTGCAGCGTTCGTTGAAATTATGCGTTTCACCCGTCGTTATAGCGGGTTTAAATTTGTAACGCTATTGCTGACGCGCGAGCGTTTCGCTCACGTATTAAAAGAATTAAAAATTTTAAATTTTAAAAGAAACAACGCGATGAAGGTGTTTTCTACATTATATTGCCCGTATCGCACGTGTAGTGCGGTGGCGCGAATCGGATGTGGCGGTGCCGTAATTCAACGCCCTACGAGTGCACTACGAAATGTCGCTTTGGGACAAAATAAAAGTCGTTTAACCGTGTTGAATCGTTATTTTGTTCGCGTACTCGTCCAGAAGAGCACGATTTCAATTCGGACACGGCATAAAACGACGTATTCGTGGTTCCGAAAATGGCAGCAACCGTGTGAACTGCCCGTAACGTCGACAACGACGGGTTAACATTAAAACGACAATAAAAACGTTATGGCATCGACGAGAGCGGTGTAAGTCATCGCCCTTCAGCGACAAGCTGCTAAACCTGCGCGTCCGTATACCGATACAGAAACTTTTAATAATTTCGCGTTCTATCGCGGTCGGTGACGGGCGCGCGGCACGGCTCGCCACATAAACGCCAAACACACACGCCGAAGTTTAAAAATGATAGAGCTTGTGTGTGTGTGTATTATCGTTTTCCGATCGTTACTCGATTTTATTTACTACACAGGGTGAGCATCCAAAAGAAATACCACAACTTCGAACACTTCTGTTCATCCGACAAAGTGTAAAATATCGGCACAGTTAGAAAATCATAAAAAAAAAAAAATGAACATTTTTGCTCCGCCTATGTTTCCGTATGGTCGAGGAAACAAATAGAAAATCCATCAGCATCTCACACGTAAAAATAGAACCGATCTTTATCATCGGCAGAACACTTCGAAGACAATTATCGAACGGAGCATTGCCGTTGATATGAAATTTCAAACTAATTTTTGTATTATTTTTTAATCACCCTGTATAGTGCACAGCGACTTTTAACGGTGGCGGGAAAAAATTACGAATCGATCGTGACACGGCCAGTTATTGTACAAATGTTTCTGCTGTTTAATGACGAAACTTGTGTGGTTCGAGTAAATATAGAGTGATACGGGGTGTTGACGACTGGGAAAACTGGTATGTCGTGAAACTGTCCGCAAGTCTGACCTCTTTTTTTTTTTTTTTCAATAGTCGGTTAAAATGTAAAACGATTGTACATACTATATCGGGGTTTTTTTGTTTTTTTGTAAACGAGAAACAAAATTACCGTCATCAAGGGTTTCGAGACATATCGATATCGTTGGCACCTCGGGGTGTACCAATGTGTGCATTTTTCGAAAACTGATATCGAGCAATTCACGCCGATGGCTCTACGGCAATTGAAAGCAAAGTTCAAAAAGGTGTTGACGCGATTTCCAAAAACACAGAGAGCCATGGACCGCAAAACGCAAAATTTTTTGATTCTACGACTCATTATCACCTACGCATTTTTATTTCATTTTTGTAGGAGTTATTTAAAATTTTCCCAGTGTCCTACGAATCCCCGTAATAGTATCCGCGTGAATCGTCCGATTTGGTCAGCAAATGAGTGCTACAAATTGTATAACCATTTCGTATAGTATTATGTTGGCATCGTTTTGTGGAACGTTTTAATTCTCAAAAATACATTTGCAGTCATTAATAAAACGTGCGAAACTCGAGTTTCGCCAATGCTGAGATAACCGAAAATTGTATAAGGCGATTCATAGGGGGCTTTCAAATTTAATTCGACTTATTTATAATGTGCTTTTGTATAACGAAAATTCCTTCAAATCTGAGACTTACATCAAAATTAAAAAAAAAATTTTAAACACTTTAATAAAATCGATTTGAATAAATTCTTTGCACGAAACTATTGAAAAATAAAAACCATTTTGGTCATAAACATTTTCCACGTGAAACAAAGAATACGAATCTACAGTTTATCGGTATTCGAGTCAAAGAAATACAAATGTATCATAATTGAATCATCAAACGTGCAAACCAGGTCATATAAGGTTTTCAATTGTTAAATTTTAACTTTATACTTCTCTAATCAGTATACGTATTGTAATAAAACTGAAGACAAAATCAAGTGAATGAATGTGTAATTCAATTTTATTTTACGGCTTATATTAATTACAAATTTTTATTATTTTCAAACGAACAGAATATGTTCAACTTCTTAAATAAACCATAGTAGCATAATTGCGTCAGCGACAGCTGTAACTCAATAATCGTCAGAATAGTTTTAGTTTTATAACAAATATCCGTCAATGTGGGTGCGAGTAGTATGATAGAATAGTATAGTTTTTCATCGCGTAATTAATGAACTAAACTTTTGAGTAATTTTTAGAATATTGTTTGCCAACCGTCTGGTGCGTAAAACAAATAATAATATCATAACATGCGCTACCTGTTTGCACAAAGTATTTAATTAATGCTTTTGTTTTGCGTGTAAAATGTACATTTTATTCCAGTTTAGGGAAAAATCACTCGCGTACAAGCGCATATGCGGGAAATATTAAACATAATAATTTTTAATATTCGCTCTTCCGGTGATTTTTAATATCTTAAAATAACATATGTGCACTGCTCCACTACTACTAGGAACGTGGCGTAAAATTAATACAACGTACAGACAAAACGCACTTTTGTGTCGTAATAATTAAAATGATGAAACGTAAAAATAATTCTAAAGAACAAAAAAAAAAAAATTCACACGTATAATTTGTACCCAAACAAATCGTTTGTCTTTCTCGCTAAGGGAGAAAAAAATTCGTAAAATACGAGCCATACTTTTAATGTTCTTTCTCAGGGCGATCACGAGTGGCGCCGTTACAACGGACGGTTAAAAAACATCGACTCTTGGTCCTCTCAATGTGTGAAAAGTAATGAGTGCAAAAAATGTAAAAACATTAATGTAACAAATATTACACGCACCATAAAACGTGTTAAACACTTGGTGAACTAGCTGTTGATTAAAGTTATTTTGAAATGTCTAATAGTGTACACGAAATTGTACTATTTTTTTTTTTTTGTCATTTTACTAATTTTTTTGTACAGTCCCTAAATGTAAGATCCAACACGACCCGTAGGAAGTTTTTCTTTCTTTTCCGACAATTTTCCCCACAAAGTAATATAATGTCCGTTTGAACTCGTCGAACGACGTGTGATGGCCCGTACGTTTCGCCCCTTCGGCACGCTGATTTCACTGTGAACCGTCGTTTGAAATGTTATTAAACAAAAAAAACGACGAAAAATCATTCGAAAATCAACAAGTATGATCGGGGGCGGCGGTAGTCGTTTTGCGCGGGCTCGTTTAACGCGCAGGGTTGTTGTAACTGTCGTTGACCGGTTAAGACGAATTTGACGCTAAGAAAGAATAAAAAATAAGAAATCCCACGAACGAGTTTCGCTTTTCACCCCCGACCGCCACCACCGCGGTTCCCGACCCCCAGCCAAAAAAGCGCGCTTAAACGAAACGACGCCAGGTATGTTTACAGAGAGGGGTCGCATAAATAAATCACCCCTCGCGCGCGTTCTCTCCCCCTGGGGTTGGGCGAGATCCGGCGGACGGGCGCCCGGGGGGTTAAGCCAGATTTATTTTAGCCGTTCTCCTCGAGCGCGCCGCAGAAAAGAATATTTCATCAACGCTCCGCGCGAAAACTTTTAAAATATTTAAATGTTAAGAGCGGTGCACACACACGGATCTTACAGCACGCGAAACACCCACGTGCAAAGTTCTCCTTTTTTTTTTTTCCACTCCGAACACACTCGCACGGTCTGATATTTATTACCGTTATTCGTCGGTTATACGGGGCACTTTGTGTGCCGGCCTCGTTATTGTTATTACGCACGTATCTCGCGCGCCCGAACTTGCAGCCGAAATGTAAATATCCGCTCGCCCCGATTCGAACGCAGGATACGAGTGCGATAATTCATGTCGAAACATACCTAGACATACCCGCGCGCGTATTGTGTCATACCGTTATTATACAACACGTTACGCGAACGGCGCCGATATTGTTACGCGATTTGATATAACAAGGTTTAACGACATTGCGGTTGTGTCGCGGGGGGTAGGTTAACGCCGGGTTAGGACAGAACACCGGTCATCGGACGCGAATCCCTGTACGGGGGGGTGGTGCGCGCGACACAGGGCGAGAACGTTATAACGATGATTGTTACGTTGTTCCGCGACCGCAGACGCGCCGGATCGTGTTTCAGGAAAATCGCGTTCGGGGGGAAAAAAAATGTCGGCAGGGCACACAAGACGCGGTGGAAAAAAGAAAAACGTAATGACGACGGGAAATCGTCGACCGAGGAGATCGAAAGCGGGGACTGCGGGTCAAACGAAGAATACCGCGTTAAAATGCCGACGTTAAAAAATCGTGACGAACCTGCGGTAACGGAGAAACGGCTTGTAAAAACACGCGTCTGGATTTAGCTATGGAGACGACGACGTGGTGAAAAACGCAGAGAATGAGTTGGACCGATGGGACGAAGACGTCTCGTGGACTGCGGTAGACGAAACGCCGATGGATGTTATAAAGGGGATGTCAGACGACGGGAGGACACGCGTTGAGACACGGAGACGAATAGTCTTAAGAACTGAAGGAACGAGAACAAGACGCCTAGGACGAGATACATTAGCCAAATAATGCAGGATGTCGCTGTCTACAGGTAGCTCAAGAATGTGATTGAGAAAAATAGAAGAGGCGTTTGTTGTTAAAAATCGACTTCGATTGGACACGAAAGATGGCTGCAGGGAAACAATCAAATAAGGGATTTAAATTTTTCAGCTTTCGTTTTATTTTTCGCATCGCGCGAATATCATAATAATAATAATAGTAGTTTATTCAATTGAATAAAACGGGCAAGTTGCCCAACAGTACAGGTTATAGATATAAGTCAACACAATACATTAGTATAGGAATAGATACAATAGACACAAGTTCTTAATAATTATAGATTTCTAGAATAGAGACTAACGGAGTAAAGAAATAATCGACATTAGGTGCAAGTTTATCGCACAAAGCCATGACTCTAATAATAGGAGAGTTCTTTAAATAGTTTGTGCCGTGTAAGTAGAACATGGGAATAGCTCGATTATTATAAGTTGGGGTGTTGAATGGAATGCGTTCTAACGGGTAAGGCGCATCGATTATTGATTAATTTGTATAAAAAAGAAATATCGGCTACATCCCTTCTGGAGACTAGAGAGTTGTCGTTAAGAAAGGATCTTATTGACGTATAGTCATGCCGTTTAATGGTTAAGTTGAATTTATATATTGCGAACCTTAAAAATCGGTTCTGAACCGTTTCAATAATCTCAATGTTAGAATTAGTGTAGGGACTCCAAATAGGAGATCCATGCTCTAGGATGGATCCAACTATAGCGCAATAAAGCAATTGAAGTGAATCCAAATCCCTAAAATAAGATGAAATATAGTTACAGGCTCTTATTGAGATATTTTGTAAATTTAATTTTAATTGCATTTCATAATGTTCAATTTTTAACAAACGTTGACTGTACTCAGCCGAGTTTATAAAATAATATGAAATTGAACATAAATATTTAGGACGTCGAAAACGTTTTGATATTCTTTTAATAAAGTGTATTATATTCATTCTTTTGTTTATTTCCCACTCTCACGTTATCATTATAAGAATCGCAATTGGCTTTTCGTATTTCACGGCAATTTAATTTAAGTTAGTTTTTAGTGTGCGTTATGGTCATGATATAATTGAAAAATACTTGAAATACTTTGAGCTTTTAATATAATAAATACAATATCCAATTACATTATGAGTTTTGTTTACGTATTTGCGATATTTCATATTATATTTAACACGTTCTGTTCGGTAGTTCAGTATTATACAATTTATGAAATATTTATAGTACACTCAGTGGAATTTAAAACGTTTTATTTTTAATAAAAAATTCACAATATTTCTTTCAGCAGTTTTCTTGTTTTTGATTTGTTATAAAAATCTTTATAACTTTAATTCGGTTTATGTTTCCAGATAAAAATACAAATACTATCCGCTAATTTAAAATCGAACAAAACCGCTATAATTTTTAAACCTATTGGCTCTCATACGAATTAAACAATTTTTCAAAGTTATGCGAGTCGGAAGAAAAAAATAGAAAATACAGTATGTCTGCGTAATCACATGATTAATATTCATTTTTGTAGTTTTTGTCGTAACATTTAAAACTAAAATGAAAAGTATTCGTCCCACAATGTTCGCGATGCATAAAAATCGTCGATAAATTGACCTTTTATTGCGTACAATGTATAAAAAAAAATGTTTTGAAACAACCGAGTTGGTTATTGTCATGCACACGTTTCAACGTTGCCAATATTATCTCGTTGTTTGTACGATAAAAATATCGATATTAAAATGTTAACAAACTATCGTTGATACGACCGCAGTTTTGTACAGCGTACGAAACAAAATCCTAACGATTTTCTATTACGATCGTGTATTTTTTTTTTTCTGTTCTTTTGTCGTTTGTAATGGAAAAAAACAAAAACATTCGAACGACTTAATTTCGCGTTTCGGCGGTGTTTACGCGTATTCGTTGTCGCGAAAAAAAAATTTACGTTCGACACAGCGATTGTTGCACATAAAACGCTCAAACGACCCTCAGCGGTGACATTCTCTTTTTTTTTTCCCTACAAATAATTTACGTTTATTTTTTTTATATGCACGCGTACAAAACTACGGCGTTCAAACGAAATTACAGCGTGTGTTCCAAAAAAAAAAATAAAATAAAAATATGTAAAACGTTCGTTTCGGGGGCCGCGCGGATGAGTGGAAAAAGATTAACCTTTAATTTAAGACGATCTCGACTGTTGCTCGCCGCGTGACCGTAATGGACGTTATATCCTCTCGCCGCCGTCCTGTTATTTACGCCGGATTTACGTCGTTTCGGGCGGCGCGCGGGGTGGAATAAAAATAACGACGGTTATAATGACGGGTCGTAAACCTCGCTGGGTTCCCGGCCCGTCGGAAAGAAGGGTCGTTGACGGGACGAGGAGCCGAGTAGTGGAGATCCGATTACTGCGAAAACATCGTTCGCGATAAAGGTGAAGAGGATAGATAAAACGGACAAGACGGAAAAGCTCGAAACCGGTAAAACTGCGGTGTCGGACGAGCACGAGAAAAGTGGTAGAACCGAGGAAAAAACCGTAAACGATTTGCCAGCCTTGTACGAAAATTTCGCCGAAAGCGTCGAAAATCGTAGTTTCGCTAAGATATATGACGGATTTCAATGAATACGTTCGAAAATCAAAAACGTACGTGATCCGCGGTGACCGTTGGGATATCTCGTAGCGATGTCAACGTGAACAGCTCGATGGAAAAACAATTTGAGTGTTGATAATACAGGGAACAGTCGAGTATACCTAGAGTAGATAAATTAATGCATTAAGCAACGTGTAAAAATATGAACGCGTCCAAATCTAATCTGACCGGACAACCCGAAATGGATCTTGATACGCTGTTTAGAATCGTATGTTTTTCGGCAACACAGATGTAAACGCTAATATGATAAACACGTTGTTTATTTAATTGTATTTTATTATAATATAGACTATTTATTATATTGTATTATTTAATTGAATCATGAGCCGAACGATTAAACAGAAAAAAAAAATGTTTATCCCAATCGAATTCCTTTTAGATCAATAGCGAGGAAGTTATTGATTTCACAAGGATGTGGGTTTTTTGTAATTTTTTCAAGTTGTTGTGTCTGTGAAATGCGTATGGCGTAGGATTTTGCCCAGATCTTGACGGTTGATACGAAAGCCCAACTTGTGTCCTTGTTGCAACTCGTACTCAACGTTTCGTCAAATTATTTTCAATTTCGAAAAGGTCATACTCAAAAAACCGAAAGAAAACTTAGAAAAACAAAAAAACGGTTAAAAATACGGTTAGTAAAAAATAAACGTAGCAACCGTAAATGAGCAGAAAATAATAGGGTTTTCTTTATAGCGCCTAGAATATTGTTCCGATCTTGACGGATGAAACGTTTTCTGAAAGATCAACTTGTATCATTGATGTGTTTTTCCAAAATTTACAATTTAAAAAAAGCCAAAAAATGAAAAATGAAAAATTAGAAAAGAACAGTAAAATAAAGAAATAAACAACTAAAATTTGACACACAGCGACCATATGTTAAATAAACAAAAAAATAATAGAATTTTCGACGAAATTTGTGTGCTCGAGACAACCCTTAGGGGTAGAATTTTCAAATAAAAAGCAGTCAATGTCAGTCAGGAATAACGTAGCTTTCTGTTTGGCGAACGGGTTTTCAAAATCGGTTGGATGGCGGTATTCGATTACTGAACTGGCTCAGAATCGTTTTTTCGAAGGCAATCGTTGCTTTCAAATCGTGCGTTAAAACCGCGGCCTACAAACCGGTGACCAGCCCGAACCGTCAAATCCGTCAATCCACCCACGCAAACTTAACCGAATTTGACTTTTTTTTTTTTTATCTCGCATTTTATCCGAACAGTATGACTTCTTCATTGCTTCGTCTTGAATAATGATTCTTTTCAAGACTTTTGTGTCTTCTTCCAAATTTTATTATTTTTTTTCCGGTATCTGCCGGTTTGTTTTTGTCGCGCGGACATGACGTGTAAACACGTTCGGCGAGGAACATGCTATACTATAGAACGCTCGAGCTTTTTGCGCGGTCTGTTGTCGCCGTAAGGGTGGCGCTAACAACAAATGGTCATCGTTTAACCGAAAAATCGTCACCCGTTTTGCGCGCGCGGAGATTTCGCGACAAATCGGTCGCGACATCGTAATTTGTTTTCTTCCGATTTTGTCCGTGTACGGTTTTTGCAAACTTCCTTTACTTTTTTTTTGTACGTTTTATTATCGCTCGTCGAAAAGATAAAAAAGATCATGTGTTTCTCGAACGAAAGCGCTTTTTACGATAATAGTATAACGATTAGAAACGCGATTTTTTTTTCCGCGATTTTTTTTAAGATTCTGAGCGTAGGTATCGAAAAACGTATTGGTTTCGATACGACGTGTGCATTATTTTTTTATTTTTTGTATCACTTCGAACACGTCATAGCTTTTTCAAAAATAATACTTAAACCCGTTTTGTGGTAAATCTACCCACTCGGTTCGCACAGCGCTTCGAGAGATCATATATTTGAGAGTCGAAAAAGTTACAACGATAGGACTAAGCAAAAACTAGTGGAAAAAGCGTTAAAAATTACGGCAAACTTCTTTTTCGGCACGATATTAAAATAGATAAGATACTATAGGTCACCATTACAAGTTTTGAGAAATTTTGAAAATTTTCGAGCGGTTTTTAGAACTTAAAAGTTTTCAAAAGTTTCCATTCTTTATTTTTTGTAATATTTGTTCCATAAAACATTTAATTATTTTTGACAATTAAATACGAGGTTACCAACATATATTTAATCGTATTCTACTAAACAAGTTTTTAAATCGTCAATCACAATTATTTGTTTTTCTTTAATGGTTAAAAATTTGTCAAAAACGTGTAGTTTTTAAGTTCTGTTTTTGGAAAATAATTTGTAACTAACACAAATATTGTTATTTAAGATTTTAAATTTATAGAAAAAAAATACGTGGGTACATTATATCGCTTTGGCATTTTTAAACCATTTTTAGGAAAAATTCTAAAAATATAAAAAATTAAATTATTCCGTGGAATTTGATATTTATCGACGGAGTTTTGTAGTATAAGTTTTCAATTAATTTCTACATGATAATAATGTTCAGATTCTAAACTATTTCAAACTTTTTTAACACTTTTAAATAATATATATATAAAAAAAAAAAAAAAATTCTAACAAAGTTAAAATGTCGAATAAAACCATCTCTTTTTGAGTTGTTTTTAGATATTTGAATTTCACGATTTTTTGTACTTGCTCTGAATCGTGTTTTCGTTTGCGATCATTATAATGTATAGTTGCTTACAAATATTGAACACAAATTGTGTAGAACAGCACATTGGAAACAAGCGGACTCCCCAATATTTAGTGACTCACTTTACTCGTGACTGGTTAATTTTATATTTTTTCCACTTGGACTTACTGTTCTTGTAAGTTTGAGTAAACTGTTTAGAATCAATATCAGAAATATTATAAATATTCATGAAGTACGGTTAAACTAAACAATATGTTTTGAAGTCGGGTGCAATTTACCTGCACGTAAACGACGATTAAGCAGCAGATGTGTTGAAGAATCCACCGTAGAATGTTGATCGTCGAGTATGCAAATTATATCGTGAACACGAAGGAGACAATTGAGGCTAGATTGAAAAAATGTCCCGAAAATAGTTTTTGAACTTTTTTACGACACAGCACGCTTATTAAAATAATTAATTTTTAAACGATTCAATGCAATATTGTGTTTAATATTTGTAGTAAAAAAAAATATTTTTTACGAAAAAGTCTTCCTGATGAAAAAAGTGCACCGATGCAGTTGTATTTGCGATGGATGATAATCATTGTGAACCCAAAATACTTTAAATTTTTGATTGATATCGGTTTGCTTATAACTTCTACGGTCGTTTCAATACTTTTATGATCCAACTACTCGAATGACATACTCTACGCTTATAGTTGTTGAAAATAAAATATACCTACATCACAATTAATAGCTACTAGTTTATAAGTAAACTTATACTGTTGGAAATAAGAAAAATAAAATAAAAATTATAGTGACTTCACACCGGATACAACTTTAAGCACTGGTTTTGAAGCTATAATTTCATGTTTATGTTATATCCATAAACAATAATTGAAAAAAAAAACGACAGTTACGATTCAGATTCTCAGATTGAGCCCAATAAGTCAAACACTTAGGTAATTTTATGTTTTGAGGTGTTTTTTTCATTGGGAGAGGATAAGAAAATTATAATTTAACTTGATATATAATACGTGCGATTTTTATTACTAAATAACGCACCAAAAATACACAATATTGTCGTGAACTACACAATATTGTTTTAAATTGCATGGTTTTAGTACTTATTTAAAAAAAGAAAACTCTTAATTTTTTGTTTTGTTTGAGTGTTTAGTAACAGAATAAATAACACATTTTTTACTATACTAAATTTTTATGATCCAGTTTATAAAATATTAATATGTCACGTTATATAACAATTAGTTCACGTGCGGTCGCTTAGCGCTGGTATAATTTACATGTTTTTATTAATAATTTGCATAAACTTATATGAAATCCTACCTCGTGTATTTGGATTAAACACGTTATTTAATCTTTTTGTTTTTTTTTTTCATCAAAAGTTTGCTCGTAAAATAGCGCAAATCTCGCAAACAAATATTTTAAATTACTATACCAGGAATAATAATGAAAAAAAAAAAAAAAAAACACTTTTTAAACCATGAAATTACTAACTGCTTTTAGACAAAGGTGCTCGAGGGTTTATTTTCCTAACTCAATCAACGCACAGATCCACTGAGTTTTTTTTCCTAGAATTTATGATCAGTGTGACTTTAGAGGGCCATATAAGCTTACTCGTAACTTTAAGTCAATTTATTTACGCCAACCTTTTATTGGGAAATAGGTAGAAGATAAATGGGTATGAAGAAAAAAAATGTTTCTTTTACCTACACTTCTTGAACTTACTATTTAAAAATAAAATAACATATATCAATATTGAACGCAGTAAAAACATTTATAGTTGTATTACAAGATCTGTGTTTTAATAAAAAAATTGTTGCTCAAAGAAATAATAAGTATATCAAACGTTTTAATTATTAGTCATAATTAAAAATTTTGATCATATATTTACAGGGATGAAATTGAAATACTTAATAAGTAATTTATAAAAACTTGTTAAGCATGTCTAATATTTGTTACGTCAAAAATTCGTATAAAAATAACTGCATACCTCCAATGGAAAACTTTTTATGACAAATCTGAGAAATATGTCCGTGTAGAATTAATTAAATTTTTTATATTTTATTCTTTGGATTTTTGTTTTATAATTTGATATAACGTACCCAAGGTTGAGCGCGTAAAAAATTATAATCTCATTATCTTCCTTTTTTTAAACTTAACGCACAGTCTTTCTCAATCAGATAAAAAATTAAATCGAGAAATTTTATTCATAAACATCGTTGATTAAAAAAATAAATATACATATGCGTATAAGTACATCATACAAAAAAACGGTCAGTTTGTGCAGTTTATGTTTCTATTAAAAACATTCTTTGAGTTTTGTGAAATACATCATAATATTATCAGGAAAACTTTACTGGGTATTGAAAAAGTTGTGTCTAGTTTATTGAAATACAGAAAGACAAAAAAAATATCAGAAAGTAACTTAATATATTTTCTTTTACCATTCACCATGTACTAATATATAAGTATAACATAATGAACAAGAAATGTATTTGAAATATACATTCAACTTTGAATAAAACTTTCTAAGGTCTTACAATTTACAAGCTGTTCTTTTCCTTTCCACCAATTTTCGATAAATGCCAACTAATATGAATGTGAAAAACTTAAACATTTTTGTACGTTTTTATCAATATTATAATACTTGTTTAAAGCATAAACCAAGTTATGGTTATTTAAAGAAAAAGTATTTTATTCTAACACGAACAGTAGCGTGTCAAAATTTGATCTATTCTGTATGTTAAGTTAAATATTACCACTTAGCAAGTATATTTTATTACAATGAAAGTTTAAACTAAAGAACAGTTTTAGATTCTGAGCGTACAATACAAGAATGTATTGTTTTTACAATAACGTTTTTTATTTTTATTTTTTTCTGTGAACACTTTGAAGGGTAAATGGAATGCTCCGATTTTTACTTTCAGTACGTCTAACGAAAGGTCTTTGGACATTAATTGTACGTTGAGGAATCGGAAACATTTGAAAAATTTCTCTAGGTTGCGTGGGTAGTTTGACGGAGTAGCAATTATTAAGCTTTGGGTCGGTCACTGTTTTGGAAGTCGTCGTATTATTTAATATCTGAAAGTATTGATAAATCGCTGCCTTCGAAAAAACGATTCTGAGCGAGCTCAGCTATCAAAAGTAAACGTCCCGGTGTGAAACCCAAATTTAACAAAAAAAGATCGAATGAAACTTTTTGAAATTATTTTTTTTGTAGTTCTACAGATACATTTTTGTTAAAAATGTCAAGACAATAGGATGATTGTTATTGGAAGAGAAATAACTGTACGGAATTTCAATGAAATCTAATACGTCGTTAAAAGTCTTAAAACCAATATCAGCAGATGGAAGAGTTGAGCGATTTTAAAAACTTTCGGTATGTAGTACCGTACAGCTGGTGTTGTGTTCAAATGTTTATACTTTTTTCTCCTTGTATATATTACAACGAAGATGATTCTGCGTGCAGTATTTTTGAAAAATAATCTTTCGCCGAACCGATTTTGCTCGATACGAACGTAATTATCAATGTTCGGAACCGAAGTTTTCAAAAAACGTACGATACCTATAATTAAAAAACGTCGCACGGAACTCAATCGCCTTTCTTTACCCGATTACGAAATGTTCTCCTCGTACAAAATGTAAAATACATTTTATAATTTAGATCGTTTAACCGTTGAGTCGAAAAGTTGTCGGTCCGCCGTCGAGATTCCGTTTTGTAATTACCGCGTCATTGTCGCGTTTGTCGACTATCCGAACGCGAGCGCACCGAAAACGTTGTATCGCTCAATCGAATTATAAGCGAAAATTCGCGACGGCGCGTAAGTGATTAATCGGTTTACAACAATAAAATTATTTATCAAGCAAATAAAATAATAATAATAATAATAATATTATTATTGTTTGCCCGAAAAACGTTTCCGCGCGCGTTTGTTTTTTCTCCGCCGCCGCCGTTGCTCTGTTTAAACGGCTCTACCAGCGTGCAAACATCCGCGCCCACGCGGTCGCGAGAAACCGCGAGGAAACACTGACAGTAATAATAATAATATAATAATAACAATTTATATAAAATGCGACGACCGTCGTAAACATTGTAGAAAAGCGACGGCGATTTTGTAAGAAATGAAAAAAAAAATTATGTATAAGAAATGAAAAAAAAAAGAAAGCGACATCACGATCGTTATATTATTTCAACTTTTTTTTTTTATTTAATTTAACGACGCGAATATCCGTGTGTATACGAGACTTCCGCGATACGGTTTTATTGTCGTTCGCGCGCACTGAGAAAAAAACTATACATCGTTCCGTAAAATGTGTTTAATAATACTATTATTTCGAACAAAAATATTACTTAAAAGGCTGCTCTCCTCTATCGCGCAGATAAAACGCGTTTTATATTGCTATTGTATAGTTGTAAATATCCGATTGAATCCATATTACGATGGGTACTACGAAATGTATGAAACACGTATAAAAAGCGTAATAATAAGAGTACAACAGTTGAAACGTTACTAAGAATAAAAAAAAAAAATTTCGTTTAAACGCATGCGTCGAAATACGTTCTGGTGTTAATCCGTATTGTCTGTAATTTATTAGGTACAATAGTTCTGAAAAGTTAACATTTATAATAGTAGCGTACTCGATACGCTTTATAAATTCAATACGATGATTATACACTCGTAACAATGCTTACAGTAAAATTACTTGAATTGTTAATCTTAGAAAAATAAAAACACTTAAAACTGTCTCGTATTTATTTTGTTAAATTCATTTAATATTACGCACGTCAACGGTCGTTATGATTTCAACTCGATTAAATGTTGTGTACCTATTGTTTTCCTCAGATCGGCTGGATGAAAGCGGAAGATCAGACGATTTTAACGTTCCACGAGCGTGTTGTGGCCTCGAGTGGCCGTTTCAGCGTGAGTCACGAGAACTACAGGACTTGGTATTTACACATTAGAGACGTGGAAGAGACCGATAAGGGCTGTTACATGTGTCAAGTGAACACGATTGAAATGCAGAAGCAAATCGGCTGTTTGGACGTTTTGGGTAAGACTGCTCGTTTGCTTCACGACGAAGGAAAACTTTTTTTAGCAACCGTTTTTTTTTTTTTTATGATAAAAAACACAAAATATGTTAACTCGACGCGTTCGGTCGACTCGAATACGTCATTTCATGGTAATCATTGGCTTTGTAATTTTTTACAAATGGTAAGGGTTTACCATTTTAGTTATGCGCGGTGGTCGTCACTATTTAAACATGTTCGTTATTCCTGCAGACGATTTTAAACGCACGTAAACCTAGAAGACGTAGTTATGACAATTTTAAGTACCTAATACGATTATTATTTTATTGAACGAAACTATATTGCGATAGAGTCTTATGTTCTTAAGAGTTTCTATACTCTTTTCGCATCTCACGTGAAGGTTTTGTAACGACGGTAGATTAACGATATGTAGGTACCTATTATTGATCCGAGGAAATAAATTGATATTTCTTATTACTATTACCGCAGTTTCCGTGAAGCTAGACGGCTTAACCTCGTAACTTTCATAAAATAAAAACTAAATATGGTTATTTATCTCGGGGAGGAGATCAACGAAATAATACAATCTCACCCGACAGTTATAGTTTTGACTCTTTGTAAAGTTTCTCACGCCCGTTGATATTCTTCGTCATTTGTCGTCCAAACACTAAAATTTATCTAGCCAATTGTATTTCCAAAAAAAAAAAAAACTCCTTCGGAAAAAATCCTTAATCGACGCGATTCGGTGTGGTGAACGCGTCAACAAGTTTACGGTTTGTTTCCGTACACTCGGCTTGGCTCATACGATCATGAAATACGGAAACTTTCACTTTTTGTCGATACGATAATGCAATAAAAGCATAATTGATATTCACGAAGGTTTATCATTTTGTAAGCCAAATTACCTTAGCACCACCGTATGTACGGACGTTGACGAAAGAATGTTTCCATTTGGTAGTCTTACCGTAATTTGTACCAGCGTTTTTTGAATTTGTTCAATGCTAGTTTACATAAAAAAAACTGATTTTCTGTCGAGGCGACCTTGGCACCAAGTATTTCGCAAAATTATATTTATGATTAATTTTTCACTATTGTTTTTATCGATTCCCAGCACAAATTTCATATTGCGTGTTCCGAAATTACCCCGAAAGTATAACCGATTGAAACGGAAAATCGTTTTTGTCCGACCACACTACCGTATAAATTCACGTCTGTCACGTTTTCGCGGACCATGCGATCTACCGGGCGCCACATCGATGTTAAACATCTAGTCCTGTCAGTAACACGCTCGAAGGGCGTACGATACTTACGTGAGTACACGCTCAGATGAACTTTTACATGCCAGTTCGAGGATACTTCAAATAGTTGTGCTGTCGGTTAAGCGTCACGGTGCGGTTTTGGCCCGCAAAAGCGCGTCCGGGAGAAGACAAAATCCGTAAAAAGCTTGGTAAAAAAACAAAGAAAAGAAACAAACGCGCGTATCGAAATTGTGTCTGGACGTCACGTTGAACAATGCCAGAATAGACCACAAGAGTCACTGATCTACGACTTGAAATCAATTATAATGTATTATAGCCACGGTGAATAGAACGAAATAGATCAAAATCTTTTCCCACCTTGAAGCTATGTTTTATTTATCGATAACCGTATCTGTGTGTACGACCTTGATCCATCGAGATTGAAGCATAAAGCTCGGCTCAGAACCGTCATGTCGTCATGTTTGTGAGTAATGATCCTCACACGAATGCGTGTTATGAACCGTCAAATCGCATCTTTCGAACCGTCAGTGACCCGTCCGAATCAGTGACCTGCCGCAATCGACGTTCAGACAAGCTCGATCCGGCAGTCATTTTTCTCTTTATGTTTCGAGTGTTTTTTCCACAGTTAATTTACCTACGTCGATCGGTTCGAATGACTGTATTTCAAATGTTTTTTTGCTGCTATACACAGTCTATTGGATTAGATATCGATCAGAATCGACTCTATAGAAAATAGTGAAATTCGGCGTTGGGAAATAACCACGATCAACCCACCGTCGTAAGTATCTTCACGGTTTACAGAAATCATACTCGACGAGAAGAAAAAGAAAGGAATATACCAACGCGCTAAAACAACGACAACGCGATTTTCCGTACGATTGAGCAAAAAAAAAAAAAATCTTATAAATGTTTCTCATCGTTCGAACGTGTATCTGTAGATTTTTCAAAATAACAGTTAAATCAATATTTTTCTTCCACGGCGTGTCTTATATATTTTAAGCGGACCGAAATTTCGAGCGGTCGCGGGCGTTCGGTCGGAATAACAAACCTGTTGCCGCCGAGACAAAACGACTCGTACAACGGTTTTCGCGTGGACTCGCCGACGTTTCGGCGAAATCGTAAATCACGCACGGTGTCGCCGGTGTCACGGGCGCGATGAGAAAAACTCGTACGGACGTGTTTTTTTTCCGCTGGGGATTTACTGCGCCGCTGTTGTTTGTTTTTTACGGTTTTTTTTATTTTTTCAACCCTTCTAACTTTCTCCCGTATTTCATAACGCGTGCGAATGAGTACGTCAGAGGAGAGAGTACGGTCGGCGTTTATTACAACGACGACGAGGTGTTGTTTTGTCGCGGATGTGTCAAATTTATTTACATAAATCGATATTTTGATTAGTTTTTGCCGTATCGCGTTCGTCGGATGACCCGATTCGGACGAGCGAACCGTTATATCATCCGCAATCGATCGAACAAACGCGCGTGTAACACCGGTTTTGCGAATCGTATAAAAAAAAACAAATTAAATCGATTTCTGATGAAACGCCCAAGCAGTTGGAACGTTTCTTTAGGATATCTTTTTTTTGGTTGTGGTGCATTTTTCCGACCCCGACGGAAACGTTGCTGCAGCTGATGCCACACAACAGTTGTTACTAAAGTTTGACCGAGAACGGTTATAAAAACTTGTGCTTTATACTGTCGCGGCGGCAGCCCGTGGCTCGACTAGTGGTAACCGACTAAACGAACTAAATCATTTCCACGGGAGGGTAGCATATTGCTACAAATATATATAATTGTTTCGTATTGTTCGTATATTATGGGCAGTTCTTGAACGTGGGAAAAAAAAAAAAAGATTTCGGGAGGGTTTATAACGTGCGCACCGGTGGGAAACAACGGAAAATCATCACAACAAATGACTAGTCTGCAAAAATCGCTCACGTTACGTTTTAGGTTGACGATTGCCATCCATTTTTGTCAAACGTTGTCGGTCTTGCTCGAACGATATTATTACAATAACCCGCGCGAACCAGCGGATCCGCCCGTGTAATTGCGGTTTAATTAAAACCCGTAAGTGGTCTCCGCCGTAAAGACGCGACGGCGACGAGAAATTTAATAATTTACGCGCAAACTGCGCTCATCGATCGACCGATGGGGAGAGTTCTGAATTTTCGACGATCCGCGAACGGTTTTAAACTCGCGGCGCTGCTGATAATAATTACGTATTATTAGGACATGCACATAAAAGCGATTTGCGAAATCCGCGTTAACCCCCGTCTCTCTTTAGCGACGTCGTATCGCTGTATACTGTCGGCGTGTGAGCGTTTTGCTAACAAATTAAAAAAAAAAAACACCCCCTAGCACTCGTCGGCAGATTGACGGGGTAGAGCGAGACTACGCTCGGGGCGGGTCACTAAGTTTTGACACGTTACCTGTTTTTTTTATCTGAAAGCAACCACAAATCAGCGTCTTCGAAAATACGACTCTGCGAGCAGCTCTATAGTAGGTTCTGGTAAAAACCGAATTAAACAATAACGACTTTTATCGAATCTTTAACTATTTTAGTATTTCTGTAAACGCCGTGTTCTGCTCGGTCCGATCTTTATTGTGGATGATACGATGTGAAAAAAAAATCGACGTGTGAAAACCGCGTAATTATTCGTGCCTCCCGTAAGCGATACACGGCCGCCCGGAATGACGGGTTTAACGACGAAATAACAACGCGAAATCGGCTGTATACCGAAAATTGTGTTAACCAATCTCGAATTTTTTCAAGTACACGTGTAACGCTATGTTGTTTAGTTTGTATTAACGTTTTGAGACGTAAAATTCAAAAATTTCCATAACTCGATTGAAAATGTTCAAAATCGATTGACAATTCAGCAGTACACTTATCGAACTCTTCTTAATAACATGTATATATTCGAACGGAGCGATTTAAAAAATTTCGGCGTTACCGTCGTTTGCTCATAACTCCAAAAATTATCAAAAAACGCTTCAACTAAAGTGTCATTTCGGATCAACTATCCATCTTTTGAGATATCATACGTTAAAATCGGAGAACAATCTACTAGAAAAAGTGTCCACAGAACAAAAAACATCATTGTAAAAATAATACATTCTTTGCTTACGCCTCAGAATCTAAAAATTAGTTTTTTTTTTTGGTTTTTTGTCATTGATACCGAGGTTTTTTATAGAAAAAAAAAAAATAAAATATTTATACGGCACTAAAAAGGGACAAACGGAAAAATGTGATAAAAGTGCTTTCTAAGTTATCGAATCGGATGCACTGTGACGTGGCAGCGCCGTAATTCGTGCCGACCTAATGCACTACAAAATTCGGCATTGCCACTTTGGGACAAAATAAAAATTGTTTGTTTATTCGTATCATTATTATCATTATTATTCATTATTTTCTTCCCTAATTATTTTTGTTAACAAGTCAAAAAAAGCATATTTTCAATTTTGACACGGTGAAATGACGTTTGTCAAATCAGTGGTTCCGAAAATATCAACTGTGTGAGCGCACATAGCTGTTGAACAGCGACGGGTTAACATACACGTGGGCGCGTAAAATTATCCGCACAAAACAACAATTTTCTGAAACGTTTGAAAAAACATCGGATAAACTTAAAAAAAAAAAAAAATTCTAATTAAAACGTTTGTGATATAATATTTTCGATATCATTATCAATATTTTATATAAATATCATTTATAAACATTTTCGTAACACGTATTGATTGTAATTTTATATGACATTTTAAAGAAATTCCGGTAAATATTATTTAAAGAAAAAAAATTTACAATAACTATAGTTATCATGTATACATAGCAAGTTTTATTTAAAAAAAAAAAAATCATTACATCATTTGAACATAACAACGAATTTTTGTCAAATATTCGTACTTTTCAGTGATCAAAAAAAAAAAAAAATTATTAAAAATTAATTTTTCATAAGTCAATCTCGATTGTTCGACTGATGTTGGTCTATTTCTTGTTGGACATTATCAATCAGTCGTCGTCTGGATGGGTATAGATAGTACGAACCGTTTGCGATCCGGAAACAACGGTTGGAACCGTTGATACTAAAAGGGGCCGAACAGATTTCTGGGCCAGCCTTTGTACGAGTTAATAGCTATAGGTTAATTTTAACTTGACAAAATACTTCTTGTAAACTATTTTACATAATTTAATTAAATCCTATCTTAAATTACTTGAAATCATCGTGATATTTTATAATCGTTTTAGGCAACCTAATTTGTCTCCCGGTGTCGAACACACGACGAACCCGGAGACATTCCAATGTATTGTACTGCGTAGTATAAAATAAAACATTAATTTGGTTTTTTTTATTTTTAATAAATTGACTTGATGTATATTAAACTATGTTGTATTAACTCAACATTTTCAATAGCTTTTCATTCGGCTGAACAAATTTGGTCGGTTAAATTGAGATGAAAAAAAAATCAAGTTTCGTCAAGTTGACCAGATTTGTTTGATAATCCGGTGTAATACGGTGTAAGTCATATACCGACGAAATACGCAATAAACTTAAATGAAACGCGCGTGGAAGTATTTTCAGCGTGTTTTGCCGAACAATTACAATTTTGACGTTTTCGATGCCTTAAGCGTCGTTAACGGCGGGAAAAATGGATAGTTTTTTTTTTCTTTTTTGTTTTACAGAACACGTACTGTAATGTTATTAAATTTTTCGTCCGACCATCGAACGGACGTATGGAAAATATTTGAAATATTAAAGAACATTATATTTATATGATACATATAAGTTTTTTTTTCTTTAAGAACAATTTAGCGTTTAATTCAAACGCTCTTAAAATAAATAAACGAAAGATTTAATTTGATATTGACGAGATCAAATATTTTTTATAAGGAGCTATACATCAGTTTTATGCCACAAGGAATGAAAAAAAATTGTTCATTTTCAGTCATAATAGTTATACATTCAGCAGTTAGTTAAGTCAAGTTATGTACAACATAAATAGTCAGATTTATCGGTTTTTATTCCGAGTGTTCATTGAACTATCCAATGATAACAAGAATGTAAAATCTATAGGCTTTTTTTTTTTTAGTTTAGTTAGAATAGAAATAATGATGATAATTGAATAAACATTATTGTAAGAGTACAAAAAGTGTAACTAAAATTAATTAAAAAAAATAACGTTTGTCTGTTGGAAGAAAGTATTATTTGTAATATAACTATATAATTATTAAAACGAGCGTGATAATAATATTGCACACAAATAATTAAGAGATGTTTATAATTTGTTTTAAGTTGAAATCCCTCATGTTTGTAAAAGTAAAAGAAGATTTAATCAAATTTATAGCAGTTGAATAAGTTGGAACTTATTTTTAAATAAGTTCAACTTATTTTTGTGCGATGTTTAAAAATTTTTTTTTATTAAAACTGACAGTCAAGTATTTTTATTTGAAATTGAAAGAAAAAAAAAAAAAAAAAAAGTTTTGCAACAGATTCAAAACGTACAGTGTGCATACATTTTTAATTAAATTTTATTTTTAATTTAGAAGCAGATACAGCTTAAAATAATTTAAATCTGTAATTGATCATCCTTTTATTGTTTTTATAGTTTTGAATAATGCAAAGTAAAATATAAGTGAAAAGAAAGTACATACTTATTTCACTATAGAAGTAAAAATGAGATTCATTGGACTTAGGTAACCAATATGTTAAGTTTTTGAAATTGAAATTATAAAGTGCACTTAATCTCCACTTATATATTACTACTATCCGAACAGAAAGACTTCGCGCGAAGGCTTACCAAACATCCCAGGCCCGTGTAATGTTGGTGTGATACAAAGGATGAACAAAGTTCCTTATTGCCTATCAAAGATGTGATACCAAATGATGGACCAAGTTCTTGATATCACAGTATTATAGCCGGTTACATAAAATAAAGAAAAAAAACGTCAACATGCAAAAATTTTACGCCGGTTTCTGCTCGCTGCGGCTGCTAAATTTGTACAAGTTATTCTCAGAATGGCTTTTGACAATATATTTTACATGGATTCAGGCGGATCAAGCGTTGGAGAATTCGGGAATTTCGATGCCGAAGCGAGCAAAAGCCGCTCACGCCAGTAAAGTGTGATTTTGGTGGAAGTCGGTAGACTATGGCCCGACTGTTCTAAAATGTCCTAAAATGTGGTAAAAATTTTCGATGGGTAAGTATTGGTTAGGGAAATTCTTGCATCAAAATACTTTATTACAAAATACTTTGTTAGTGTAGGTTGAGACACCTACTAGTTCTAAAAAAAATTGATAAATAGGTGATAGGAATTCAAGTTTAGTGATACGAGGAAGTTTTGTATTTTTTAATTTCTTCTGTTGATTTGAACGTGAAAAGTTTATCCATCCTAATGACCACAGTTTTCCAACTCTATTGGAAATATGTATAGAAATTCCGATAGTTATTTGTGTTTTTGGGTTATCCTCATCTCGGTTTCCATTACAAGTAGAAAGTTGATTTTTGCGTGACATTTAGTTGATACTATTCTCAGCTCACATAAATATTTTGGCTGACCATAGACAACGGAGCAGTTAGGGGTACAAATATGGCTAAAAATCGCTAAAAGGCCGGTCCGAGATATACTGCGCGGCAGCTCAGACGCGTCGGGCATTTGGTTCTCGCGCGTTATTAATGATTCCAATTTGTTTGTACCTAATTGAAATTTGTAAATACAATTAGTTTAGTAATTTGATACGATCGTAAGAATTCATTCTTAAGAATTGAACCATGGACAGTTCAACGTAAACTAAACCACTTCTGAGTATAGTTCCATTAAAACATCAAAGTACATTGAAATGTTCTTTATAATCAAGCAGAATTATGATGTGCTAACTGCAAAACTAACACACATTTAATCGACTAATTGTTTTAAACATTGATTTCCCTATTAGAGTATTATTGTAATTTATACACGTTTTATCAAACGTGAGTACTCAAATTTTTTTCTACCATCGTATACTAGAAATATAATATCTATATGGAATAGACTAAAATTGACTGTAAAAATGGTATTTTGTAAAAATACCCCAATAACGTTTATTATCACTCTTAGATTTCTTTTCGGTAATTGTTTTAACTAGTAATTCATACAATTTTAGTTTATTTATATCCGTAATATGTTTGGCCACAAATCAGTCACGTCATCAAATTTAGATAACATGCACTTGGTGATTTTTACTTTATTTTCTCAGACAGACGTCTCAAAAATATTTTAATTCCTGTGGAATCCCTTTTCCGTTCTCCCTTATTGTTCAGAACATACATGTTTTTTTGACCAATAAATTTGTTTCTTTATTATCTTAACCAGAATATTTTTTAGTTCTGAATGCAATCAATGTGAGAAACAATCACGCAAGCGCTTCAATCGTCGTCAAAAAATATTTGAGTTTACCAGGGTCAAAATAATAAGACTGTAATTTATTACCGAAATATTCTAATCATATAAACTAGTATTTATTAATGGGTACTAATTTTAAAATTGTTGTACCATATTTAATGTTCAATAAGTCACAATTTTCTAGTAGACGTGTACTTGAATCACATAAACTTTGATGATTTTATTGAAGAGATGTTTTATAAACTTAAAGCGGTAAATTAAACATAAGAAGTAACGTTTATTTTTTAGTTTTTACGCATGTAAATTACTTTTGCATAACTTATCAATATTTGCATAAGTATGTTTTATAAAACTTTCACGAAATAACTTACATAATATACATTTTTGATTGCACGTTAACTATATAATAATCTTATAGTTTCTAATTTAATTTTAGTTTTCAATAATAAATTGTACAAATTGCTGTTAAAAAACTTTGTATTAGATTGCTTGCTAAGTTAAAGCTCAAACATCACTTTTAAAATGTATATTACAATGTACGTATTATGAGTAAACGCAGATGGCTACTAAATATACATTATTCAAACAGATTTTTGATTACATTTCTAAATACACTTTGTGAGTTTTACAGAAACATTTAGGTTTATGAGATGCGTCAAAGCTTAATATTTATTTACGATGATCTTCATAGTATTTTGTTTTTAGTTCAAATAAATCGTATTCAAAAAAACAATGAAAAAATACATGCTTTTGAATTATCCGTATCACTTTATTTCTCTAATTGTATACTGAAATAGTTACATATAAATTCATTTAACTAAATAATTTGTATTTAATAACTTGGTATTAAATTTGTATTGTGATAAAGTTTTAATCAATTTTAAATGAAACCTTAATAGTGATGTATTACTCAGACAATCGAGATAACAATAATTTATAACAAACGGTAATACTCATTAATGCTTCATTTTTTCGAATATTCGATTGTTATTTATGTATAACCGTGTTTAACCTCCACTAGAGTGTAAATAACCTCGTCAATCGGTAACAAGAAGCTACGCTTTGACGTTTTTGATAAGATCAAAACATTCGCAAAAAATTCAGAAGTAAGTACATCATTTTTAAGGGGCCTGCGCGTGACATCGAAAACGTACGTTACTGAAAAACGCGTCGTAAATTGGTTCGACATTTGTATTTATTTATTTTTTTTGGAAATTTAAAGCCCTTTTAGTTTAATGGACCACCGGTTTTTCAAATGTAGAGTCGGTCAAATCTTTTCGTAGGTCGCTAGTTTGGAAGTTGTGATTGAATCGTATTAAACGAGTACATTATCTTAAAGAAATGATAATTCATTGCACTCAGAAAAAACGAAACTTATACATTCTGGTAAAAAGAAAAAACAAACATTAATAAGAAAGAAAACTTTTATCAGAAAACCGGAATCACTCTATGCTGCTAGGAGAGTTGTGGGTCATTTTTTCGGAAAGTTTAATTAGAAATTCTATATTATAATTTTAAGTAATTATAAATTCTAATCTTATCTAGACTAATGAAAACAGTTGAGTGAATACATCGTTTATATTGTTCCTAAAATGTTTAATATTGTCCGAAAATAAATAAATTAGAGTCTAATAACCATATTTATACGATTGTCTTTATTTTACCATACAGCCGTTCACTTTGGTAACATCTTTTTTTCTTCTTAATGATTACTTAAACGCACATTTTATTTTAATAACTCAAATACTCTTGATTATTTTTTGTCAATTTATAAACACTAACTGAGTAATTAAAAAAAAATTTGTAGTTGATTATTGCCTGGGAAAGGCTTTACATTAATCCTAAATTTTGTTTATTTTTTATTATTGACTAGCTGTCAAGGGCCTTGCCCGTGTATATCAGTTTGCTAAATATAACCAGTACATATAGATTTCGTCACCCTGCAGCATCGTGTTACAATTTTTGTGATTCATACATGATGTATTTTATTATTAAGGTTACATATGTGTCAAAAAAATCCGACCAAAAACAACGTTTTCCCATTTCCCTTTTGACCCCCCTTAGGGGTTAAATTTCGCGTTTTAGTGCACAACTCCTATATATACCAACCATCTACCTGCCAAATTTCAGCTTCAAATTTAAAAAAAAAAAAAAATATCAACAAGAGATAACGCTTTGCATAGTTTCCCCCTTCTTTTGCCCCTTTCATGAAGGGACTGAATAATGAAAAATTATGTTTATAGGCGTTTTATTTTTTCTGTTACGTATACGTGTTAAATTTCAAAAAAATCCGACCAAACGTTTTCCATTTTTACCACTTTTTTTTTTTTTAACCATTTTAGCGGTCGAATTTCGCGAAACCTTTAGTACTCACGTTACGTCGATTCATTCATAGAACTAGACAGGCATAATACATTCGTGTCTCTGAAATACCCACATAAAATCTCAACCGAATCGGTTCAGCCGTTTAGAAGTTGTGTGAAAAAACACGGAAGGATAACGTTCTTACTACCCGTTGTCCCGTCGCCCGTTTTCTCGCGGTAAAATGTAGCCCGCGTTCACATCAGGGACAATGTCGGATCGCGCGAGAGAACTACTCGAATCGGTCCAATACAGTCTCGTATTCGATACAAACAATATCAGATATTTCCTCTTCACAATATTAGATCATCTGCGTTCGTGAAAATGCTCAAAACGCCTCGAAACCTGTTTTAACAACCGTGTCAAATTGCGATTAACCGTCACAACGTTCAAAGCGTTTATTTTTTTTTGAACGTGAGTGTGTTTCGTTACGTTTCGACGGCGGTGTTGAATATTCCGGGCATTGTACGAAATTCGCCGCATGTTTGGCGGTTGAAAACGCGCAATTTCGTCGCGAAACAACCGTCGGCGGTACGAGAAAAGCACAACAGTAATTTTTTTTTCCCCCAATTTAGCAGCAGTGTTTTAAAACAACTCTGCCACTATAAGTACACGTGGTCGCCTAATCTATATGGACGTGTTCGAGTTTTGTACGTGTGTACAAAATCGCCGGCGTCTTAAACACTATATAATATCGTCATTATCGTTATTCCGTACGGCAGTTCGCTGTCTCGGCGACGGCGCGCGACCGGCCGAACACCGTTGTCGTTACGACTTTGAAGTCGTCCGCTCGTTTCAGTTATAAAAACAGTGTCCTTCCGACCCCTCGCGCCCTTTGCGCGGCCAGAACTACGTGCTCGCGCGAACGGCCAGAACTTCTATCGCTCTTTTCCGAGCTCCGTTCCGGCCCCCGTTACGATAATACGCTCCAATAACAATAACAACACGAATAGCGGTTTCACTATATGTATGTTATTACCGTACGATGGATTATTATTACGGTCGTGTACGGGGGGGAGACGGTAAAATCGCGTATCGGTCGCGGCGAGCAAAGTAAAAGGTTAATTTGTTAATGGAGCCCGTCGCGTTTAGCCGGCTTAGTTCTGGTCCATTATCTTCGCCTCCCGTCTCCCGTCGTTCGACCGAGCAAACTGTTTAAATTATTATTATCGTCGTCGTCGTCGTCACGTTGTGTGCATTGTGTGGTAACCGATTGCCGCCGCACAGGTGTACGTATATCCTTTTCGCCCCCTTAGCCGCCTCGGAAAACTTTTGCCCCCACAACAACAACAGCAGTGTAACGACGATAACATTTTAACGGTATCGCGGGCTCGTCTTCGGAACTATCGCTCATTTTCCCCGCCGCGATCGTCAACGTCACCGCCACCGCCGCCGTTTTCCCGCGTTAATTTCCCCTCGCGCTGTCGCTACTACAGTTTCGAGAATTTTCTCGCCCGCCCCTGAACTGATATCGACTTTATAGCTACCCGTCGCGCACACACGCTCGCCTTTGGGGCCGAGTTCGATTTATCACGCGAGAGTTTCGCGAAGCAATCAGCAAAGGCGTGCGATCGTGCGCCGATTAAACAAATTCGTCGGAAACGCCGCACGGCTTTTGAAAAATTACACGCGCGTGGTCCATGAGGATGCGTGGGCGACGTCCTGGGTGAACTGTTGAAAGGAGAGGGCGCAAAAATTAAAAATCGCTACGAAATCGCTCGCGACCATACAGTCGAGCGTCCCGTCGTTTTGAAATAACTGTCGGCACGTTTTGATAAGAGTCGTTAAGTTTTCGATTCTGAGAGTAGTGTTTTTAAAACAAACACAGTGACGGCCAGAGCCCGACGGCAAAAATTTGATAAAATGTTTGAAAACAGGACTCGGACGGCTCGAAGCTTTTTTCGAAATTTTGTTCGGTTTTCGAGCTGCGAAATCAAAAAATTATTCGACTATTTCCGGCTCGACGACGTTTCGACGTATCATCAGTTTTTCGGGTAGCTGCGCGACTTTTACGTCGAACATCGCGCAAAAAAGTCAAGATTTTGGTGTGCGTTCTCGTATTTGAATGATTTTTTTTTTTGTATTTAATTACTTTCTGAGAAACTAGAACACCTGTTACGTGGTAAACGGAGCTAAAATTCGTTGACAAACGTCAAAGTCTATAATAATATTACAAAATAATCGGAATGTTTGGTGTCATACAGACGTGAGTTTATAGGAAAAATCCGTTTTCCTCGCATCGGCCTATCCGCTCACGTATGTGCTACATCGTCGTGTAAGAGCGTTACGTAGAATAAAAATTTTTTTTGATTTACAAAATTGACAGGGTATCCCATTGTGTAACCTTTGCAAGTCAAACACTTACAAAGGATAAACAGAGAAAATTCACCAAAGGCGGAAATGAACAGCAGAAAATCCCGACAGTTTTCTGATGACTCGCGTGACAATATGTGTTTGGTTATTAAAAAAACGTCGGAATTATATAAATTCTCGCGTTTGCGAACAACCGAAAGCCGACTACGGCTATAATCACAAATCAGCAATGTCGTACAGCCGTTGCGAATTCACAGTGCAAGTGAACTTGAAACACGTGGTACGTAGGTGTTTTTTTTTTTGTATACGTCAGTACGTGTGTATTGATCAACAGAATTCGGAACGTATTCAAATGAACGAAACGAGTAAAAGTTGGAATGGCTAAACTTTAGAAGAAAAACAGTGTCTCTCGCCTGAGATTCACTCGTTCAAACTCCGAAATCAAATGCGACGCGTTAACTTTGACGGTACAAACGCGAAAGTACATATTACGGTAGAAGTTTGACATTTTGGTTTTTCGGGTAATGCGCGTTTCAAATACTGTTTGATCAATTTTTTTTTTTGAAAATCTGCCAAACACTTTTACTATTTTGAGCAAACGAAGTTTTTGGAAATTCGTAAGCTTTTGATAGGTTCTCATTTCATAACCAGTCATTGGTTACGAAAATGATAAATGAGCTCTGTAAAACAAACGTTAAATAAATTTCAATTTTTTTTTAGTTTTTGAGAGCAGCGATCTAAGATGGATGCAACTTTAAGAATTTTTTCTAAATTTTTAGTAAAATTCTAAAAATATTTTAACTCCGTGGTTATCGATATTTACGGGTCGTTTTTTTTTTTTTTGTACCTATCGGTGTTAAAAATGTTTAAAACATAATCGCTTTTTAAAATACTTTAAATATTCTAAACAATTTGTCTGTTTCTTAATACTGTTATCGTCAATTTTGGAAGAGAACAACGTAACGCGATCGTTATTATTCTCAGAGTTGTCGGCGGACATGATGGATACGGCACTTTGGTGCGTTGTTCCGTTCCCGACGAGGTGTACAAGGGTACCCGGCAGTGGCGTCCGAGCGTCAATGTTACGTTCGCACCGAGGACGGGCGGTCCTGAACTCGGACGTAAAAATTTCGATCGTAATTATTCGACTGGTAGTTACGACAATCGATTTAAATCGTATAACCTCCCAAAAAATAAACATTACGAATGTTGTACGTGTATAATTCACGAACGCTTCGAAAGTATGAACGTATCGCAGTTATACCCGAACACATGTAAATATTTAATAATTAGTGCCGAAAATTAAAAAAAAAAAAAAGAACACGTCTTATAGTCGTATGGTTTAAGTAATTAAATTAAGGAAACTGTTCGATTTTATCGTTTGTGCTTTTCACTTCGGATGAGAGACGTTTTTAATGAGTGGGAACGTTACACCTTGACTGACGTGTCTCCGAAAACACACTGTTGTGTATCGTTAAAAGTTGCGTTTTGATTTTTATCGCCTTTGAAATCCCCGCTGTCGTTCAATATTAAACGAATTGACCGCAACAATCGAACACACCGAGTACAGTAGTTACGGTACGATTCCACGACAGTGTATAGAAATTTATTTAATTAAAAAAAAAAAAAATAATAGATTTTCACCTCTATTTCGTGGCGATGAACGCGATAACCGCCCCGTATTGTTCGAGTCTCTTCTACTTATCATCATAATAAATTGGACAAACGTTATCTGGGGATCTCGCAACTCGTCAAAAACGTTACTGTTACGTTGTATGCCTCGAAAAAAATACGATTTATTGAAACAAAAAAAAAAAAAAAACGAACGCCAATCCTAAAACTTTAAATTTGTATTGGACCAACAGAACAAGAAATAATCGGTTATCTGAGCGACTAAAAATTAAAATATCAAAACAAAATGACTTGATGGCTTTGAAATATGTACCATGAAAAAATCTGCTCAAAACAATTGCCAAGCTAATTTACAGTCAGCAAACTCACTCGCTCATCCAAAACACGTTTTGACACGTTTGAACGGAAACGTACAAAACATATGTCTTTTTGTACATGCGTATAAAAGATTTTATAATCTTAGAAGAGTACGTAGTAAGACATTTACGGTGTTATGACAATTATATGCTGGTGTGATACATTACTTTACGTTCATAACCCATAAAATTGCGCACTAAAACTAAAAAAAAATTTGGCTTAGTTTAACATTAATTTAACGTATTGCGTAGCATATTGTGGACTATTTAAATTTTAAGTGAGAAAATACAAAGTATGTGTTTGTATGCAAGAATATTTGAGTAGAATGTAACTTTACCAAAAGTATGAAAATCCCCAAAACACGTGTAGTAGTGGTGGCGCACAAAACAAGTAGGTTGGTCAGTTTCGCCGAAAAAATAATCCAGATCAAAGTAAGTGTCAAGTTGTATTAAAGTTGATTCGAACTCTCCTACAGGAATCGGTAGGTATAACATTATTGTTTGACCACTTGTAGCTTTTATCTAAATTATTTTTTTTTTTGAAGCAACTGAAAAACCAACTTTTTCTTTGTATAAAATATAACCACTTTTTTTTACATTAAAATGTTTGAGGGACTGTCTATTTGTGTAAAGCGCTCAAACGATGGAACTCGATGGAAATAAAAGGCAAATAATTAAAAGCTATTGACAAAAATATTTAGATTTTAGAATTTTAGCGTTTTCTCATAATTCCAATTATTCGTGGTCGTCGTTACGATTTGACAACGGTACAAAATTGTTTTAATACTGATTGTCACCTTACGTGTATCAAAAAACAACATTTGTACTTCTATTTCATGATTTAAAATGCAAATATTTCAAATCCAATTAGGTTTCACTTGTTGACAGTTACATTGAACCCAATAAGATAAGTACGATAAACATCGAAATGAGGATCAAAATGTGTATTGTTTGTGTGGTTCACAGTTTGGTTAGGTTGAATATTATCGTGTTAAACGTTTTGTTTTTAAAATGCTTGAAATTTTGGATAAAAAAAAGGCGCATAGAGCGTGTTTTAATTTATAAAAATCACATTATTATTATAATAACTTTGTAATATTTGATTTTGCGGGGTGTTTTACTTTTACCAAGTGATTTTTCGTGACGCTGTGTGTAATAAAATAATTCAAATGCAATTAGCAATTTTTAAATAACGTTACGATTTCGTTCATGGTTATTTTCGTACAAAACAAATGAAGAAGTCAACCGCTCGGTACTGATTGTACGATATTAGATATTTTTAATATTATTTCGTTCGATTTTGTTATTTATAACAGAACTGTAACTGAATAAAATGGTCTTTTGAACTCGTACCATTTGTGTTTCGCATTTGCACTTACGTGAACCCAGACAACTATCTGTGCTGTAATGCCGTACGAAGTATTGTGATTATCTTTCCGATTAACTAGTCTTTTCCTAAGGCGTTGGCCGACTTCCAATCCTGTTAACCACGACTGACAACTCCAACAGGGCCCCCGACATTTTGTAAAAGTAAAATACTCGTACTGCCGCGACGCAGTGAATGATTTCGAATATATATTTTTATTTTGTTTGATGGACAATATTGATCTGACAATATTGGCAAGATCCAACTGACAAGATGTAGAAAACGATTCGTACGAACACAATACATTAAAATAAACGTTACGATGAATTAATGACCAAGACGGACCAGTGGCGGGCGTTTAGGCAAAAAAAAAATCGGCCGGTATGGAAAGGACGCGAAAGGGAAGATCGTATTATATGATACCGTCGTTTCCATCGAACGTTTCGAACGTATTTTTCGTGTTTTTTTTTTTTATTTTTCTCCCGACATATTATTTCTGTAAATATTGAGAAGAAGAAATACTGTCGTGCCGGACATATTGAAATCGTATTCTTCGGACTGCCGCCCATTTTTCCCATCCGACCGTTCCGCCGAAACCCTTTTGGCGGTACCGAATCCGTGAAATTATTATACGACGTATGATAAACAGCCGTTATCTGCCGCGCCCTCGTCGTATATTTCACCGGCCTACGAGTAAATGGCGCGCGATCACTCCGGTCTTCGCGCTTGCGGGGGTCACACGGTTCGAAAAACGCGTTTTCCACGACCGTTTTTCACACGGTTTAGCCCCCCAAAGTGGAAAACCAAAACGAAAAACTGTCGTGCCTCGGTCGATTCCACGTTTGTTTAATATATTTCCGACCCGGCGTTCTCTGTAAGGGAACGGCGTTTTGTTTCATTTTATTTCAATGTTTATTTTCGTCTTGTCGTAGGCTTTAAGCGATTCACAATCGTCTTCGAAAAAACGAATTTTGATGTTTAAAGTAAAAAACTGGATTTCTCCTTTTTTCCACAACGAAATACGAAGTACGGACTGTTCAAGTCTGTCTGTCGACCCGCATTTTCCCGTGATAATATTATAATCGTTGCTTTAACGGTTAAAACAATAGTAGTTCTCTTGTATCGAAGTTAAATGCGAAAAAATTCGTACGTTTCAATTAATTTTGTCCCCATTTATACATATCACTATTCAACCCGAATTCCGGAGACTGATTTATCAACGTTATTGTAAAAAAAATAATAATAGTAACTTATTTAAAAAAAATAGGGAACTAGTTAAAATTACATAATACAGATCGTGTGGTTTTGAAATGACTTTCATAAACGAAAATTACATTTCAGTATTTGTTTCGAAACAAGCGAGTCGGTACACGAAAAAAAATCTTTTCATTAGCATTGCAGTGAACTTTTGAGTGAATTAACTCTGAAACAGTAAACCTATTTAAAAAACCCCGTCGTTTTCTACGCAGTACGTTTTAATTAAGTTGTGCTGTTCGAGTGCGTCACAAAATGAGTCGCGCGACGCAATTAAACGTCAATTAGTTTTTTCGATTTCGCAGAACATTTGACTTACTATTGACGTGTTTTACGAATTTCTTTAAAACGCGAGTTTGTATTCACCTTTGTGGGTAAAAACGAAAACGAGTCCCCGAATAAAAAACGCACGCGCTATAAGATTTTACACGGACGTATCACCCAGTCGAATAGGGGACTTAGTCGTGACTTTGAGCCGTTTTGTGTGTATGTTGCAGACGTGTAAAACTAAAAAGCAACGATGAACAATCGTCGGGAAACTCGATACTGTAGCTCAGTGAATCAGACAATAATTAAATTGAATACGACACCTAAGCGCTAAAAAACGACCTACGAGAAGCTGCACGAGCCTAGGTCGGATAAAATGGTCCCGAAACGGTTGGAGTGCACTCCTGATCGTCCTACGCTCTTTTCCCGTTTTCACGTACAAACGAAAACGTCTACAAAACGTTATCGCGGTACAGTCGGACCGGCGCGTTTATTTCAGACTAACCTAACCACCGGTTCGGTCGATTTTCAAACGATATTTATGTCGGATCGTGGCCGTGTCGCCGCATTTTTTCGCACACACAAAAAAAAACGTTTTCCGCCACTTTTTTTCACGATATAATTGTTGTCGAAGGCCCGTCACCACCCTCGGGCCGTGTGGTCAAGTGTGTGTCGTCGGCTCGCGCGTGCAGTTGTTGACGGCCGCATCGATCGTGATGCGCCCTCCGTCCGAGTGCGTTCGAGGGCGGCGGGTGCGGTAGAGGGACGATCTCCAAAGGGACGAACCCCTCGACCCGGCCGCCGTGTAAAACACGTGCACACGCAGGGACACTCGCGCGGAATATCGGGGGGTGAAAAGGGACTCTGAGACGGTCGCGCGTGTGATATTTACTGTGCGACACGCGTAAACTGCGGATTTAACGGGAATACGTGACCGGGAACACCGCACCCCCGTTTCGCCAGTTATTGCCGTTATCGTCTCCCGCGACGAGCGCAGTGTGTGCGTCTGTGGGGGGATAACCCCCTTTGCGTTGATTTTTTATTTTTTCATCAAACTTGTAGATTTATGAAACGGCCGTCGGGAACAGACACGTCGAACTTCGCGAGAAAAAGTACAATTTCTTATAGTGACGTAAAAAAACATCGGCGACACGACCGACCGACGAAGGGATAGTTCGGCGTTTCGTCTGGATCGCATTCGCGACGGTCACCGAACACGGACGGGTTTTCACGGTTTTCAAGCGTCCTTTAAGCCCTTGTGTGTGTTTCAAGCGGGCGGCCTTTGAGCGCCGAATCAAAAGTAGCGCTGTCTGTTCGAGTGGCTTCGAAAACATCGTCGACGTGACAGCGACCGGGTTAGGACCGGTTATGACGGCTGGCTTTCGCCCGCGGGTGAATTCACGTTACGCGGAAAAATCCTCCGTAGTCAGAAACTTGTGCGTTTCCGGTCGTAAAAAAAAAAAATGACAAAAATATCCGTTTTTTTTTGTTCCGGCACTTTTCGATCCTCCGCCGAAACAACGCTGCATTTAATAACGTCACGACCAAAGAATCTTCGAGGCCAAAAAGTACTCTCGGATTAAAGCGTTACCGAAGCTGGTAAAAGACGACGCAAAATGAATGATTGTAATTTTCTCACTCGTTTAATTTTTCTCACGAAACGTACGTGTTTTGAAATTTTTTTTTCTACTACAACTGATTTGGACTCCACGATTCGGTGCGGATACGTCGGTGACGGAATTTCTTTTTAGTTTTTTTCGACTCGTCATTGTAGCGGTTAAAAAGTACGCTGAACAGTAAATATACTACTTACACGTCCAGCTCACGGAACTTTATCGTCCGTCCACCGATCGATCCGTTCTCGGCTGCTGCACACTCCGATTTGTCCGTTCGCTCGTCGTTTTGAACATTATGTTCAAAACACCCGCGACACAACAACGTTACCCTGGACGGTTTCGTTTCGATTAGAATAGTAAAAAAAAAAAATTAACGATGACAATACACGGGCTAATCTGCGAGATTTCATAAACAATATGTATTTTTTGTTTTTCCCGCGAAAAACCGTGCGTTAATTCTCCATCCGTATTGTTTTTTAACGGCGGAATACCCGAAATGTTGTCTTTTTTTACGATTTTTATATTGACGCAAACAACCGTCGGTTTGTTATTAAAACTAACGAATGAGAGTGCTAATACGTAACGCACTGCGCGTTACATTTATGTACTACGATAAAAACACCCGTGACGAGTCGTAAGTATTTCTGTCTATTCACGCCTTTAAACATTTTTGATAGGTATTTATCAGACAGTTCAGGATAAAAACATTGCGGAAACAAATTTTGTTATAATCGATTTTGTTAATATTGTTTGGCAAAACGTGATGTAAGTGAATCTGTACTTCTGGCGGTGATTGCTAATTTTAATTTTCGTTTATGTCGCCAATTAATTATTTACGCGACGAATTTGAAAGTAAATCAACTCAAATTTCAACACTGAATAAATCAAATTTTCTCGTTTAAATTTTAAGAGCAGTTATAGCCTATAGAACCGATTTCGTTATCCAGCTTTTGAACGATAATCCTATTCAAATTTTGCGAGGACTAAGTAGAGTATTAATAGAAAATAAAATAAAAGAGTATTTTATCGGTCAAATTTTTTGGAGACATTCATAAAGAGATTTAGGTACTATGTTTATAACGAATTGTCGAGTCCACATCGCAGCGATGACCAATACTAATTAACAAACGAGTGAATTTAATTAAATTTGTTCGGAATTGACGCGCAGTGTT